>OU426978.1:110104577-110447807 GCA_911387785.2 Aelia acuminata | reverse complement strand
TAATGGAAAAATATAAAATGAAGGCCATGAGTAATGGATTTCTATTAATACGTCACTTGATACTGGATAAATCTCTAAGCCCAAGATGCAATACACACCCGTAGCTTTCTTCGTGTTACAACCTAGAAAACACTACGAGTGATCACCAATTAAAACACAGGATTTATACAGATGGCAGCCAAATGGTAGAAAATATAAGCTGTGCATTTGTGGTTTACCAGGAGGAAAGGGAACCTTACCATATCGAGCAGTTTAAACCAGCAGACTGATTCCCCAACAATCAGGCTGAATTATTGGCAATAAAGGAATCTCTGCCTCGGTTATTGGAACAAGAAGACAAAACTAATTGAACCACTAATATATATACTGATAATCAAGTGTCAGTAGATATAATTAGAAGTGGGTGGGCCACAACTGAAACGGTGCATTGTTTTTTTATTCTCACTAGGCCACCTCATAACATGTAGATGGAATGTTAATGTAGAATGGTCAAAGCACATGCAGGAAACATAGGCAATTAGGAAGCAGACAGAAGAGCAAAAGTAGCAGCTAGCAATCCACTATTTGAGGCGAAATTTGTAAAGGCACCGATGTCATATATTCTAACGACATTAAGAAAAGAAACCACAATGAAATGGGAAACCATATGGAGAAAGACTACTAAAGGCAGTCACACAAAAAAAAAATGTCCCCACTATCGATGATAGATCTAAGAAAAAGTTTCATATAACTTACAAAACCACACAGGTATACACTGAGCATGGTAAAAATAGTGCATACCTATTCAATCTAATGGAAAACTCAAGATGTCACTAAACAATTTAGGGAATTTAGGGAAAGCACTAAACAAAAGTGCCATACTCACTGTTCGGTTCTCTCCGCTATCAACGCCTACTGTCACCTTCTCGTGGTGCCCCCCAAGAGTTTGTAACTCACGAATGAAAGAGAAAGGGTTTGCCAAATTGGTCCAGATTCTGGTCCACCTTGGCAATCCTCCTAGGAAGTTTTAAATATATATGTAGAACGATATTCGTTCCACACTATAAGACCTGGCTTGGTAGCTAAGACACAAAAACCACAAGTACTATCCACAGGGAGGCTGTGGGAGGCGGAGAAAAACTAAAAGACCTAATGGAAGCTGGGTCAGCTGGTGGAACTTTGTCACCTCTGCCATCTGGGTAACCACCTAGTGGTAAACAATCCTTACTTAGATAGCTACTCAGTCAAAAGAAATAACAAGTTACTAAAATTTTGATCGGAACACACTTAACCCTTTAACTGCTACTAACACAGATATGTGCGGTGGGCAGGCGTGCCTCTAGTGCTACTAACACAAATCTGTGCGCTTAAGGGAGCGCGCCTCCAGTGCTACTATCACAGATTTGTGATTATGAACGTCTGCTACTCGCACATATTTCTGTGCCGCTGAAACGGCATCTAGCGGTCTCTAAATCAATCTGTGGACTCTTTGATTACCCAGTAGGTAGCGCAAGCACCCCCTTTTCATTCTATGCCAGGTCTGAGTGGCCAGACCTTCTTATACCTGGTTTGGCATAGGCCAACCTGTTCAAGTCCCACAGTATAGTTCGTAGTAAACACAAAAATAGAAAATTAACGATGTATTGCTGTGATGTTTATGAAGTACCTTTGTTTTTATTGCCGTGCTTGCCGTTGAAACGTATCACATACAAGAACATTATTTAAAAAAAAAAAAAAAAAAAAAAAAAAATATATATTTGACACTAACAATGGTCCAAAGGTCTAAAGTCCGGATATAATGAGGATGAATTTTTTTTTTTTTAAATCGGAAATGACGAATTTTCGATGAAAAACTAGCAAAAAGAACTCAGCACTGGGTGGTTGCTCAAGCGGCAGCCCCGTAGCACACACTCAAGGTTAAGCTTTGGACTGTTCCGCAGCGAACAGGTTAAAAAAGTTTATAGTAATCTACTTCTATCTGGCTTTGGTTTTGTGAATAGTTTTTTCAGATTCCAAATGTCTTCAGATCAATTGTAATCTGTAGAGCATTAATCAGTTCAATGACTCCAAAATCCAATATTACTTCTGATGTTAAAGATATCCCTAAAAAGCAAGTAGTTAAAGTTGTTTATTATTATTCGAGGTCCACATTTTTAAAATACTGAAGTCTGCACTTAAGTAAATTCTAGAAAGCTGTTCTGGATCAGGCCTTTGGATTTCTTAATGAAGTCAATGACATTATTTCTCGTTGTTTCATAATAATTAGAATCATTCCTAAACCACCTCTTCCTTCATGAGGCATTTCACCACCTCCATGAATGTTTGTATACCCTCGACATAGTCTACCCTCAACTTCCTAACAGTTGATGGAATGAACATTTGATCCTAACTGTGGATAAATGTTACTACTTCTGAAGAGTGGCTCCTGGGAGTGTCCTGTTTTGAGAGGTTATATGACCATAACGTTATCGAACTCCCATCGTGTTTTTTCTGTTAATAAGGGGCCTTGATTAGCTTTAATAGATTCCAGCTTTCGACTCCAGCTCACTATGCTCGCTCTTCAGAGATAAATAAACCCCCAAAAGGATCCTTTTCAATGGAGATCGGGTCTTACTTTGAAGGGCACCTTAGTGAACGGTGCAGGAGCCACTGTTCAGAACTAGCACCGGATAAATGATGGTTGACCGAAAATTGAATAAATTTAGTCAAAATACCTTAAAGTACAGGTAGACTGTACCTGCAGAATGAAATAAAATACTTGTAAGAAAATTTACGAGGCGAGATCAAGTTGGCTCTGGGCCTCTCACTTTTCATACAGTTATATTCAATAAACTTGAGGATGAATCAATATTGCATCAGCTTATTGGGTGTTGAATAGAAAACATCATAAAAATATTTAATATCACATTTCATAAACAAGGCACATTGAGGTGTATACACGAAGGTTGGGTAAACAGCGTATACCTGGAAGCTTGATTGAAATACTAAAAAAATGTTTAAATTTTAAAATGTATATTTGACAGTAAGATTGATGTTATACATTATAAAGGGTTTATGTATATTTATAATAAAAGGTGATACTTTTTCAATGATGCTCTTTAAAGACAAATTAATTAAGAAAAGAAAAACAGGTTCATGTAGTTTCGAAACAATAAAACCTCGAAGGATGATTTAAAAAATGAATATATCTTCATGTTAAACCATAATAAAGCAGCTGACAAAACATTATTTAAAAATTACCATCTTTATCAGGAAGGGGATTCTTTTCATGTGTTTCAGTATGCTTCAGTTTACCAGTATCAAAGCCTTCAACTCCTTCAAGTAATGCCTTCTGTGTTTTTTCAGTAGCCACATCTGAAATTAAATTTTAAAAAGTTCTCTATTATTTGTACAAACAAACAGAGAAATTACATAAAAATGTGCCATATGATATCATTCAATTTCACATGACTGTAAGTCTCACATAGGACAAACATTGCTGAAGAATTCAAAATCCCTATTGGAAAAGTAGTGTCACCAATACATTCGGCAAATTCTTGCCAGATGCGAGTAAAAGGTACCTTATGAATTTATGCATATGGATAGACATTTAAGTGTTCAATGCCGAAGTACCAAAAAAGTAACCAAGTTTTGTTAAAAATCATTTATTTCAAAATAAATATCTAAAGACTTTACAAGTAAATTTCACTGACCTTAAAAGAAAATGGTTTTAAAGTTGCTTCCAAGCAATGGTGGCTTGAAATATAAAAATCCATAAACACACTCAACTTTGTACATGACTATTATTTTATATGGATTTGTTGAAAGACTTTTTCCACCTACAATATCTTCCTACAGTATAACTTCTCCATAACGGAAACCTTAGTTAAGCGGAAAATTTCCTAAGTCCTGGTTTTCTCAGGGAAAGAATTCACCTCCCATGACCGGAAATGGAAAGTTTTGTTTTAATTAAAAAGAGAAAAGCATGTGGGCCATTCCTTGTCAAATTGTCCAGCCGAATTTCAATACTACACCCTCCCCCCTCAGATTTTGATAAAAATTTGTACATACTAAGTTCATACAAAAATTAGTAAAAATATTACATTTTTTACCCAATTCCCACAAGTAGTTTCAAAATTAAAGTGATATGAACTTTTTATATATTTGAAGTTCTGATGACGACTTGAGCTCATAACCAACTTGTATGAGTTAAACCTTTCATATGTAGAATGGGTATTAATTAACTGGAGCTTTCAAAATTTAAATTAAATATTAGAGAGATAATTTTTCTTCATAGTAAAAAAAAATTCTTAAACATAGAAACACGTTTTCCAAATAGTATAAGGGTCATCGAAAAATGCCTCAAACAAAAATCACTCTCCAACCAGCTCTAATCAACTATATATCAATAGAAAGCGGATGGAATTCTCTATCTAGTGATGAAATAATATGAATGGGTTATTGACTTATAAAAGTTTTATTTAGATTTATGTCCAATACAGTGAATTGAAATTAAACTTGCACATAAAAATAAATATACCGTAAAATGAGGTGACTTTGTGACTAATGGGGTGACAAGCCTATTTTTCTTTAGTTTTTGAAGTCCCCTCCTTAAAAAAAATCAGGTTAGGCAATTCAGTGTACTTGTCAGTTGGTCAGTAATGTGCTGCAACCTACTTGCCACATATGGACCTCTATAACTTCTTTCATTCCATTTACCATGGTGCTTTATTTCAAAGTTTCATCTAAATGAAAAAAATCAAACATATATTAAATAAAGCACCATGGTAAATGGAATGAAAGAAGTTATATGTGGCCAGTAGGTTGCAGCACATTACTGACCAACTGACAAGTACACTGAATTGCCTAACCTGATTCTTTTTAAGGAGGGAACTTCAAAAACTAAAGAAAAATAGGCTTGTCACAAAGTCACCCCATTAGTCACAAAGTCACCTCATTATAAGGTGGCTAAAATATATCTACAAATATCCTTGTATAAATATGTGTAAATGGAAAGAGCATTTAATTACCTTTCAAGTGATATAATAATATTAGTCTGATTTTGGGTTCAAAGGGTTTAATAAAAATTGAAATCTAATAAAATTACTTGAAGTCAGTGTCACAAATTGGTGGTCAAATTTATTTTTAATTTTAGTTAGAAACTGCAGATTTTTTTTCAAAAACTTTTGATCCTGGAGTAAAAACAGATATATGATAGGTCCAATTGGATTACCATGAAGATGGACTTTCAAGAAAATTCATAGTTCTTTTTAGAAATCAATGAAAATTGGTTATAATGGATTGTCCAGTTTTTTGGTCAGTCGCATAGATTTTTCTTTTGAATTTTTTTCTTTTTCTTGCAAAACAATCCCGTGTATTAAACATTTTTAAGATTCTGGAACAATTTTGCCTCTCTTTTTTTTCTGACGAGTCCAGGTGTAGCTTTTAAGATGCAGATGACATGTCTTGAAGAGGAGAATTGCTGAGCTGATAATTCAAGTCCAATGCAGCAGATAGAGTGCTGTTCGAAATAGGGTTGGTGATGCTTTGAGGTGCCTTATTTTTAATGACATATAAGGAATATGTTAAACCCTTTAGCGTCTGAGCAGTGCGAGAGTATTGCAGGCCCTGTGGTCTGAGATCTTAGACCGGTTGCCGTGCCCGGTGGCCACTTTCACTTTTCTTTATCTCCTTATTCATATTTTTCTTCTAAAGTTTACCATCATCCTTGTTCATCCAGACTTTGGACCAGCATCGGTGGATTTAAAAATTTTAATCTTTTTTTTTTTTTTTTTAAGTAATACTACAAATTATTTCGCCCTATTTGACTAAGGAATAAGGTGCAGGTAAAATTAATTTGGAAAAACCCGAAAAGAACCCCATGTCAATTAGTTTACAACCCTCAGAAATTTTTGAGGAAACCATAAACCTTGTCACTGGGAAATCCCGGACGTGCTGGAAACAGGGTTGGAGAAACGCGAATGCCAATTATGTAAAAATAATTTTCATATGTCATGCACTCGTCCTATATGAATAAGAAAATGATGACTATTATGTCTGCTCGCCATGCTCCACTAATTTTCATGAACTTAAAAAAAAATACGTGTAGAAACATACTTAAGTAGACATACTTACATATAATTGTTAGAGCTGTTATATTAAATGTTTTATATATCTGTTTATTTTATAACATTTTTAAATTATAAACTATATCTTTTTTAAGAATTGTTGCCTACGATTTATGAATGTTGCATTCCTAAATACTGATACGATAAATCTGAAAGCGAAGAGTAAAAATTTAATTTTTGTTTTAAAAGAAGCCACAACAAAATCTCTTGAGGTGCAGACTACTGGGGGTTTTATCCTAGTGCAATAGTAAAATGGAAAGAGTTAAGAAATCAATTAAAATAAGATCCACAGTTTCAGTCTTCTAACGCAGAAGCGGGCGGAACTGATATATCAGTCTACAGGCCACAGGGACTGCAGCGCTCGAACTGATATATCAGTCTACAGGCGTTAAAGGGTTAATGACATGTACAGAACTTCGAGAATTATGTGGTATTGTATATCATCACCTTTTTATATGGAATCTTCAGTTTCTATATAAATTCAAAGTGCGCTGGGTTTTTTTTATTTTATTACTAGCTAGGGTGCCCGGCTTCGCTCCGGTAGTTGTGTGGTAGTTTTAATAACAGAAAAACTTTAAAATTAAAGGAAATATAGAACAAAATTATCAATTTCTTGAAACTTTTAACATGGTATCAATATTAAGATTAGATATCTGCAGATTCATAGAAATTTTTTTTAAGACCTTTCTTCCAGTTCAATCTCCCTTAAGATATCCCCCCCCCCCGGAATTTGGCCGGACACTGCACCTACTATTACAAAGTGAAAACCAAAATATCATCAGGGCCCAATTTTTTCATCATATTTCTTTTTATCCTGAACTATGAGGGGTGATAAAATCTTATTGAAAAATGCTGTAATTGGATTTAGTCACTTTGTCAACTGGAATGCTCATCATACATAGTAATAAAAACATCTTTCATAATTAAATACAATAAGAACACTTCAAACATTTTATTTTCGATTTATAATCAGTCAATTCAGCTCTCCTTTTTTGTTTTATGTCTGTTTTTATTCGCTCACTGTACTACGCAAAAATTGCATTAAATTTACTTAAGTAGGTATATATTATATATTGATTAAATATAATGTGTTAATCAATTAACCTTCTTATGAGAAAATTAATTTTGTAAGGTATCCAGTCGGTTTTCTAATTGATATGTAAAATCATTATTTTATTTTGAAAGAAAGGGCGAAACTAAATATTTTCGCTTGATTTTTTAGTAATTTAAAAAGAACAGCTGAACAAACACATAACCTTTACAATCTGAACGAAATGAATGAACAATAAACATCGAGTGAAACACACCCTAGCGCTTCCTGGTAGCCTGGAGCTCGAACTAAATTTTTCATTCATAAACTCGTATCTCAATCTCAGAGAGGCTAATTAAATGGTGCAGGAGGCTTAAAAGTCCAGTCCTTTTCTCTTTAATTTTACACCTTTAAGAGAAAAACGGAAACCTTCTTCTCCATTAGGGGTAATATGGCTTAATGACGACATAACTTCCTTAATCCTACGTGGAGTCGTTTTTGAGCCTTTTCGGCATGCACATTGTACACTTTGCTTTATAATATATATTGATTATTATTATTATTTTTTTTTTTTTATCGTTATCAGTTTGTAACACTGAGTAGAATTAATTATTTTTACTTTCACTTACCTATATATGAAATATATAGTAAGTGGAAGTATTGCGATCGTGAAAAATTTTGACTTCCGGTTTTCAACGGAAATACACGTTTTGGGGCCCCCCAGAGTCCAAATAACCAAGTCCCGCGAAATGGTCTGTGTGTGTGTGGGGGGGGGGGGGCGAGTGGCTAAGTGCCTACTTCTTTATTTCTTTATCATGCCATTGCTTGAGCTCTCCTTTTCCTCTCCTGGGCTCTAAGGGTCCTGCCGATTTTCATGGCATAGTCTGCAACAGCCCTCCAATTCTCCTGGTTGATCAGCATCAATGAAACTAAGTTCCTGTCTTCCCCAGGATCACATCAAGTTGCTCCTTCTCTTTGGCTAAACTCCTACAACAAAAGAAAATGTGTTCCACCGTTTCGTCTGCGAGGCCACAAATGCACAAAGCTTCCTTTTCTAGCTTGAATCTGGCTAGATAGGATCTGAAGCAGCCATGTCCGGTGAGCAGTTGGGTGAGGTAATAGTCAATCTCTCCATGTTTGCGGGCGATCCATATTGAAATGTCGGGAATCATCCTGTGGGTCCATCTTCCAGAAGATGATGAATCCCATCGTTTTTGCCAGCTTTCCATAGTATTCCTTCTCTCTTCTTTTTCTACCGTAGGCCAGTGAGCATCTGGCTGTCCATGTCTTCTACGATAAATTTGATTGCATTCCTCCGCCAGAAGATCAATCAGTGGCATATCAGCTATGACACACACAGCATCATAGGAAACAGTGCGGAACACTTGAGCGACCCGCAGTGCATTTCTTCGATGCATACTGATGGCTTTACGGGCATATGACTGTACTTGGAAGGCATAAACCCATATCGGTACCGCGTATAGCAGCGTGGAACTGGCTACATTAGCCAACAGTCTTCTCCGACTCTGCTGGGGTCCACCGATATTTGGCATAATTAGAGCTAATGCATTTGTAACTCGGGCTGCCGGGCTTTGGAACTAGCAAAGTACAGGTGTTCGTCGAACCCCAGCCTGGTGTCAATCTGCACACCCAAATATCTAATTGATCGCTTGGATCGATGGACTTCGCATTCTCCAACGGTCAGGCTGATCGTTTCTCTTACTTTTCTACTATGAGGACTGCTTCAGTCTTGTGATCAGCAAGCTGAAGGCCTACCGATGAAAGCCACTGGCGAATCGTAACTACTGTCTTGTTAACATTGTACGTTATCTCTTCCAGTAGTTTTCCACGTACCATTATTGCCAGATCATCTGCAAAACCAAGTGTTACAGTTCCTTCCGGCATGGGGAGCCTCAGTACCGCATCATACATTATGTTCCATAACAAGGGCCCAAATACAGAACCTTGGGGAACATCACCTGTGATCTTATAGGTTCTAATTCCATTATCTGTATTATAAAACAAGGTTCTATCAGTAAAGTAACTGATAATAATCCTTACGAGGTATTGCGGAATATTCATCCTTTGCAGTCCTTCCATAATACAGTCCCATCTTGCTGAATTGAAAGCATTCCTTATGTCCAATGCTATAATGGCGCAGAACTTTTTTCCACCCCTTCTCCATCTTTTTCCAGCGATTGCTTCTCTAGCAGATCTGATCACAAAGTCTATTGCCTCGATAGTCGATCTTCCTTTCCGAAAGCCATATTGGCTGTCGGAAAGTCCTCGAGCTCCTTCACTGAAATCGGTCATTCTGCCACTAATAATCCTCTCCAAAACCTTGCCTGCAGTGTTGAGAAGACAGATTGGCCTACAAGATGCAGGGTCTTCCGGAGGTCCTTTTCCCTTAGGCAGAAGCACAAGCTGTTGCTTCTTCCATTGGGTTGGAAAGATCCCTTCGCGGAGGCAAGAATTATAGATGTCCAGGAATAGTTCTGGTCTTGACTTGATCGCAGCTTTTAACACTTTATTTGGGATGTTATCCAGACCGGGAGCCTTGGAATCCCATATTTTAGTGCAAGCTGCTTCTAGTTCTTCTTCTTCTTCTTCTTTAGCTTCTCCCATTTGTGCCTTTCAGCGTAAGGGGGTGAGCAGCCACGAACTCCACTCTTCTCTATTTTTTGCTAAATTCCTGGCTCGACGGAGATCCTTGCCTCTTCCTCTGCACAGTCTATCAATGTACTCCACGTAAGACATTCTTGGGCGTCCTCGAGGTCTTCTGCCATCTGGGGCATAGTCCATCGTCTTCAGTGGGTCTCTATGTTCCTCCATCCTTATCACATGACCAAACCACTTCAGTTGGCGGATTCGCAGAACCTCTTTTAATGGGGCGACCCCAAGTTCCTGGCGTATTCGTTCGTTGCGAACCCGGTCCCTCCTAGTCTTCCCGACTATTCTTCTTAGGAATTTCATTTCAGCAGCAGTGATTCCGCTCTCTTGCCTGTCTGTCACTACCCAGCTTTCTGCTCCGTATAGAAGTATTGGTAGATATACAGATTTAAATATATGGAGCTTAACGTTCTTATCTACCTCTCGTTTTCCTACAACAGTGTTGCAAATCTGGTAGTAGACTGCATTTGCTTTGCTAATTCTGTTGGATATTTCTAAGTCCACATTCCCCGATTTTTCCATAACTGTTCCTAGGTAGGTAAAGTCTGAGACCACTTCTAATTCTTCTCAATTACATAGTACATGGATATCCTCATTTTGGCTTCCACCTTACTTTTGCTGGTATTGATCAGCATTCCTTTTCGGTAGAGTTCCTCATACCATTCAGTTACCGCCTGCTGCAGCTTTTCAACCGTATCAGCAACAAGGACAACATCATCAGCATATAGTAGATGCTGAATTACCACCGGGCGTAGGTTTCTTCTCCCCAGGAATGTCCTTTCTGTTCTTCTTTTGCATATGGCAGCCACTTCATCCATATAGACCAGAAATAGTAATGGGCTCAAACTATCTCCCTGTTTGACGCCTCTTGCCATGTCAAAGCAGCCGGACTCCAACCCATTCAGTCGAACAACGCCCTTTGGGTGCTGGTAAATGGACTTAACAGCCTCCACTAAATTCCTTGGGACATTTTTAGCTCTAAGAGCCTCCTATATTTCATGCCTGGGAACCATGTCAAATGCTGTTTTCAGGTCAAGGAAAGCAAGGTATATATTTTTATTCCGATCCCAAGATTTCTGTATAATGTTTCTTAGGGAGAATATATGATCCTGAGTTTGCCGTCCTGGTCTAAACCCAGCTTGCTCTTCCCCAATAAGGTGATCAACGAGGGGCCTTAATCGTCCTTCCAAAACAGTCGTATAAAGCTTGTAAACCGCTGGTGAGAGGCATATAGGACGGTAGTTAGAACATTCTGCCTGGGACCCTTTCTTGTGAATGGGTATAATGACATTGTACTCCCAATCAGTTGGAATCCTCTTCTCGTCCCAGACTTTTTGACAGAGTACTTGCAGGGCTTTCACTAACTCGGAGCCTCCATATTTCACAAATTCTGCCATTATATTATCAGGTCCTGGCGCTTTTCCGTTCTTCATTCTCGAGATACCTCTCTCTATTTCATCCTCTTCTATCGCCTCGTCAAACTCAGCCTCATTCCATTGTCCATCTGGGTTTACTGGTTGCATGTCATCTGCACCGAATTGCTTGGTGTAATATTTACGCCAGACCTCCAGAATGGCTTTATCCTCTGTGATCACCTTCCCATTCTCATTCTTTACATTTCTTATGGGTTTACTTTTACGTCCCCTTAAATCTTTAATTTTTCTCCAGAATAGTTTAATATTCTCCGCATGATCTTGGTTTAGTTTCTCTCCGAATTCCTCCTAAGATTTTTGCTTTGCTCTTCTTACAGCTTCCTTTGTTCTGTTTCGGGCCATTACATACATTCGCCATTTATCTGGTGACCTTTCTCGCCAGTATTCCTTTCATGCATTTTTCTTCTCCTTGACCTGTGCCCTCAGATCTTCACTCCACCATGAAGTTCGCTTGCCTTTTGAGTAGATCCTCTTTATTCCACAAACTAAGGATGCTGCTTGCAGGATACTAGTTTTTATATAATCCCACATTTCATCAAGACCAGTGTCTGCATCCATTTCTTGGAGCCTTCTCTTCAGTTCCTCTTCATACTCAGCTCTCTTCTGGGGGTCCTGCAGCTTACCTACTTCTCCCCTTTCATACACTTTTGCCTTTATTCTGCGTACCTTTAATACCCTGGTATCTGCTATAAGAAGCATGTGATCGCTTCCTATCTCAGCACCTCTAATAACTTTCACATCTGTGAAGTGCCTTCTTATGTCACGGCTGTAAATAAAATAGTCTATGATACTATTTGCGTTTCTCTCAGTGGCAGAGAATGTTATTTTATGGATCCTTTTGTGAGGAAAGAATGAGTTTCCAAGAAGCAGATCATTCTCAATACAGAATGCAAGTAGGCGCTGTCCACTTTCATTCTTAATACACTCTCCACCATGTGGGCCCATCACTCCACATGCCTTCAAGTAGTCGCTACCCGTTCTCACATTGAGATCTCCCATTATTAATGGGCATCTGTTGCTGTTCCTTGCTTTAACCACAACTCGTTCCAGGTCGCTATAGAAATGCTCCTTCTCCAGGATATCAGCATCGTTTGTGGGGGCATAGACTTGAATTAGAGCCCATTCTCCAATTCGCAGATTTATATTTGCCATGATTATGCGAGGGCTTACTGGTTCCCATTCTACCACTTTCTTGAATATTTCATCTTTCATTATTATGCCAACGCCTTCTACCGCTCTGTGTCTTGGGGGGACTCCTGAGTATACTAGGGTATGTCCTTTATCCAGCTTAATTTCAACAGATCCTTTCTTTTTCATCTCACTTAACCCAAGAATATCCAGCCTATACGTCAACATTTCTTCGATAATTTCGACTTCTTTGCCGGTGAGTGATCTCACGTTCCAGGTGCCTAGTCGTATATCCTTATCCATGCCATGTTGTTTCCGTCTAATCTGTCCATTTCCGAGGCTATTCACTATGTTACTCTGAATCATCTGTACTCCCGAGCGGGTGATTAGCCCAAGCCGAGAGGTTCCGTTACCTCGGAACAACTGGTTCCTAGCTTGAATCAGGTGCCAGGGTCCTTAGATAGGTTGCCTTCACTACGGCTGAGGAGCCCTATCTGCCCCTCGCAGTTCATCAGCCTTTCTGCTGGTCTCCAGCTCTGCCTGATGGTGTCTAGTCATGGGCCCATCCGACTACTACTGTCTTAGGCTCCATGCCAGTACTGGTGCTACTGCTGCCTCACACCAGGGATTTTTATCGACTTCCCAGTCTAGATCCGCCGTGTTCTGTTAATGCAGGGTCACCTCGGGCAGGATGTGGTTCTATACCACGCACGGACGGTCTTGGATTATGAATATGGTTCACAGGCCTCTCAGCTACTCCCCTGTTGCAGAAGAAGGACCAATCTGCAGGTCATCCCTGGAGAAGGTGCTATCTACCTCTGCTCCTTGACCCCGCTTCTAGTTCTTCCATAGTGATTTCTGGAATTTGTCCCTCATCCGTGAGCTGGTTTTTTTCAAAGACCACCTCTGTTCTTCTAGGGAATAAGGCTGCTATTATTTTCTCAAACAGGTCAGGTGAAGTTGGAGGCGACAAGCTTGAAGTCTTCAACCTTGCCATGACTATTTTGTATGGTCTTCCACATGTGTCTTCGTCAACCTCTTCGCATAGCTTTTTCCAACTCTTACGTTTGCTTTCTTTTATTGCCTTTACCAGATTCCTTTTAGCATTTTTATGCTCTTGTTTTCGGACATCATAAACCGGGCGGCCTCTAGCTCTCTGGGCCAGTCTTCTTGTACGAAGGCATGCCTGTCGAAGAATCGCGATCTCCTCGTTCCACCAATACACGACCATGCGATGGTTTATATTGCATGTTTTCGTCATTGATGCATCGCAGGCATCAGTAATAAGCTCCATCAGCTGTGAGACCTTCTCTTCCACAGATCCTTGTAATACAACTTTTCCCTCCATCATTGTGCAAAATGAATCTCGATCAAATGATCTATGACTCCACACTGGTCTCCTAGGTTTAGCTTTTTTTCCTGCGGTATCTGATAAAGTCGCCTCAAAGATGATGGCCTGATCACTGATACACTATGAGTGTAGTGATCACTTACCTGCCAATTATCTTTATAACGAGTAAGAGATGCGCTAACCCAGGTCAAATCGACTGTAGAGTCCTTTCCATTCCTTGAGAAAGTTGGAGTGTAGCCAGTGTTCAAAAGAACAACATCAAGTGCAGTGAATATGTCTAGAAGAGATTCGCCTCTCTTATAAGTCTCTCTGCTTCCCCATTCTATATACCCAAGCGTTAAAGTCTCCAGCAATTACAAGCGGTTGACTGCTTCGTAGTTCCTGGATTATTCTATCGAGCATAAACTCAAATTCGTCCAGCGAGTAACTAGGTGGGGCATACACACTACAAATGTAGATACCGTCCCCCTTTATCCAGAAAAAACCTTCAATACTTGTCTGCTGGGTCTCCTGAATGAAGAGTCCCTTTCTGACCCAAATTGCTGCTCGTCCTGATTTATCCCCCCACCAGAAATGGGGTCCATCAACATTTTTGTACTGCTCACATAACAATGCCACATCGATGCTCTTCTCCTTAACTGTTTACCAGCAGAGGTCCTGCGCTGCTTCGCAGTGGTTTAAGTTTAACTGCATAAACCTCATCTACCGCACTTTTTGGCTGCTACTACTGCCCGCTGATACATAGGACAGCCAAAGCCCCCAGTAGCGTGTCTGTGGTTTCTTCCTTCATCACACAATAGGCATCGCTGTTCTCCGGAACACTCTTTTGCTGTGTGACCTTCCTCGCAGCATCGGGAACAAAGTCCGGTTCTGTCAGGCCCTTCACAGTTTCGTGCCAGATGACCATAGTTGAAGCATCGGAAGCATCTCCGGGGATATAACTTTTCTCTCACGCGGCTATTTATCCAACCTATCCGAATACTGCCTTTTTCTAAAGTTTTTCTTGCCAAATCGGTAGGCAATATTACCACTGCTGTCTGTGTGCCACCATAGGCCTTTCGAAGGGATTTTACAACAGAAATATCAATATTTCCTGCTCCATCGATTTGTTTTCGGATGGCTTCGTGTACTTCCTTAGCGTCAGTCAGTTCATCGAGGTCCTTTAGCTCAATAGCAACAGAATCCCTCTTACTGGGGGAGGTCTGCTTTGTCGACCATTTTCTTTGCTATCGCAGAACGAATTAATTCTGTCTTGTCCTGCGCATTTTTATCCAGAACCAGTATGAGTCCTCCTGTTTGGCACTTCCGTATTTTTTGAACCTTTTCTCCTACTTCCTGAAGCTCGGGGTCACTTTGTATCGTACGCAGGATGTCTGTGTAGGTCGAGCCCTCCTTTGCTTTAACCATCAAGGCGTCTGGCCGTGGAGGTCTATTTTGTGTGTTCGGCTTAGAGTTCTTCTTTTTTCTTATCTTCTTGTCCTTCACTAATTGCCACCTCCTTCCTTGGGGGATGTTTCAGCAGTTTCAGCACGAATATGTACCTCTGCTTCTTCCTGTCCGGTTTGTGTCCTCCGTCTTCTGTTCTTCTTCCTCCTGTTTCTGCTTTTTTGCTTATTAGGCAATGTCGCTCTGCTAGAGTCCTCTTGAGGAAGTCGCAAACTCGAAGAGGTCTGTGTTCCGCAACTGTTTTCGGCTGCTGTCTGTCCTTCTGGGTTTTTTACTTCTCTAGTTATGGCCTCATAGAGCATGCGAATCGTGCATGCATGAGCTTTAATCTCGGTATGCACATTACGCTTACCCATGACGAATTCGTGGTGTTTACGAATTTCACCACCGAGCAATGCCCACAATTCTCTTCTTCTTTCTTCACTTGAAGCACTAGATGCTTCAGCAGCCAAGTGATCAATTACTGCAGCACTCCGGTCACTGGATAACGACGTCTTGGAACCCGCTTTCTCATTCCTGTCAGACGCCGGCACTGGGGATCCTACCCCTTGCACCGTAACAAAATTTTCCTTCTCCTCCATAATTACCATTTAAATGGAAGTGCATTGTATACCTATTGCCAGGTGTAATACAGCCGCCTCTAACCTCAGGAACAGACGCTGACCAGGTCGCCACCTATTGTAGGAACCGTCGCTTCTGGGTTTGAGTCTAGTTTTGGTCCGCCCCGGCTATTTTATTTCCCCAGTACCCACCATATCTGGTGAGAATCCCCCTATCCGCCACCTGGGGAGATGCCCGATGGAAGACTAGCAACTCCAGTCGGGTTTTTTTTGTGTGTGTGTGTGTCAACAGACTAGCTCAAAAACTATAAACCGTGCGAACCTAAAATTGGGTATTTAGTTTATGTATATGCCCGCGATGTGACAGCAAAAATTTCATCAAAATTGCTCAAAGGGAGGGTGTACTTTATTTAATAACTTTTTACGTTTTTTTTATTTACTCAAAAACGGCTTTAACGATTTTGATCAAACTGGGTATTTGATGTATGTATATGCCAAAGATGTGATAGCCAACATTTCATCAAAATTGATCAACCGGAGGGGTGACTTTACTTAATAAATTTTGTATCATTTTCACGTGTTTTTTTTATTTACTCAAAAACGGCTTTAACGATTTTGATCAAACTGGGTATTTGATGTATCTATATGCCAAAAACGTGATAGCCAACATTTTATCAAAATTGGTCAAACGGAGGAGGCAGTTTATTTCATAACTTTTTTTCCAATTTTTACCTTTTTTTCGATTATCTCAAAAACGGCTTAAACAATTTTTAATAAATTCCTCATGTTTAATGAACATTAGGTGTTCTCTAATATCAGGTAAGCTTTATTATTATTAAAATGTTCTTAGGGGGCTTAAATCGGGAGGGAGCAATTTTTGTTTTCCTATAAAGTACCTTTGTTTTTGTTTATATGGAGAAATTAACGCTCGTCACGCCTAAAAATAAGAAATGGCTAAATATGAGATATGATAAAAACCAAGTAAACATATAGAGGAGAAAAAAAGAAAAAATATTCAGTCAACTCATAAAACACGTTGAGCCCACGCATGCGTAGTAAGCTTTTAATGACACACCATTGTTCATAATTAAAGCCGTTCTGTTCATTTAATGGAAGTTATTTGTTTCATGGTAACTAAATGAAATTTTCAACAAGTACATAGAGAATTATAAAATCAGACAACTTGGAGTATTATGCTTGCATTACCAAATTATCTCAAGCAAAAACTTTTATTTAATAATAAAAGAAGTTAGTGTTTCTTATAGAGCAAATGAAAACAAAAATGAGAAATGAATGTGGAAAAATGTGTAACTTTGAGAACTGGCATTAACACAAGGCATTAATATCTAATCTAAGTAAGTTGGTAAGTGAAAGTTGTGTGTTGCGCGCAAGCACCAAATTTTATATATTTAAATTGCTGAGTGCTCTCACTTTGCCTCAACTGGTTTTCAGTGACAGTGCTGCCTCTGGGAGGAAGGTACTGGCATCTCCTAGGGTTCTGCTTTGCCTTCTACCAGTGGGCAACATAGCATGAGTCTGAGATTACCAGGCTCAATATATATTTTGTAAATAAAGATGAATATATGACGATTATTTTGATTTATTTTTGTTATTTTTATTTTATTTCTTTATCATCTTTGAAGTATACACTTTTTTTAAAATTTGTTTAATTTTCTAAAATTCTTTTATTTTGATACAGTTAGAGTGTGAATGAGTCCTTAGTTAATGACCTTGATTTTGGCTGAATGTATTACTTTTTGAATTTATTATTGTATTTCTTACAATAAAAAAAAAAAAAATAAATAAATTTGTATACATCTTATGAACCCAAAATCAGAATAATATTATTATATCATTTGTAAGGTAATTAAATGCTTTTTCCAGTAATATAGGGTTATGTGATGATATTTGGAGAGAGAATTCAGCTACCTTAACTTGTATGCACAATTATTAATTTTTATTTCATTGAAATGGGTATAAATCTAAACAAAACTCTAGTAAGTCAAAAATCCACTCATGTTATTTCATCATTTAACACGTTAGCTGCGAAGCAAATAAACTGGGATTTTCGTTAACTGCGACGAGGGGTCAAATGACCCCATGCTACCACACCGCTAAACTGCGTCAAGGGGCTGATTGACCCCTTGTCCCTTAGACATGAAAATTAACTCTCTGTAAACATTGATGAATGTTTTAAAGTGAAATCCATTTTTTTTACAAATACCTGACGTACTAGAATTCGTAACAGAAGCAGGGTTGAATTCTGTTGCTTCTGAATATATTTTTTTATTACTTATTTTTTCCACAACATCTGTGTTATACTAACAGTAATTCATTCAGATATTAAAAATAAAACCAAACCTGTGTTTTTATTATAAATAAATGAACATAGGTGTAGCTTTTGTGTATTTAAAAAAATAAACCTAATTATTACAAATTAAATTATTAAAAAAAATAACACGTGAAAACTACATTTTATAATGTTTATCATTGAAGCACTGCAAGCAAAGAGACGTTGTCGGCACAGTCGTCATAGTATGTCCGGACCTTCTTCACCTTTTTTTGGGCTTCTGCACTGCTCATAGCTGTTCTTAGCTTTTCATAACAGCCCGAACATTCCTTCCTTATATGAATCATAACTATCTTCAAAACTTGAACTAGTTCCTTCATCTTTGCTTGAAGTTGAATTCCGCTATGAAAGGGCTAAATCGGCAAGTTTCTTACCAGGTGAATACGTATCGAAATTATTTACTGAATCGAGACAAATAAATGAGAGCTCAGGTGTCAAAAATACTAAGTAGAATCAGTCGAAGAACAAGAAAGGAAGGTGAATCTGTGATTCACCCTTAGATAAATGTGATTCACGGAAAATTACTGTCGCTTTCACCGCTTTCAAACATTTACGGAAATAGAAAAAATATTTTTTATTTACATATTCATTAATATTTGATATAATATGCTAAAACAATAGTGAGATGAAGTGTAATGAGCATTAAAAGACCTAGGGGTCATTTGACCCCTTGCCGCATTAAGGAAAACATTTAAACTATAATGCGACAAGGGGTCAAGTGACCCCTTACATTTTTTTTCGATATATAAGTAGTATTAAGTAGTGCATTATAAAAAAAAAAATAAAAAATCTGAAAAATATTAAAACAGGATGCGTGACAAGCATCGCAGTTAACGACAAATACACGTTTAATGGCTCGCAGTAAAGGAAGCCACCGCAAGGGGTCAAATGACCCCTCGTCGCAGTTAACGTGTTAATAGAGAATTCCTCTTATATATAGTTGATTAGGCTGGTTGGAGAGAGATTTCAGCTATATATAAATATAAACAGAACACTATATTGAATTAATTTTATTAGATTTAAGTAGTAATAAAACCCTTTGAACTCAAAATATTGTAACACTTATGTGGGTAACAAATATTTATTTAACTGAAATATACAGTTATCACAATGCCAACGAATTATTACAACTTAAACAATTGAGCAGGTTACAAAAATGATAACTTTATCACACACAATCATATGACTTGAGCAACACAGTCAAGACACAGACTTCGACTCACTCATTCAGTCTCTGCCCCTTATATATATCGTAAATAGTGGGGCCTGGAATCTTCTAGAACAATGTCGGCAATTCTCCGTCATCACGGAATGATCTAGACAAAAACAGTTCGTTCCAACCGCTTATTTTGTTTCAACAAGCGGTCTGGGAGGTTACGCCATATGTTTTCTTTATTTGCTATCGATTTAACGTTACAATATTATTATATCATTTGAAAGCTAATTAAATGCTCTTTTCATTAACACATATTTTGTAAATTCATATTTTTTTGATATATTTCAGTTATATATATTTTTATGAGCAACTTTAAAATTTAATTTCACTGTATTGGACTTAAATCTTAATAAAACTTTTGTTACTCAATAACACACTCATATTATTTCATTACTAGATAGAGAATTTCATCCTCTTTCTATTTATATATAGTTGATTAGGCTAGTAGAAGAGAGATTTTTGCTTGAGGCATTTTTCGATGGCCGTTTTACTTTAATTTAAATGCGCAAATCTCAAATTTATATGCTGAAGAATAAATAAAAAATACTGAACGAATGAATAAGAGTAAAATATTCTTTAATACAAAAACATTTAAACTTTAAAACAAAAAGGCTCCTTATTTTAAAAAAAAATTGACAACTTGCTCTATAAATGGTTTTTTTTTGCACGCAATCAAAAAACTCAGGTGTGATTTTGCAAACTGAAGCCTTAAAATTAGCTGAAAAATTAAAAGAAACTAAATTTAATTTGTCAAATGATTGATTAGATAAATTTAAAAGCGTCACAATATTTTTGGGAAACAGATTAGTGGTGAAGGACAAAACATAGAAGAAAAACCTGTTTATGACAGGATAAAAAATTTAAATAAAATTGTTCATATTTTTTTATTGTGATTAATAAATATAGAATGATAGGCCTCAAAGTCTCATATTATTTCAATAATTCACTTATTGATTAAAATAGAGGAAAGATAGTTTTATAAAGATCCATCCAGATATCCAATAATATTTTATCAAAAAGAACGAATGATGTTAAAAAAAAAAAAAAAAAAAAAAGAACTGTCTCAAAAAGTAAGTAAAATTTTTTTTATTTTCCTATCTGGCAGTGTTTCAAAACAGTTGTTAGTTACTGTATATTGAGTCAGACAAAAATAATTGAAAATAACATTTATTAAAATTTAAAATTCTACCCTGAAGAATATTCGTCTGTATGTTGTAATTTTCCTCATGATTATTTTTCCTCCGAATGTTGAGGGAAATTATTTTTCCTTTCCTTATGTTGAGGAAAATTATTGCGTTTTTAAATAATAAATAATTAAAGCAAAGGTAATTATAAATGCTTGCATTTGATGAAGTCAACTTCGATTTAAAACTAAAATTCATTAATTATTGGGTCATTCCATCTCACATTGATACACTTTTTTCCATCACCATCTCAGATTTTAATGAAATTTGGTACGTACGATGCCTTCCTGTAGACTAATAAAAATACGAAATTTCAGCTCAATATTTCAAACGGTTTTCAAAAATATATCTATGTAAACTTATTGAAAAACGCACAATTTTGACTTGTCGCATCATCTGTAAATTAAAATTGTAGCTCTTCTAGGCAAGATAGAGAGTTGAAATTGATCTCATTTTAAATCTGAATCTAAGACCTTCCTTATGACCTGCAACTCAACAGGGGTTAAGAGGAAATTTGTTTTTCAAAATTTGAATTTCTCAAAATGCGCACTTTTTAAAAATCTGAAAAAATTCAGTAAAGTTTACAAGATTGTCATTAATAGGTGTTATAAAAATTATGATGGGACAGCAATGGGCTCATGCTTAAAATAATTATTGAAAAATGTGAGTTTTGCTTGAGGATGGAAAACAACCCATTAGCTATTAAGCTTCTCTGTAGCCTATTTTATCATACTAATTTCTTTCCTACACTTGTCACAAATCTTTGAAACATTGTCTAGTTCTGGATATTGTGATTTGATAAATCCATTTTGTCATATTTCTTAGTTTTTTTTTTAAATATATTTGTAGTTATAATTTTTTGTTATTAATCAAAATTAGTTTTTTAGTGCTATTGAAGTTTTTTATGAAGCATTCAAAATTTTAGTTATTGATTTAGAGTTTGACAATGTTCGTAGTGGAATAAAACCATGCAAGTTGTTTTCAAATCAACGCTGGTATCTTATTGAAAAAGGATGCAGAGGTAGAAGTAAAAACAATAAGGGTGGGAAGGCAGCGTCTCCTTTTGAGTGGAGGTAGGTTTGGTGTGATCATATGGACACATGCTAGTAGTATTTGGAGGGTGAAGATCCAACCAAAAATAAAATTTAAATATTGTAAATGAAGAATGGTGAAATACTTCTTCCAAATTTCTTTTATTAAAAATTTATAACATATACATTAATTTGCCAACGTTTCGGACTATTCGTCCCTCTTCAGGTCAAATTTCTTCTGCCAAGAACTAGTAATCCTTACACCTATTACAAAATGTGTCTTTGATTAAAATAATCAATCATTTTAAATAACATAACATATTTGATCAATTCAACAATCCATATATTAAATAGTACCTGACAATTTTTGGTGGCTAGGTCCATCTATTTCTATATTACAGTTATATTCCATTACCTAAGTAAATTGGTCATTTTATATAAAAAAATATATATTCACATGACTAACGCTTTTATAGTATTGTAAAAAAACATAAATTTAATTTCAAAGATGTAAAAATTTTAGGAGTAGAAAAAAATACAAAAAACAGAAAATTAATAGAAACCATACACATAACAAAAACATTGAAAATGCAGTCAATTATAAAACTGATTCCATAAAAGTAAGCAGCCATTACGCAGATATTATAAAAAATTTAAATATCAAAAAGTGAATAAGATGAAAAAAATTATATATAAATTAACTATAATAACATATAATATAAATTAACTACAATATAATATAACTATAATATAAATTAACAACAATAACAATTGGTTGGATAAGGAACATTGAGGTAAATAAGACAAAGTTCAGTCAGTAATAGATAGTGTGATAAGAATATTGAAGTAAATGTAGGTGGTAGAAAAAAGTGTTAGTCATGTAAATATATATTTTTTTATATGGAATATAACTGTAATATAGAAATAGATGGACCTAGCCACCAAAAATTGTCAGATACTATTTAATATATGGATTGTTGAATTGATCAAATATGTTGTTATTTAAAATGATTGATTATTTTAATCAAAGACACATTTTGTAATAGGTGTAAGGATTACTAGTTCTTGGCAGAAGAAATTTGCCCTGAAGAGGGACGAATAGTCCGAAACGTTGGCAAATTAATGTATATGTTATAAATTTTTAATAAAAGAAATTTGGAAGAAGTATTTCACCATTCTTCATTTACAATATTTAGATCTTCCAGCACATATAGTATATTTAAGATTACATAGTAAAATTTAAATACGTAGTAAAATCAGCACTGACTCCAACCAATACTATAAAGATTTGCCAAACTATTAAATATTAAGTACAAGTCATTTGGTATAAATCCCATAATAATACTAGGATTTAGCAAATATGAAATACATATTTTCATAAAATATTAATTTTTTCACCTTCAGCAGTTGGCAAAACATTCTTCTCAGTTGTGGATGCTCTTTTCATGTTTTCATGATTAAAACCTTCTAACTGCGACTTGAGATCCACAGCTACTTTTGGCAGATCCTTCAAGGATGGGCTAACAGGGGCAGCTGACATTTCTGAAAATGGTTAGAATACATATAATTCAACAGTTAAATGAATTTGAAAGGACTTAGCAAACAATTTTAAATTCAACTGTACATAAGTGAGATATAACGTATATAGAGATGTGCAAGAATTATTCTGAATAAGATGCAGAGATAGGGAGAACTCACCTAATAAGCACATTCAAATATTAGTCAAGTTTAATTCACTTTAAGTACTTCTTAAGAGATCCATTACAATAAGTATCCAGTAGGGCCTGGATAGCGGAGCGTGTTAGAGTGCAAACTTCCTCCAGGGTTAGTATAGCTTGGTTGGTGGCTCTAGAGTAACCCCTCTAATGCTAAACATGGCCAGGAAGAGGTATGTATATTTAAATATTGAGGTATATTTAAAGAAAATTAAAAAGTATGTTTATGGTAAAAGGTGGACTAAGTGATATCACTGATAACCCAAAATTAGTGAGCTAAAAGCGAAAGTGTCGGTTTTTTTTTCACATCTCAGCATTATTCCCCGCCATCACCCCTGGAAGACATACAACATACCCCAAATCTAATACCCTGAAAAAACTACATATGCCCTAAGGCCCCGGAAGGCAAGAAAAAAAAAATGATTTAGTAAAAGTGCAGGATTAGATATTTCATATTTCTTCCGAACATGATTAGATTTTAAATTTCAAGCATGAGGCTTACGTAACGAAAATTGTAACCTTTTCTGATGCTATTTATATATGGGTATATTATCATTATCATATCAATAAATTCAGAAAAGGCAACATTTTCCATTTTATAAGCCTCCTGCCCCCATACATGTTATTCAAAATCTATTCTTTCAAAATCTACATCCCGAAAACATAATAACAGACCATCAAATAAATAAAATAAGAAAAGGTCATATTTTTCATAATTTATTCCCCCTCTAATTTAAAAAAGATAATATTTTTAAAATATGCTCACTCAAAAACATAATAATAGACCCTCATATCAATAAAATATAATAAGGGTGCCTCTCAAGAAAAATACAACCGATAAGTAATCTCTTCAAACTTCTTGTGTGGCCTCATTAGACTTAGGCTGTTACCATTTTCCTCTATGGCTTCTTTAGTTTTAACCCCTTAACGGGCACATTTCGCTACTTTTTTCAGTAAGTTCCACACGAGTTTTATACTCAAGAAGAAATTATTGAAATAAAGCATAAATTCCCTGCTCTCATATGACGCGATTGCTTCTTGAACAACACGTTCTCCAAGTCCTTTTCTGGGTTGTGCATGGTCCACCTTTCCTGTATATACATCCATATTCAGGGCGTATGATGTTACGGAGTCGCTATGAGCCCAAACTTTGAAACCGCGTTTTATGGGTTTCAATGGCATATATTGTTTAAAGCTGCTCCTGCCCTTAAACTTCACCATTGACTCATCTATGGCCATCAATCGTGAGGGATTGTAGAGTTTGAACCTGGCGTCTAGATATGTAATCATAGGTCTAAATTTGTATAAAAGGTCGAATTCCAGCTGGCCTTTCTGGTATTGTTTCGAAGTGTCATAGATGTGAAACATCCTTGAAATCTTTTTACTGGCATTATGTGTTTTATTCTTTCTACTTCGAAATTTCTTTTTTGTGACGAGTATTCCGAAGGAATGCACATAATTCTTCGATGGACATATCCAAAGTTTTTCCTCTCTGTTGAGCATAAAGATTCAATCAGTATACTAAATGCTGTATGAAATTCTCAGTAAAAAACAAAACAAAAAAATAAAACCATCGGCAAATCATCATCAAAGTCAGAATCTGGCTCGCAATCCAACCCCCTTGCCATCTGCTCCATTATCAGGAACCGAAGATTCTCCAGATCCTCTTCGTCATCCAAATCAAATTCACAATCGAATCGATACATTCTATAAATGTTATTATTAGAATAATCTGCATTACAAAAATAAAAATAAAACTGTTTGAAAATTTATAGAAAAAAATTGTTATATAAAAAATTTCGCTACAAAATAAATCGCTTTTAAGAATAAAATAGAGATATAGATAAAAAGTATATTTCCGCCCGGTTTAAATATTTCTGAGTTCAGGCCTCCAGAGAGGCCTTAGACCGTTAAAGGGTTAAGGACGATTCCCTTTTAATTTTTATGAAATACAAACATTCTTCTTTTTCAAAATAGGTTACCATAAAATCTTGAACTGAAATCTAAAAACAAAATAGCCTGACAATAAATGTGGGCCACTGAGAGTACCCGCCATCTGGAACATATCTGATAAATGGCTATAGGAAAATTTATTAATAACCAGCTGATTTTCCCTGTATTCATTTATTAAAAAAAAATACAAAAACAACTTCTATATTGTCTGACAAAAATAATTTTCTGATTCCCCAGTCACGTGCGTCAAAAATTTCAATTTCATGAAAAAAAAAAAATTGTCAATAGAATTTTAAATGAAGTTTAGATTGTCATAAATAAAATTGCCTAACGTTGAAATAAATATATTAATATTAGGCCATAAATATTAATAATTGCCTGTCATTAACTTTTTCAATATAGCTAAATAAAAATAAATAGTATCCATTCTTAATAACTGTCTGATAAAAAGTATTTTTCAATTTTATAAGTCCAATGTGTGGAAAACAATTTAAAATTTAAATTGTTTTCCACATATTGTTATATTTAATATGACGTATACAAAATATTAAATACAACTGAAAAATTTCGGAGGCGGCGAAAAATAGAAAATTTTTGACAGAGGAAATTAGGAAAATCCTCAAATTCTTCAACATGCTTTTGCATATTCTCTTCGTCGCATATTCTCGTCTGCATATTCGCTCGCATATTTTCTAAAAATTATATTTAATATATAATTTTTATTGGCAGTTGTTGTATTAAATTAAAGGAAAATTATCTTTCAAAAGGAAATTATATTATTTTCAATTTAGCTATGTACTCATAAGAATCAAAAGGTAATTATTCATAAGTTCTAGCGCATTTATTTTAACTGGTTACTAGTTTTCGAAGTCGGTTTAATTTTTTTTCATAAATGTTTTTGTTGATTCATTTTAAAAACAAAAACAATTTATTATATTTGGTGTTTTACATATTTACAAGTACATTCATATGTATCTCGTGTAATTGTTTGATTGTAGTAAGCCATGGGCGTTAGCGGAGAGGGGGTTAGGGAAATACCTCAACTTTTTTCTGGGATTTTTTTTTACCAGGAACACAATGATATGCTATTTATCAGAGATGGGCAAATTGTATCTGCAGATACAGATATCGGATACTGTAACTGTGAAAAGTACTCATGAGAGCAGATACAGGTAATATCCGTATCCATACGGACGGATTCCAAAGGATCCGAGTACTTCTCGTATCCGTCAGCTTCGGATACAGTGACTACTTGTATCTGTCAGCACGGATACCAGAGTATCTGTGAGTACTTCGGTATTTAGTTATTTTATTACGGATACTATTTCGGATATTTCTACTTCTGGGGCTGGGATTGCTTGTAATTCTATTATTATTCTAATATTCTATTAGTATTGAGCCGTCAACATTGTATCATTTCGAAATAAGGGTGCAATATCCAAAGCGTTAATTTTGAAAAAAAGTAATAATTTAAAAAAAACGATAGGAATATTCCATTGTGAAAATTATTTTCTTTTTTTCGGATTTTTAAAATTGTAAACTACTGTGATGATAATAGTGGCTTATAATTGGAAAATACTACCGATTTTAAAATTCGATGCTGGGGGGGGGACATTTAATTAACTTTCCATTTTCTTCGAGAAGTGTCTTTATGGTAACGGGGGAGCAGATTTTGAAAAAAAGTAACATTTTTAAAATTTGGTTAGGGAGGGCGTTACTACGATTTTTTTTATAACTTCTGATTAATTTGTTATGAGTGTCTGTCTATATCTATGTTTAGGCGTTCGTAGATTTTGAAAAAGTATTAATGTTTTACGGATACTTCTACTTCTGAGGTTAGGAATATTTAAAATGTTGTTATTAAACTTTTTTATTATTATTAGGCTGTCAACATTTTATGTTTTCGAAATAAGGATCCTATCGAAAATTTTAAAAATAATCATAATTTTAAAATTGTAATTATTTAAAATTAATAATATTCCCAAACGGAATTTTTTTTTTTTCAATTTCTTCATAATAAAGAAGCATAATTAGGTTTAGGCTGGCCTAACTTTTGAAAATAGAAATAATTTTAAAATTACTATATTGTGGGGGGGTCCACCTTTAAGAGGAAATTGTAACTTCTAAAATTAATACGAATAGAATTTATATTTTTGTAAATATACACTAAATGAGGGCTCATACGGGTATGGATTTGGTGAATGGTATCAATTTTAAAATTCGATGCAGCGAGGGAGGATTTCTTCGGGATGAGCGTTTAAGATAATGGGGGAACAGATTTCGAAAATATTTACAATTTTAAAATTTGGTGCGGGGTTAAAATTTTTAACTACTACGCTATTTTTTTTAACTTCTGATTATTCGTTGTGAGGGTAACAAAATAATGGAAACCAAATCAAACTGATGGTGTATTAACATGACATGGGTACTTTATAAAGTTAATCATATAAAAGATAGTGAAATTAAAAATGAATATTTCAATGATAAAAAAACTCCTGTTTTCATTTCTGAGTAAAGAGTATTGCAGAGACTAGGGCAAAATTATGAGGGTACTGGTAGGAGAGGTTAATTTGCCGACTTCAAAGGGTTTACTGCGGGGAAACCCAACCCTTTTCAAGTGAAAGGGTACACAACGACCAGGTGTAAAATTAAGATAAGGAATTGTAAAACTAGCAATATACAATAGATGGTACAGTATACAAATTGTTCATATCTGGACTCAATAATAATATTTTTTTCAAAAACAACGTCCCCGGTAACATAATATTGGACCTCTGTGTGAAAGAACTCGGAAAATCTAACTTCTTCTTAGTGCCCCCCCCCCCCTCTCCGCCCCTATTAAAATACAAAATGAATATTTTTTTCAAAAATACCGTCAATAACATAGTAATGGACACCCGTTTAAAAGAAATACGAAAATGTTACCGTTTTCAATATTATAGGCCCCCCCCCCCACTCGAACTTTAAAATAAATATTAATGTTAATGGATACCTGGTCATGATATAATATGCTTAGGTAAACATGAAGAAGTGGTTGAATTTGACTTGGAAATGCTATCAAAAGCTTATAATCCATCTCTCTTACAAAAACAATAGACCTTCATTTGAAAGATATCCATATATTGAAGTTTAAATTTTTGGAGAGGTAACCGCAACACATCCTTTAAAATTTTTAATAGATTTTTTTTCAAAATCTACGACTGCATTAATATATGATCGAACATCATAAAAAAAAAATGAGAAGTTACAGATCACTCAAAAGTAGCAAGTTCTGCTCCCCCCTACATAAACAAAAAATAAGACCCCATTATCATAAAACGAGTCCCACATTTCAAAATAATCCGTGAATTTAAAGTTGTGGAATGAGGAATTTTGGAGGGATTCGAGTACAGTATCCGAGTAAAAAGGTATCTGTAACTTGTATCTTGTATCCGAAACTAGTACTTTTTTACTCGGATAGTGCCCAACTCTGCTATTTATAAGGATAGGAGGGGGGGGGGGAGATGCACGGTAGGGGGGTCTGGCCCACGTACTATTGGATTGGGATCGGCTGGGAGGGGGATAAAGAGGATAATTTAGGGTCAATAAACAAGGAAATGAAGGGTCAATAAAAATGTTGCTTATTCCAAGCAGGCTTTTATTTCGATTAAAACTATTAAATCAATTCGATTAAAAAGCTTTTTTAAATGATTTCTAAGACGATAAAATCTGAAATACGATTTTATGTAAAAAAACAAAAAAAAACATTAAATATGATGAATTTAATCCATATAGTAGATTGGCACTTTAGTGCCACCTCCGCTTAGTCAATTTTGAGGAATGTCACATAACGGCCTATCATAACGTTTCTCTGGACATTTTACAAAGCCAGAATAATAAATGAATGATTTTATCGCTTCTGCAGAACTCATGTTTATGGCTATTATGAATTTGTTATTCCCAGATTATAAATTTAAAATTTGGGGTCTCTAAACTCATATTTTTTATTTTAATGGTCATATGTATTTAAATAATATTCCCTAAAAATAATTTTAATAACAGAAAAGATTGGCAGGATTTAAACCCAGGTCTCCGTATATCCGTTGCGTGCTCTAACCGATTAAGCGATCAGGCACATATCCCAGCCATGACAAGATCTTTTTTCCTATTCTACACCAGATGTCATATTGAAATATAAATTGATTACATTAATGGTTTTTTAAATAATTTTAACTGAAGAGAAAAGATACTTAGACCCGTGTTTAAAAGCCGGCCATCACCAATCTTTTCTCTTTAGTTAAAATTTTAAAAACTTTTTATTTTATTAACCAAGCCTAGCAATAGTGTTGTCATGTTTTCTGCTCTCACCTTCCATGCCATTTCTTCTAATTGGCGTTATAATCAATAAGGAACTATTGTTCATTAATTTTTCAGCATTTCATGTTACTTCTTATCAATAATGTAAAAAGATAAGATGCGACTAGAAGACCTATAAGTAACCAGCGATAAGGCTTCCTTTGCAATGAATCATTTCTATTCTGACACAGCTATCTGTTAAACACACAATATAATACCTGAGTGGTCTTACACAAATGCACTTTATGGAATGAGTCAGTCCTTGATATATTTATCATAACGCTTAGCGATAATCAGTGATACTCGATTTTCACTTCCTTTATCTGGTGATATCAGATATCAAACACCAGGAAACCACACCTTATAGATTATGATAATTTTAACTAATTTAATTTTAAATTAGCTGAAAGATTTTTTTCTCTTGTGAACACGTGGACCTAGACCACCTCAGTTCTATTGAAAGAATTTATGAATCACTCATACAAGAATGACAAAAGAATTTAAATCAGCGAGATGTCAGCGGGCAATAGGCAACATCTCTATGGTTGATAAGGAAGAAAGCCGTCGTTAAAAATAAAAAGGCTGGTTTGCCAGTGGTGGGGTCCGCTGCCGGCGAGGAGATGGATCCCCCAGTGGTTATCTTCCTTAAGGAGAAAGATGTCGAGGCCTTCCAATGACATCATCTCTTTCACATCCATCCTTAATTACTCCTTCATCCGTCGTGAACGTGTGAGCGTAATGCTGGAATATCCTTCCTCCGACGACCCTTATATATATATAATATATAAGGTGCCCGGCTTCGCTCCGGTAGTTGTGTGGTAGTTTCAATAACAGAAAGACTTTACAATTAAAGGAAATATAGAACAAAATTAGCAGTTTCTTGAAACTTTTAACATATTATCAATATGTATTAAGATTCGAGATCTGCAGAGTCCGCCCAAATAAGGAACCCTATATACTTTAAAGGGGGTTGAAAATGGCGAATAAACAATTAATTTTGCTGCAACTTTGTCGAGTCATGCATCGTTTTTGATGGTTTCTGTGATTCTGAATCCTATAAGCCCAATCCAAGCAGTCAGCACGTAAAAAGTTATTAGATTATAGTTGAAAAGTCTATTAGTTAAAAAAACTATATTTCGAGTACAAATTAAGCGCCGACTACGGTGGTGGTACAATTAGATTCAGAAGTTTAGAAACTACCAAAGATTCATAGAAACTTTTTTTGTAAAACCTTTCTTCCAGTTCAACCTCCCTTAAGATATCCCCCCCCCCCCGTAATTTGGCCGGACTCTGCACCTACTATTACAAAGTGAAAACCAAAATATGATGAGGACACAATTTTTTTATCATATTTCTTTTTATCCTGAACTATGAGGGGTGATAAAATATTATTGAAAAAATGCTGTAATTGGAGTTAGTCATTTTATCAACTGGAATGCTCATCATACATAGTAACAAAACCATTTTTCATAATTACATACAATAAGAACACTTCAAACTTTTTATTTTCGATTTATACCCAGTCAATTCAGCTCTTCTTTTTTGCTTTATGTCTGTTTATTTCGCTCACTGTACTACTAAAAAATGTTCAGTCATATTGCATTAAATTTACTTAAGTAGATGTTATATATTGATTAAATATAATGTGTAAATCAATGAATCTTCTTATGAGAAAATTAATTTTGTAAGGTATCCAGTCGGTTTTCTAATTGATTGCAGATATGTAAAATCATTATTTTATTTAGAAAGAAATGGTGAACCAATTTTAAAAGTAATTTAAAAAGAACAGCTGAAAAAATATTTAACCTTTACAAACTGAACGGAATGAATGAACAATAAACATTGAGTGAAACGCACCCTAGCGCTTCCTGGTAGGCTGGAGCTCGAACTAAATTTTTCATTCATAACCTCGTATCTCAATCTCAGAGAGGCTAATTAAATGGTGCGAGAACCTTAAAATTCCAGTCCTTTTCTCTTCAATTTTACACCCTTAAGAGAAAAACAGAAACCTTCTTCTCCGTTATGGGTTTTATAGCAACACACTGACATAACTTTCTTAAACGTGCGTTGAGTCGTTTTTGAGCCTTATCGGCACGCACATTGTACACTTTGCTTTATAATATATATTGATTATATATAATATATAATATAATCGGAATAATTTCTATTATGTTCAAAAACACTTAAAAAACTCTTTCCCATGAACAGAACGCCTTTACTTATAAACTTATTACACTGGTGTCATTAATGGCCTTCTGCGTCGGCTCAACGTGTTTTATGAGTTGTCGGAATTTTTTCATGGTTAGCAATTTCTGGTTTCAGGCATAACAAAAGATTTCTCCACACAAACATAAAGAAAGGTAGGTAATTTATAAGAAAACAAAAAAGTACTCTTTGCCAACTAAGCTCCTTCAGAACATTTTATTAATGATAAAACTCACTTATTAAAGAATACTTCATTGTCATTAAATATGTCGAGTTTGATCAAAATCATTAGAATTTTTTTGAGAAAATCGAAAAAATTTTATTAAATGAAGTGTCCCCTCCATTTGACCAATTTTGATGACATTTTCTCGAGAGAATGAATGAATGAATGAATATCGATTTATTTAACAAATGTCGCAGTTTTTGGCCACTAGTGGCCACTCTTACAAACAACGACAAAAAAAAATTAGACATTAAAAAAAAAATAGAGAGAGAGAGATTAAAAAAAAAGTCCTTGGTGACTTTAACGCTCATTCAATTTTGTAGGGTAATCGAAGAACTGACAGTAAGGTATACAACTGGAAGATTTTGCTTCCAGGAATGGAATTATAATTATTAATGAGCCCTCTGCACTTCCTATGTTTTCGAGCACCAGTGGAGAGACTTACATTGATGTGACTATGGCCTCACCTAGTATCGCGCAGTTTATAAATTCATGGAATGTGGTAGACTGGACTTGCAGCGATCATCGCGTAATTACCTTTCAAATCAGTATATGCGTACAAGACAGACAATATCGAAAGGAACGCTTCTTGACAAAAGGCGCAGACTGGCAACTCATCTCCAACATCCAATGGCATACATCTGAAACGGAATCTCGTCAATATGTGCAGTTAGATGATGAGGCAGCTGAACTCTCATCTAAAATTTTCACAGCAGTACGCGAGGTATTGCCCATTGTTAGGGAATCAACAAGGAAAGGAAAGACGTGGTGGAATGACCAACTGACATCACTAAAGCGAGAAACGTAGAGGGCAAGACGGCGTTTTCAGAGGGCAAACAACCCTACTACCAGAGAGCGACTAAAACAAATTCGAATTTCTCAAAAACGGCTATAATGAATTTGATCATATTCGTCATGATAAATTAAAATCAAGTCTTCTTTAATATCAGGTAAGCTTTATCATTATTAAAATGTTCTGAGGGGGCTTAAATGGGGAAAGTGCCTTAAAGTACTTTTGTATTTGTTTATATGGAGAAATAAACTGTCTCCCTAAAAATAAGAAATGACTAAATATGAAAAAAATCAAGTAAACATATACAGGAGAAAAAAATAATAATCTTCCATCAACTCATTAAACATGTTGAGCCCATAGAGTATAGAATAACATAGAGGAGTCACCACGTGGTTGGAAGTGTGCACCGCTTCCCCCACTCCGGGAGGTCCCAAAGCGCTCCCGCCTTTTACCACTCTGAAAGTAATCTCTCGATTATTGATCATGTATTGTTTATTTTTATTTATCAGAGCTCTTTTGTGATAGTTAAAGTTTATAAAATGTCCAAAATGGGATAGCATTCGGATGCAAAAGCAAGTTCTCACACATCTAAATTAACTTATCTCGAGTTTACAGATAGCGGAATACAGTGATATATTATAATATATAATATATATTATAAATTATATAAGAAATTTAGAGCATGAATAGGTGGTTTCAACGGTCATTAGCGGTTCTACGAAAACGGGATTCTTGGGCTTCCTTGCAGATTGTTCAAGAAAGAAAAACTTTTGAAGTATATTCCCTTACACAAAATAAGCCAAGACCACTTGGAAAGATTATTAGTTACATTAGAAGTAGGGGGGGGGGGGGACATAATAATAATCCTAGGGCTCTTGAGTTATATAAATTTTAAAAAAAATCATTGTACACAAAGAGCTTCATCAAGTGGAGGAAATGCTATCCCGTTGGATAAAATCAACAATATTTTGGGAATAAATGTTTGCCAAGTGAACAACTTAGTTCAAATAAATCTCAAATTGAAACCACTGATACTTAAATTTGTAATTTTTGTTTTCCAAATCGCTTAATTTAAATTTCTTTTATTTTATCTTCATTAATTATCTTCTCACTCAATCGCCGATTTGCGCAGTCATTTTTAAATATTAGGACCTCCGAAATCTGAAGACTTTGAACATTGAAAGCAATGACGTACTATCGAATTAATATATAAGGTATTAGTTGAATAGACTGCTAGTAATTTTTATTTCAAGTATTGTAATTCTTTATTTCAAGATTATATTTAAATTAAAAGTTACACAGTAACTTAATAAGATCAACTAAAACTTAATAATAGTATATTAATATACCGAAATATCATGCAAAGAGTGCTTGACGGCAATTAGTGATTCGCCACTAAATACAACAAAGTCTCCTGGTCATCAAAAATCGAGGAGGATTATTTCAATCAGCGTATGACGTTACACGAATTTGTAAATTTTTTGAGCGAATTTTTAGGGAATTCATATCAAAAAATCGCTATGTAAACAAATTACTGGCTCAATGTTTAAACCAGAACTTTTTCATTTATTCTGAAGGTTGGATTCAGACTTATAGGTATAAGAACATTGGATTTAAAATTATTAATCCAAATTATACGGTCATCTTATTTTAATATAAAAATTAAAAAAACTGACTTCTGACAAGAATCAATCAATAGAAAAAAATAATAAAATCCGTCATAAACTGACTAAATTAATCCATTTTAAAGGCCAGTAAGACTTCAGACGTAATCTTCCATGATGGTTTTTTAATGTTATAAAAATGAATCTTACAATGGTAATAGATTAATTGTTAGTGTATTAATACCCCACTTTATTTAAAAACACAAATAGAGCCGAATAGCTGTTTTAAAGATGATAGGAGTGAGTGAGAAGTGTGGGACTATGGAACCTCCTGGGAAATTTTTACTTTCACTTACCTATATATGAAATATATAGTAAGTGGATGTATTGCGATCGTGAAAAATTTCGACTTCCGGTTTTCAACGGAAATACACGTTTTGGGGTCCCCTGAGTCCAATTAACCAAGTCCCGCGAAATGGTCTGTGTGTGTGTGTGTGTGTGAACAGACTAGCTCAAAAACTATAAACCGTGCGAACCTGAAATTGGGTATTTAGTGTATGTATATGCCCGCGATGTGACAGCAAAGATTTCATCAAAATTGCTATAAGGGAGGGGGTACTTTATTTAATAACTTTTTAAGTTTTTATCGATTTTCTCAAAAACGGCTCGAACGATTTTGATTAAACTGAGTATTTGATCTATTTATATGCCCGAGATATGACTGTAAAACTTTCATCAAAATTGATCAACCAGAGGGAGCACTTTACTTAATAAATGTTGTCTCATTTACACGTGTTTTTTTTATTTACTAAAAAACGGCTTTAACGATTTTGAAAAACTGGGTATTTGATGTATTTATATGCCAAAGATGTGATAGCCAACATTTCATCAAAATTGATTAACCGCAGGGGGGACTTTACTTAATAAATTTTGTATCATTTTCGCGTCTTTTTTTTTTTTTTTACTCAAAAACGGCTTTAACGATTTTGATCAAACTGGGTATTTGGTGTATGTATATGCTAAAGATGTGATAGCCAACATTTCATCAAAATTGGTCAAACGTAGCGGGCACTTTATTTCATAATTTTTTCCAATTTTTACCTTTTTTTCGATGATCTTAAAAACTGCTTTACGATTTTTATCAAATTCTTCATGTTAAATGAAAATTAGGTGTTCTTTAATATCAGGTAAGCTTTATCATTATTAAAATGTTTTGAGGGGGCTTTTTTTTTTTGGGGGGGGGGGGCCTTTTTTGTTTGTTTGTTTCCTATAAAGTACCTTTGTTTTTGTTTATATGGAGAAATTAACTGTCTCTCGTTACGCCTAAAAATAAGAAATGGCTAAACATGAGATATGATAAAAATAAAGAAAACATAAAGAGGAGGAAAAAAAAATATATTCAGTCAACTCATAAAACTCGTTGAGCCCACGCATACGGAGTACGCCTTTAATGACAGCCCATTGTTCATAATTAAAGCCGTTCTGTTCATTTGAGAAGTAATTTCTAATCTAAGTAAGTTGGTAAGTGAAAGTTGTGTGTTGCGCGCTCGCACCAGATTTTTTTTCTTCCTCTACAATATCTGAAATTCTTCAACATGATGGAAGATCTGTTGGGAAACACATTAACTATGCTTTAACTACTATGTGACCGTAGATGTAATGAAGAGGAAGTAGTGGTGATGTCAATTAATTACTTTGACCACGCTCCCAACTATTTCCTCTTCACTAAAAAATAATGATCTTCAAAAATGCCTGAATTGAATTTATGACTCGATAATGATTGGAACTATCATGCACAAGCGTTTCCTTTAAATTAGATTAGATAGTTGAAAAACAATTAATATAATAAAGATAGAATTTGAAAATTCTATTTTTTTTCATTTTTAGTTATTTACGATTAAATAATAGTACGTATAAAAAAAACAAAAAAAAACAAGCGAGGTAGCTCATTGGTAAGGCATTGAGTTGATGTGCTCAAGGTACCGAGTTCGAACCTGGTTTGGCAGAGTATATTTAAAATTCTGCCAGGAGGCGGTTGAGCGTGTTCACGGGCAAATCACTTCCTTGCACGACCGCAGACCAAAAAATCTGGTGCGTGTTGATATTAAATAACAACTAATTTTCATTAAACTTAACGAATTTGATAAAAATCGTTAAAGCCGTTTTTGAGATAATCGATCAAAAAGGTAAAAATTGGACAAAATTCATTAAGTAAAGTCCCCCCTCCTGTTGATCAATTTTGATGAAATTTTTACAGTCATATCTCGGGCATATAAATACATCAAATACCAAGTTTGATCAAAATCGTTAAAACCGTTATTGAGTAAATAAAAAAAACACGTGAAAATGATACAACATTTATTAAGTAAAGTCCCCCCTCCGGTTGATCAATTTTGATGAAATTTTTACAGTCATATCTCCGGCATATCAATAGATCAAATACTCAGTTTAATCAAAATCGTTAGAGCCGTTTTTGAGAAAATCGAAAAAAACTTAAAAAGGTATTAAATAAAGTACCCCCTCCCTTTGAGCAAATTTGATGAAATTTTTGCTGTCACATCGCGGGCATATACATACTCTAAATACCCAATTTCAGGTTCGCACGGTTTATAGTTTTTGAGCTAGTCTGTTCACACACACACACACACACACACACACACACACACACACACAGACACACACACACACAGACAGACCATTTCGCGGGACTTGGTTATTTTGACTCAGGGGACCCCAAAACGTGTATTTCCGTTGAAAACCGGAAGTCGAAAATTTTCACGATCGCAATACTTCCACTTACTATATATTTCATATATAGGTAAGTGAAAGTAAAAATAGTACTTCCTTATACAGTACGGAACCCAAGACCCTTCATGGGTTGTAATGGTACAGTGTTATATAAAAATCTAATTACTATTACAGCTCATACAAGTTTATAACTATTTCCATCAATTATGTGAGTATTGTTTCACTTATTGAAACATTTTATTAAAATGTTTGTGATTCAATTCATAAGAGACATGTTAGAGGAAGAGTACTTCGCATCTCCGATATATAACTTCTATAAATAGAATTTCAAAGATAAACAATTTCATTGTTAGGGCTATGAAATTCATTATGTTAATAATTTTTTAAAGAACTACATTCAAAAAGAATTTTAATGTTACAGAAGCTTAATTGCTTCTATATAATTACAGTCTGTATAATTTTTACTTTCACTTACCTTTATATGAAATATATAGTAAGTGGAAGTATTGCGATCGTGAAAAAATTCGACTTCCGGTTTTCAACGGAAATACACGTTTGGGGTCCCCTGAGTCGAAATGACCAAGTCCCGCGAAATGGTCTGTGTGTGTGTGTCTGTGTGTCTGTGTGTGTGTGAACAGACTAGCTCAAAAACTATAAACCATGTGATCCTGAAATTGGGTATTTAGTGTAAGTATATGCCCGCGATGTGACAGCATAAATTTCATCAAAATTACTTAAAGGGAGGGGGGTAATTTACCTAATAACTTTTTAGGTTTTTTTCGATTTTCTCAAAAAGGGCTCTAACGATTTTGATTAAACTGAGTATTTGATGTATTTATATGCCCGAGATATGACTGTAGAAATTTCATCAAAATTGATTAACCGGAGGGGGGACTTTACTTAATAAATTTCGTATCATTTTCACGTGTTTTTTTTATTTACTCAAAAACGGCTTTAAAGATTTTGATCATACTCGGTATTTGATGTATTTATATGCCCGAGATATGACTGTAGAAATTTCATCAAAATTGATTAACCGGAGGGGGGACTTTACTTAATAAATTTCGTATCATTTTCACGTGTTTTTTTTTTTTTCTCAAAAACGGCTTTAACGATTTTGATCATACTCGGTATTTGATGTATTTATATGCCCGAGATATGACTGTCAAAATTTCATTAAAATTGATCAACCAGAGGGGGCACTTTACTTAATAAATGTTGTCTCATTACACGTGTTTTTTTATTTACTCAAAAACGGCTTTAACGATTTTGAAAAACTGGGTATTTGATGTATTTATATGCCAAAGATGTGATAGCCAACATTTCATCAAAATTGATTAACCGCAGGGGGGACTTTACTTAATAAATTTTGTATCATTTTCGCGTCTTTTTTTTTTTTTTTTACTCAAAAACGGCTTTAACTATTTTGATCAAACTGGGTATTTGATGTATTTATATGCCAAAGATGTGATAGCTAACATTTCATCAAAATTGGTCTAACGAAGGGGACCACAACAACGCATTAATTTCTAATCTAAGTAAGTTGGTAAGTGAAAGTTGTGTGTTGCGCGCACGCACCAGATTTTTTTTTTTGATCGGTACATCTACCTGACCAAAACAGAAAAGAAAAAAGTTACCAAAGGTTTCAATTTGGATTTTAAAAAAAATTTCATCTAAACAAATAATAGCATGTAAAAGTAATATAAAGAAAATGTGTAATAACACGCGGGAGCGGATTCAGGCTGGGGGTCATAACTCATCCTAAATATTTTATCTATTCATATATTTTGGTAGTTTTGTAATTCCAGGCAAACTCAGAAGCCAAAGGTTTAACTCCGGTTGTGCAAGCTACCTTTGCAATCACTTACTATACCTCTAGCCTGTCTTTATTTATTGTACTTCATTTATTTATTGCATTTGATTTCGTTGATTTTATTAAAAAAAATAAGGACATTATCGTTAAAAAAAACAAAAACAAAAAAAACAGAACATTAATTTCTGCAATTAATGAATATCAAAAAGAGAAATTTGAGCCGTTTTCCTCTGGAAAGGATTCGTTAGTGTGTGTCCGTCCAATCTCCAATTGTTCGTAAGTCGAGATATAATAAAGCTAATCAAGGCCCTTCTTAAGTGAAAATGATGAGAAGGGGGAAAAGATGCGCACCCCCATCGCATCCTTTTGTTGTAAGTTTTGTTGTAATATAAAATAAAAATGGTTTACTTCAGAATAGCTACATGAATTAGAAGTGTAAATCGTTATCTTGTAAACATGAATGTAATGAAGAATAAAATCGAATGGAGTTATAGTAGTATAATGATGGGTGCAATCTGTGGTCATACACCAAAATAATTTATAAATGATAAATGTTAAGTGTAACTAGAAGCAGTCCCTCGACATATCCAAATGAGTTTCAATAGAAATTTAAATTTCTCTAATATGCCTGTAATTTCTAAAATACATGATTTCTAGAATATCAGTATTATAATTAAATCAATGAATCGTAAAAAGAGTAATATGGCATACTAGTAAATGGCCAATACAACTGGGGGGGGGGGGGGGGGGGGGGTTGAATATGATCGTAATTAAATTTATATTTTTACATGATCATATTAATTAATAAAGTAAATAATGAAAAATAAATTAAGCAGATGGACTAACATTCCAAACCCACTAGAAAGTGACAGTAACAAATCGATACTGGCTCAAGAGATGAGTCACCAAATCCAGCATCCTACCAGGTCTAGAATCAATGTCTAAAACTATTCAACAATAATACGGTACAAAGTTTCGGATATTATCAATAAATAATTTTAAGTAGCGGTTAATTAGGTCAAAGGATTGAATGAATAAATAAGAGATGCTACTGTACATTAACCTACATTCATTTATCCCTACTAAAATAAGTGCAGCAAGAAAAACGTGGAAACTAATCAAAATCCAACAAAGAGATATTGCTCTTGGAATGGAACAAGAAGAAAATTAAAAAAGAATTGATTTGATTAACATTAACAAGGAACTTGGCGACGAGTATTTACATTTAACTAATGAATATCAATTATATTTAATTCAAAAATGGAACTATTTTTTTATATTAGAACAAAGTAACACTGAAAGAGAAAAAAACCAAAATGAAATTGTACGAAAATATATTTTTTTTATTTGAAACGATAGTGCCACGTTATAATAAAATTGCATAATAAATACATTTTGTCAATAATGTAAAACAACGGTTAGTAATATATATTTATAGTAATCTCTTTGAAAAAAAATCAAATTAAGCTTTCACTAAAAGAAATAAATTTAAAATACTGGCGAAATAGTATTGGTTTGTGGTGGTGGATAAAAGACGTTCATTTATCACTTTGCTTGGGTCACTGGTATACCGGCAAGTATGGGCAGGACAGATAGCAATTAAGACAAATATGTAAACAATCCAATGAATCTAACACTTGAACGTAAAATGCAACGCTGCAGACAGGGATACAAGAGAAATCACACTGGAAAAAAGAAAGCTTAACACTGACTCACCTGCTGAGGATTTCCGACTCAGATGCACTGAACACGTACAGGACTAGAACGAGACTGAGCACTGGAGGGGCTTGGAACTGAGTCAGCTACTGAGATGATAGTGCTGCTCCAAGTGGCCTTTCGGCAAAGTTTCAAGGCCTAGTAGTAAGCGTCAAGATGGTACACCTATATTGTTTATTGCCATTAACTTTTTATTATCAATTCATGATTAAGTTTCTACGCATGAAAATGTGACAATCATTCCAGTGATATTGTATTGAATACATTGATTTTAATTAATCCAAAATATAATAAGTTCCATTATAGGGTTAAAATCAGGAGCCCCTCTACACGTCTTAACTAGATCGAAGTCAGTGGTTGGGATCACGATGATCCTTCATTATAAATGAATAGAAAATTTTGATAATTGAAGGATTCACCACATCATGGAAACTTATTTCCTAGTTTCTGTTCATTATGACTTACTGATTGGTCCGTGAGCTCCGTGCAAAGCATTTTTCACGATGATTTTTATCAGATTTTAACTTCTAGGTTTAACATAATTATGAAATTAACTAAATAAATAAATTTTTTTTGCCTATTCACCATCCATATCCTCTTGGGAATTTTTTTCTCAAAATGAAGATTTTTTTCAAAAGAAATGGAGAGGGATATCGAATTAAAATAACTTATTGTGAAGTATGCATATGCAGTTGAATGTGTTTCAGAATTTTTTTCTCAAAATGTAGAATACTTCCAAACGAAATAGAATTAAAATAAATAATTTTAAAGTGTGTATTCTTACTTCACAACACCATTGCAGAACAAAAAGCCTTAGAAACATAATTTAAGTTGAAGTGCAAGGAATCGGTGAATCAGTGGTGTGGAGGGTCCAAGGCAGGCAACAGAATACAGCCAAAAAATGTAAGGGACACATCGGCTATATTCATTTAATACCCCCTTCTGTATAAAAATAATTAATAAATTAAGAGTTTCGCATCAATGGAAATGCCTTTTTTTACTTTCACTTACCTATATATGAAATATATAGTAAGTGGAAGTATTGCGATCGTGAAAATTTTCGACTTCCAGTTTTCAACGGAAATACACGTTTTGGGACCCCCTGAGTCGAAATAACCAAGTCCCGCGAAATGGTCTGAGTGTGTGTCTGTGTGTGTGTGTGTGTGTGTGTGTGTGTGTGTGTGTGTGTGTATGTTAAAAGACTAGCTCAAAAACTATAAACCGTGGGAACCTGAAATTGGGTATTTAGTGTAGGTATATGCCCGCGATGTGACAGCAAAAATTTCATCAAAATTGCTCAAAGGGAGGGGGTACTTTATTTAATAACTTTTTACGTTTTTTTCGATTTTCTCAAAAACGGCTCTAACGATTTTGATTAAACTGAGTATTTGATCGATTTATATGCCCGAAATATGACTGTAAAAATTTCATCAAAATTGATTAACCGGAGGGGGGACTTTACTTAATAATTTTTTTATCATTTTCACGCGTTTTTTTTATTTACTCAAAAACGGTTTTAACGATTTTGACCAAACTTGGTATTTGATGTATTTATATGCCCGAGATGTGACTGTAAAAATTTCATCAAAATTGATCTACGGGAGGGGGGATTTTACTTAATAAATTTTGTACCATTTTCACATGTTTTTTTATTTACTCAAAAACGGTTTTAACGATTTTGATCAAACTTGGTATTTGATGTATTTATATGCCAGAGATATGACTGTAAAAATTTCATCAAAATTGATCTACGGGAGGGGGGACTTTACTTAATAAATTTTGTATCATTTTCACAGGTTTTTTTATTTACTCAAAAACGGCTTTAACGATTAACAAAAATAAGATATGAATGTAGAAAAATGTGTGACTTTGGGAAATGATTATTAGCAAAACACGTCAATTTCTAATCTAAGTAAGTTGGTAAGTCATAGTTGTGTGTTGCGCGCACGCACCAGATTTTTAAAAATATTAATTAATACGAATCAATAAATTAGGACCTCTTTACATATAGTACGAACACCTCTTTTCACAATTATAAATAGCAGCCAGTATGAAAATTAACCAGAAAAATCATAGAAAGGTTTGATGATGGTAATAAAAATAACATTAAAAATATTATGGAATGAACTTTATTCATCATTTAAATAATTAAAAAAGAACATATATTTAAAAAATAAAATATAAAAATATTTGTAGAGTATGACCATATTTATCTAAAATAAGGAGCTTATAATAATTATCAATTGGAGAAATGCTGAAGTAATATAAAAGATAAAATTAAAAACATACATAAAAACCGTATTTAAAAAAAATAGTAATGAACGTCAAAAATAAAGAATAATAATTGTAATAAAATTTTAATTAACACAGGAAAGTATAATAAGGAAACTTTTCGGGTAAAAGTTCTTCACAGTAAAATGTAAAACACAAAATTAACAATCAATTTAGAAAAACACAAAATGACACAGTACCAGCGGCAGGTTGTCTGAAACCACAATGAACTATTCATTTCTAAATATCTGAGAGAACTGCAACAAAGTGATGCTAAATTTCTAGCATTTTATAGAATGCGAAAGGAATCATACATTACTCTAGTAAAAATAATTAGTCCAGCTATTCAATATGCGGATACCAATATGAGGTAATGTGTGAATTCAGAAGAACGCATACTTATAACTTTGAGGTAAGATATTTAATTTTTCACATTTATTTACAAATATTTTTATTAGCTATAAACAAAATTAACCAAATAAAACCAATAAAAACTTAACAAAAATTAATAGAAAAAATACAATTTACAATAAAATAAAATAAAATAAAAAATAAAAAATAAAAAATAAAAAATAAAATAAAATAAATAATTGTTTCTTTTCAAACATTTATTAGAGGTAACACAGGTTAAATTAAAAAAAAAAATAATTTAGCACAAAAACAAAGCAAACAAATAAAATAAAAATTAACTCCATGACGAAGAGACATGCGTTTCGCTCGATTTTTCCCGTTCCAAACCAATCGCAAGAGACGAGAACTGCACAAGACGAGGATCCTTGCGGTTCTAGACGACCAGTGAACGACCCGTCTGCGGAGCTTGATGCCACAACGAAGGAAGTTGAGTGGAGGGGAGAAGCCTACGGACTAGAGTCGCGTCGACCCGTGTGCCTAATACTCCATCGCGTCTGATTTTATAATTCTCTATTTAGTTGTTGAAAACATCATTAAGTTACTGTGAAAACAAATAATTTCTATAATAAAAATATGTATGTTTCAAAACACCTTGAAACATTAATTAAGTCTTTAATTATAAACAATGGTCTGTCATTAAAGGCGTACTGCTCAAGCTTGGGTTCAACATGTCCCCTTCTCCATTTAAGCCCCCTCAGAACATTTTTATGATGATAAAGCTAACCTAATATTAAAGAATAATTGATTCTCATTAAAGGAGTTATAAAATCGTTTTTGCCGTTTTTGAGAAAATCGAAAAAAATTTATAAAATAAGACAAAATTTATTAAATAAAGTGACTCATCCGGTTGACCAATTTTGATGAAATTTTTGCTGTCATATCGCGGGCATATATATACATTAATACCCAATTTCAGGCTCGTACGGTTTATAGTTTTTGTGCTTGTCAGTTCACACACATACCATTTTGCGGGACTTGGTTATTTGGACTTTCCCCCACCATTTCACCTTAAGGACGGATTCACACTATCGGTCCGCTCACGCTCCACTCCTGGTTCGCTCTCGGTCTGGCAAAATATTCTAAAGAGAAATAAAAAGAGAGTATGCCACTATCGGTACCGGTCCAGTCTCGCTCCGCTCCCGGTCCGCTCTCGATCTCACCCATTCACAGTATCGGTCCGCTCCCGCTCCACTCCCGGTTCGATCTCACTAGCAAAATATTCTCAAGAGGAATAGAAAGAGGGTAATCACAATATTGATCTGTATCACCTGTGTCCGGTCTCACTCTGCTCCCATTCCAGTCTCGCTCCCTCCTGATCGATAGAGAGTTCTCTTCTTTTCCTGATTCATATTTTAATTATTTTTTGTTCTAATATATTTTTGGTTTATTATATGACATTTTTCGTAATATATTGCATTTTTATTCACGTTTTAAATTTACTGTTGTTTTATAATAGCTATGAGTAAATAGTCAATAAATCAGTGACCGTTTTTTACATTAATTCATTGAAAAATATATTTTAAATATAAAATGAATTTTTTTCGTGGACAAACCGCTTCACAACAACATTTCGTATTTTATTTTATTTTTGGTGATATTTTTTTCTTAATTATTTCAAGCGTATTCGAATACATTCGAAAAAAAATTTAAATTATTTCTTTACCATTAATAAAATTGATTTATAATTAACCGACTTTGAACGAAAGAGGAGGTTACTCAATTCGATACGTATGTGACTTTTTTTTTTTCTATGTATGTTCACCGATTAGAGCGTAAAAAGATTTCGAAATTTTTCTTTAAACCAACGTACGGTTTTCTACATTTGTTATCTTCTCCAACTAAAAAGTATGAAATAAAAACATTTTATAAAAAAAATTAAACCGACTTCCAAACCTAGGAACCAGTAAAAATAAATTCAATGAAAAGTATGAAATACTTACTTTCTGATTTTTATGAATACACAGCAGTAGTATGGAATGGCCGGTTCTTTTTTTTTTTCTATGTATGTTCACCGATTACTCAGAGATGGATGGACCAATTGGAACGAAACCTTTGTCATCTTGTAGAGTATTTTCCCAAGGTGGTCCCATTAAAACCCTTTTTGGGTTCTTAATTTATTTAAGAAGTTATCGGGAAAAACATGAAAATGATTATTCAATTTTTGCTGAAAATGTTTACTTATTGGAAAAACGTATGGCATATATAACATAAGGTATGCTCCAACAAGCTATTAAAACTAATTGATAACTAACAAATCTCAATATTGTTTTACTGCTGAATGAATCAAATGGGAAAACCAACCAATCAAATTCAGAATCAAAAGAGGGGGGAGGGAGAACATGAGCAGTCTGTTGGTTATCGATGTGTTTTAAGTGCTTTTTGGAACAAATCTATACATAACCTTAACCAATGTTTCAACAATAGATTTCAATATCAGCAGAATATAATATCGCTGTCGTTTTCTGTAGCAACATTAGCATAAATATTAGATAGATATATATTTACCGATAACAGTAAACCTTCTTAATTTAGATCTAATCGACGTACAGTGGGGCGAGTCCACTGTCCGGCCTGACATTGGGCCAAAACATGAAAGTTAAAATTTAGAGGTTTCATTGTAATATTAATAAACTAGAATCCTTTCCCCGTCATGCGCACTAATTTTTAACTCAATCTTTGCTTTAATAATGATACAATATGAGTTGAAACATGACAGTAAGACATTCATGTTTTTTATATTTAAAGTAAGTGTACCTATATTTTTTGGCTAAACCTAATGAAATCTTTATAGTATGATCGAGCATTGCTAACGAATTGTAATACACCAGAAATATATTTTTGGAAGAGCATATGCAACAGTTACGACGGTTCAAACAAATGTAAACTATTTGGTACAATGTAGTAAAATGCCGGAAATTGCCCGGAAAACTACATAGACCCTATTGTTAGCAAAGGTTTGAAGTTTTATAAACAGTTTTCCGATCTTGCCACAATCTGCCTATTCTCATTTAAATGAGATTTTACCACACGTGAACACTGAACTCAAGAGTGACTTTGGTTATTTAGAACATCTTCTTAGCATATTTGGGTTTTCATCAACCCATAATCCTTAAATTAATATATTTCGAACCAACTGCAACAATTTATTCACCAAATTACGATTTCCAATAGAATAGCTTGGAACATTTAAAAAAATTGTTAATTTTTTTAATATTTTATATTTGTACTCCACTATAATAATTAGTAAGTTAAAAGAGTACACTGTACACGAAATATTGTTAGCAAAAATATTTCAATGTCTTTAATTTACATTAAATTATAAATAGACAGTAGTTGCTTGGTTAAAGTAAGTAGTTTGGAATTGGCTAAAGTTATAATTTTGGTAGCCTTTTTTTTAAGTCCTGTCAAACAAAATCAAACGTAGGTATTATACGACTTTTTTGCTGCTGATATCATAAATATAAAAAAAAACAATGACCTTCTTCTTTTTTTCAAAAGAATAAGATAGATTTGACTGATACGACCTGGCTTCGGAATAAGGATCAAGAAACAAATCAGAAACATTTTTGGGATTATAGAGAGCAGCATTCCAGAAAAACGTCAAGAATCGATAGTTTGCTATAAACTCCGATCCCATTTCAACCTCAATGTAATAGTGTTGTGAAAAGTAAAATGTCCCAGGAAGCAAGAAGCTTGCTCATAAGGTAGAATGTGAAGCTAATGAATAATGTCATAATTTTAAAAAAGGTAATTCAAAATTTGTTATTATTTAATTACATTTTCAATCATAGTAGTTATCTATCTATTATTGGTTACAACATACTACTGTAAACGTAATTGCTATAAATTTTAATATAAAATTGTTAATGAATTTTCAATTTATACTAATATATTTTATAATTATAATGTACACACACATATATATATATGTATACATGTAATGATTATGAATAAAATGACAATAATTAAGATTCTGAATTCTCAAAAACATAAACTGACAAAATTTGAGAAGTCCAGTGAAATTTCTTTGAGAGTTATAGCCGATGTCCAACAGGAGGGTGGACTCGTCCCACTGTGCGACGGTTGGACACCATAATAATATGACCAAAAATTCGTGGAATTCCAAGAAAGACTGAGTATTGATGACCGTTATAAAGCAGAATTTAAGACTTATTTAAGTTCCCGAAGGTTCGTTTAAATTTAAAATCGTAGCCATCATTGATTCAATTAGGTAGATTTTGATTTCTGCCTTTCACTCGCTATGCATATTAAAAAGGATTCAGATACCTCTGTCTTCTTCCGGATACACTCTGTCACTGTTGAATATCTTGTGCCGATTCTTCATGGGTGACACTTCTGTTATGTTATCCGGATTACTAATAACGGTTTTTAATTTTGTTTCTGCAACTATTGAGGTTTTTGCTGATGTTCATCCATCAATAAAAACTGCAAAATAAAACTTGACATCTCCTAGAAAACAACCTCATTGTATGAAAATCCCCGCAGCAAAAATTTGGCAGCCATGAAAATAATTGATATCATAAATGCTACCCCACTAGAATTGAAGCAACCGTGTTTAGCAATTTATTTTCTGAATAATGTTTTATAACGAAGGATATAATTCATAGTACTTCGGTAATAAATTTATTCAAAAATTCATCGAAAGGAATTACGAACATAATTGACTCAACCAAAAAATAATTTGGAATTAAATCAGTATTGTAGTATCGAGAATAATAATATCCTTCGTAATAATAAAATAACCATAAAATGAGTCCCAAACCCTGTTGCTTCTATCCTAGCGGGGCAGTCCTTTTGACCAATTTTTTTAGATATTGACCAATTTTAAGGGTCCCCCTTTTTTGCTGGGACTTCTATCCAATGATGTGGTTTAATCACTACTTTTCCAACGATCGATTTAAATAAAGCAATATTAACGGTCCCAACCGGAGTAGTGTATAATATCGCCATAGTTTTCAGATGGATATTCAAGCGACCATAATTCCAAAATTACTTTCCAATTTATTATTGGTCATATAACCATCATCATCGATTCTCCATTAACGATATCTTGTCCAAAACCGGCCAAAATCTCGACTGTTTAGTGACGTACCTACTTCATCTTGGAATGGCCGGATTTATGTATTTATGTATCTTTAACTCAACAAATCTCGGAACACTGTTGATTAATGTAAATGACAAGTAGTGACGACAATATTTAGCAAAGGAAAAATATTGTCATTGTGGAAAAACATTTTATGTGTTTCCTTCTCAATGGAACGTTGATCTTTTAAAGAAAATCCGTTTATAGTAGTGTGTTGAAAGTTCTAAAATACACGCACCGCTTTTCCACTTTTCTGATTGTATTCATTAAATTTAAAAGGAGACTGTATGTTCCGTTCGGAACGAAATGATACTGGCGCCATCTCCAGGTTCAATTAGAACCAATGCGGCCGGCCTGTCTCATACCACTTGTGCGCTGGTTCCTGTAAGCAATTCATTATTGGCCAGGTCCATGGACGAACCTTCTTCAAATTATTGCCGAATGGACTCGAAAAGTAATATGATGTCCGAGTAGAAGACAGGAGCTGCCCAGGGGGATCGGGAGCGAGGCGGAGGCGACGACGGCGACAAAGAGAAGACATGAGGTACCTCAATTACATCGATAAAAAAAATGAGCTCATTTAATTATTTAATCATTTAATTATTTAATTGTAATTTAACTCAAATATTAGGTACTAACCCGCATTTGTAAATTTATTTTAAATATAGAAGATTTATTTCGAATTTATACCAAAGTAGAGGAATTTTCATTAACATAAACTAGCCTCAATCATTTCCTAACCCAAACATAAAATTTTTGGTCCCCCGGGCTAGGATTTTCTACACAGTTTTGGTATAAATTCAAAATTTTACCATTAGGTTATTATAATGTCAATTTTAATTTTAACAGTTAACAGAAATAACAATCAATATGTATAACATTTAAAGAACATCAATAGACATATATTTAAGGAATATTAAATTTGCTGTTTAAATAGTTTAAATAATCAATTAACCGTTAAATTAATTTGTTTATCTGTTCTCGTAAACACATAGAGACATCCTTAATTCCTGGAGACATGTTACCTGCTAGGATAACGTTTATTTATTACATTTATTTATATGAGTGCAATGTTGTTCGTTGCATATTTACTATCTGAAAAATTCTTATTTATAAATAATATTTTTATTCAATCACATGAGTGCAAATTATTAATTAGATATTTGAAAATATATTTTTCATGTACTATATATTGTCTAAAATCAATTGTTAAATTTTGCCTCAAACTTATATTTTTTTTCACGATTTTCACAGCAATTATCTTTAAATAATTAATATAAGTACCATATTAGGCTTTCATTATTTTTTAATTTGCAATAGATTGTTTACATACACCTTTTAAAGACGATATTTGTTCCATAACACAAAAGATAGAACTAAAAAAAAATTATTATATTTTCATCCTACATAGAAATGATTCACTTTTTAGATTTTTTTTTTTTTTTGTTTTAAATTGAATGCTTTAATGTATAACATTTACATTCTGAAGTTAATGCTACTTATCAATTAATATGGAGCATATATTGTTAATTTCACTTATTAAATTTTATTAAATAATTTGTTTTCACATTGTACTGTCCATTTCTTCATACTTATGCTATCAATACAAATAATTATTAGTCAAAGTTTTCAAACCCAAATTATTTAAAATGTTATTAGATGCATACAATTTATGTTTTAGTTTTGATTAGTCCATTGTTTTTTTTTTGTTTTTGTTTGTTTTGTTTTTTAACACTAACTGACATTCAATATTTTATTTTATTAATCTATTTATTTTTTATGCCAACTTTGCTTCTAGATATATTCATGTTACAATTATGATATTCATTTTAAAAAATTTAAATTATTTACATATGCAATCATCATAAGTGTTTGTAACAACAGTCATATTTTTGACCACAACACTATTCAGATTTATTCTGAAATTTACAAAGTAGCATACAGTCTCTTTGTATGTTAATTGATGATAAGTAAAACGTAATTCACTTTGATGAATCCCATGATTTTTGTGATTTTGACTTGTTCGCTAACATCAAGGTTAGTCTATTAGGACACCCCATCGCTAAGGATCTTCTCAGTTGATATACTTCTGAGTTGTTTTCCCGGGCGTGTTCGAATATTCCAGACGTTAGGTACTCCCAGTACTTGTCCAGAACGTCATTGCCAATTTTCACTTCATTAATATCTATAATTTTTTTTTTTGTTGTAATGTATCGTCATAATTTCTTTTGTTCATCAATTTATTTTTTATCATTTCATGAGCTCTCTATACTGCCTTCATATCCATTTGAGGTTTAGTTTTCTCTTTTGCCTTCAAGTTGTCTTCGTCTTTCTCGTTTCTTTCTCCCTTTGGGCTGCTCTGTATTGTCCTTATCATGCCTTTATCAGAAATTGAACCTCAGCAGCAAGCTGCTGCACTCGAGCGTAAGCTCAGAACATTAAAAAGAAACATCATGGGCACAGCCGCGGCTGGCCAAGCTGCTATTAATGACTGCGCAAATGAACCCTTATTCCAGGCTCGTTATGAAGCCGCACTACGAGATTGGGACCTTTTCTGTGCTGCTTGGGATGAACTAGATGTAATCTATAGCACCATACCTTCAAGCCAATTTCCAACAACCTTGCTGCAGGAAATGTACGATATTGCGCGCGATGAGGTCTTACAAGCGCGTGCTCATCTGATATCTATTGAAAAGGCTCAGAAAGTTCTCCAAGCTACTACAGATCATCAACAGGCCTCAATTATGAATGCTAGTTTCAACACCAGCTTATCTAACAGGGCCAACCTGCCGAAAATTCTTATTCCACATTTCAATGGTGATTTAACTCAATGGTGCCACTTCAAAGAAATCTTTTCATCATTGGTTCATAATGACCCTTCATTAAGCAACGTGGAAAAATTTCACAATTTATTGTCTGCGGTCAAAGGGGAAGCGATGTCTTTGTTGTCACATTACTCCGTGGAAGCAGGCACTTACGAAATAGCTTGGCAAACCATGCTTAGCGTTTATGATAAGCCACGAGTCCTTGGCAGAGGATTTATTCACAAACTGTTGAACTGCAATTTAAACGAGATTTCTATCCGAAATTGCCGACAGCATTTAAGCGTTTAATGGGTTGAAGCTTGAGAAGCCAGCAGAATTTATTCTATCAACGCTCGCATTACGCGCACTGGATTCGGCAACTAGGAAGCAGTTCGAGATTAACCTCGACCCTCAAGTGGCTTTTCCAACGCCAGAAGATGTGACAAACTTTGTACGCAAGCGTCTGACAGCACTCAAGATGGCCGACGACCCACCTTCGGAGACCAGGAATACCTTGGAAGAATCACATCGATTGCACGGAAATAGCAGAAGACCTCCTAACAGGAATTCGAAAAGATACAACACTATTGCATTGCACGGAGCATCGATGTCAAGCAGTTCCTATGCGTCTCGGACACGGAAGTCTTTACCTTCTGAGGAGCGTTATCGTATTAAAGCTGAGCCCTCTAAAACTTCCTTGAAGTTCAACGCTGAAATCAAGAAAAGGGACTGCCCTTTCTGTCACGCACCACATTGGCTGCCATTCTGCGCTAGTTTCGCTGACTTACCATCTGAAAAGCGCTTCGCCTTTGTTAACGCTTGGAATGGGTGCATCAATTGCCCCAGAGAAGGCCATAAAGCGCGCGATTGCCCATCTAAGTGGAGCTGCAGATATTGTAAGCAGCGGCATCATAGCCTTCTTCATCGCTCAGAAAGCTCTTCGAAACATCCTGACCAAGCTGATAGCCCGGTGAATATTGAGAAAGCAGTAGGTTTCGCCGGTTTTGGTTCCTCTGTGAAAGAGAACCCCTCCCAGGGAATGGTTTTACTGGGGACAGTTCAAGGTCTTATCCGAGCTCAAGAGGGCAGATATCATGTGTTCCGCGCGCTACTTGACTCTGGAAGCCAGCATACCTTCTTACATCAAGCTTGGCCAAGAGATTAGGCGCTACTGTCCGCAAATTTGAAGGGCGCATCACAGGTTTGGGCGGCACATCAGTGGAATCAATCAAGGGTTCAACAAGATGCTTCCTGAAATCGTTCGACGACAGCCAAACTTTCGACCCACAGTGCCTCCTCGTCGACAAGATTTGTTCTTGCCTTCCGAATCAGTAGCTACCTCAAACTATCATAGACGCTGTATTGCGGCATCCCGTTGCTGATATTGACTTCGGGCATCCAGGACCCATCGATTTGCTCATCGGCAGCGATCTTTATCCCCATATCATCAAAGGAGCTCCGATACATTCTGGCATTGAAGGCTTATTCTTCCTACCCAGCGTTTTTGGTCTAGTAGTACTGGGTCAGACCAATATTTCGTGTGGGCCTGACGAATTTGTATTATTTTCTCAACAGGAATCCCTGATAGAGAGACATTTGAAGATCTTCTGGGAGATAGAAGAGCCAGCTCCAGTTACCCGGAATGACCCAGAACATGAATTCTGCGAAATTCATTTTTCAAAAACACATAGTCGCACTCCTGATGTTCGCTACGTTGTCCGACTTCCCTTCAAAAATGACGATCCATGCATTGGCGATAATCGGGACATTACTTCCAGACGTTTCAGCAGCCTTGAGAAGAAGTTTGTCAACCATGAAGCATTTGCGCCCGCATACCGCGATTTCATGATGGAATATGAGGCGCTTGGGCATATGTCCCGGAGTGAAGTTCCTTCTGGGTATGTCATTCCCCATCACGGAGTATGGCAGCATTCTTGTAGAGGTACTAAACTTCGAGTGGTTTTTGATGCATCGTGTCATTCTACTTCAGGCAGTCTCAACGATTCACTTCTACCAGGTGCCAAGCTTCAAGCAGACATCTGCCAGGTACTAACAAATTTCAGGATGTTTGCGATACCGCTATGCGCGGACATTGTTAAAATGTATCGGCAGATTTTGGTGCATGACGAGGACCGTCGTTTCCAACATATATTCTGGAGGAACTGTCCTGAGGAAAAACTTCAAGAGTATCAGCTGAACACCGTGACTTATGGTTTGAAGCCTAGCGCTTTTCTAGCTATGCGCGCCATCAAGCAGTTGGTACTTGACGAGGGCTCACGATATCCTCTTGCTGTGGACCGCGTCACCTCTTCTATGTATGTGGACGACTTAGTCACAGGTGCAGACACCCTCGATGAAGCTTTGGCTGTGAAGCAGCAACTCTCAGCTCTGTTTTCTAAAGGAGGATTTGAACTTGGAAAATGGGCTAGCACCCTTCCAGAACTAGTTTATAACCCTTCTGACGTCATCACAACTGTAAACATAAAGGGTGATGAACCTGAATATTTAAAGATTCTCGGTATGAGGTGGAGCACGACCGAAGACGCTTTTCTTTACGACGTGAGGCTCTCCATACCCACTACGTTCACTAAAAGATCGGTGTTGTCTACTATAGCAAGAATCTTCGATCCACTGGGCTTCCTCTCTCCGATTACATTATTGGCCAAGAACTTCTTGCAAGATCTGTGAAAGCATCGTCTAGGCTGGGACGAATCGCCACCTGCTGACTTCGTGATCAGATGGCAGATTTGGTTAAATGATCTTCCGAGATTATCAGAATTACGCATACCCCGTCAAATTACCGATATGAAGGCGTCTATCAGGGTAATAGGATTCTGCGATGCATCCAGCAAAGGATACTCAGCTGCCATTTACTTGCGAAGCATGAAGAATGGTCACGTTAAGTGTTCTCTAATCAAGGCGAAAACCAAAGTCGCTCCTTTAAAATACATGTCGGTAGCCAGGTTGGAGTTATGTGGTGCTCTACTTCTCGCAAGGGCTATAAGTTCTCTCAATAAAACTTTAATGGAAGATCCTCCAATATGCTTCACTGACTCTGCCGTCGTCTTGGCGTGGTTGCGGATGCCTTCCTACAAGCTGACAACCTTTGAAGCAAACAGGGTATCAGCCATTTTGGAGATGCTTCCTGAAACCTCTTGGAGGCATGTTGAGTCTGACGATAATCGTGCTGATCTCGCCTCTCGCGGCTGCTAGGCCTCAGCTATTTTAGAAAACGATTTGTGGTGGAATGGATCGAAGTGGCTACTCCAAGAAATGTCCTCCTGGCCTGCGTCTGCGACGAACACTGAGAAACCATCGATTGCCCTCTTAAGTCAAAGCGGTGCTAAAGGCAAAGAGCCATCGGAAGTAGATATCGAGTGGATGGACACTTTCTCATCATGGACAGCCCTTCTCCGTGTAAGCGCTTTATTATTGAGATGGGTCGCACGCCACAAACAGAAGCCAGTTTCCACCTTCATCACTGCTGAAGAGATTCAAGAAGCCAAGATGCGTTGTGTACGCCTTTCTCAACGGAAATACCTTCCCATTGGATTTTTCACTGGTGCTGTTGATGTACCTAAGGACCTCCGTTCATTGCAGCCTTTTACAGATGGACTAGGTATTGTCCGGGTGGGCGGTAGATTGTACCACTCTACGGCCGAAACACCAGCGAAACACCCTATGTTGGTACCTCGCCAGTCGCACATAGCCAGGCTCATAGTCGATGACATCCACGCCAGAGCATTTCACGCAGGTCCTACGCTCACACTGGCGCTCACCAGACAAGAATTCTGGATACCCGGAGGTCTGAAATTTGTAAAAGGTCGTACGTCAAGATGCGTTTTGTGCAGGATGAAGAGGGCGAAGCCAAATCCCACTCTGATGGGATCTTTACCTTCCGATCGTCTCAAGGGTGGTCGAGTGTTTGCCCAAGTTGGTGTCGACTACGCCGGACCTTTCACCATCAAGCAATCCAATCTTCGAAAGGCAAATAGCTCCAAAGCATATTTATGCTTGTTTGTTTGTATGGCGACTAAGGCTCTTCATTTGGAGACCGTCTCTTCATTGACTACTACTGCCTTTCTAGCCGCCCTGGATAGGTTCATCGCTCGCCGTGGCAGACCTGACACAATATGGTCTGATCATGGCACCAATTTCATTGGGGCCTCCCGTTTTTTAAAGGACCTATTTTCATTTCTGGTCAACGAGGAAGCAAATATCGGAAGTTCTCTGTCTTCTAAGGGTATTTCTTGGAAATTTATTCCTCCACGAGCGCCCCATTTTGGCGGTCTATGGGAAGCTGGGGTCAAATCGGTAAAGCGACTTTTGACCGTTACGTTAGGTACCAGGCCCATGACCTTTGAAGAACTGAACACTGTATTTACACAAATTGAAGGTCTACTCAATTCTCGCCCCCTCTGCGCATTGACTGAGGTTGTTGAAGATTTTCAATTTTTAACTCCAGGGCATTTTTTAGTTGGTTCAGCTGTAGTTATTCTCCCCGACGCTTATGATTGCTCTATGGAAGGATCACTACTCCGGCATTGGCGCGCTGTGCAGGCCAGCGTAAAAACCATTTGGTGGAGGTGGCAAAGAGATTACCTGCACACTCTTCAACAGAGACATCGATGGTTCACACGAAAGCCAAATCTTAAGGAAGGTGACCTCGTGATTCTCTTTGAGAAAAAACCTCTACTTGGGCAATGGCCAGTGGGCAGGATTGTAGAAACCCATCCAGGTAGGGACGGAGTTACAAGGGTGGTATCTGTTAAAATTCCATCGGGCAAGGTCATAGTTAGAGCTGTTAGTTCTCTCGCCCCTCTGTTTTATCCTGATCCATGAGATATTACCATGTGAACACATACATAGTATTATTCTTGAGGTGAATTTTATTTGTGTTATATTTTGTAAAGAGGTTCCTTTTCGTTTCTTTGTTACCTTTTTTATTTCCTTTCTTTTTCTTCCCTTTGTACATTGAAGAGTAATTATTTATTTAAGCATTCTATTATATTGAACTTAGCTATCTCCAAGAAAGTTCTATGTTTTCTTTTACTTACCCTTTGCTTTTGACACACACTACACGTGAACAGTTGAATGTTGTTTAGTATAAGTCAATCAATCTTCCTTTCTGCCTCAGCGACCCTGCACATCACCAGCATCTCTCAGCGACAAACGCCTCTTTACTGCCTGGCTCCTTTGATCTTGTAGACATTGCTGAACAACGTCTAGGTGGGCGGTTTGTTCCGTTCGGAACGAAATGATACTGGCGCCATCTCCAGGTTCAATTAGAACCAATGCCTGTCTCATACCACTTGTGCGCTGGTTCCTGTAAGCAATTCATTATTGGCCAGGTCCATGGACGAATCTTCTTCAAATTATTGCCGAATGGACTCGAAAAGTAATATGATGTCCGAGTAGAAGACAGGAGCTGCCCAGGGGGATCGGGAGCGAGGCGGAGGCGACGACGGCGACAAAGAGAAGACATGAGGTACCTCAATTACATCGATAAAAAAATGAGCTCATTTAATTATTTAATCATTTAATTATTTAATTGTAATTTAACTCAAATATTAGGTACTAACCCGCATTTGTAAATTTATTTTAAATATAGAAGATTTATTTCGAATTTATACCAAAGTAGAGGAATTTTCATTAACATGAACTAGCCTCAATCATTTCCTAACCCAAACACTGTATATATAATTATTGTTTGTTTGTTTGTTTATTGGGGTTTATAGGCATAAAACCCTAAGGTCATCAATGCCTATTTCTATTTATTTGACTTTGTTAACTGATACCCAAATCTTGTTTAGGTACCTTTTAATATTAATTTCTCCATCACACATTTTTTCTCGTCACATCTTTTACTTTTTAATAGTTTAAATTCATGTCTCTATCCATATTATAAATTAAAAAGAATTAAATATTTAATTTAACTATTTGCATTTTAACTTTTTTTTTATTATGTATTATTAATTATTTTTAATATGAAGGAAAAAAAAAAAAAAATTAAATTTTTATTAATAAATCTATTTTCTTTAAGAATTTCACTACCGCTGCGACCTTATCCTCATTGTTACTAAGTGCATCCGAAATATTGCTTGTCACTCCGAATTTGGCTTACCTGGAGGTGTAGAACAAGCATTCTTGGAAAATATGTTTTACCGTAAGAATGTCAACGCAATACTGACACTTTGGGGGTGGCTGTTTTACCATAACATGTATGTGGGTAAGGTTGGTATGCCCTATTCTTAGTCTGGTTATAGCAACTTCCTCTCTTCGATTTGAGCGATTTGAGGTATTCCACGGGGTCACATATTTTTTTATGGTTTTTAATTTGCTCGGTGGGCTCTCGTTCCCCATGGCTTGCCAGTTTTCTATTATATTTTGTTTTAGGGGAGAACTCGTTTCTTGGGGTGTTAAAATGGCCGGGCCCCGTCCTGGGAGGTTAAGTGCCTGTTTCGCTGCTATGTCCGCGAGTTCGTTTCCTTTAATCCCCATATGGCTTGGCACCCAAATAAAGAAAACATTTTTTTCCATATTATTTAACATTTGTAGGTACGAATGTATTTTAAGCAAGATTGGATGGTTAGGGTACATACTATTTAATCCCTTTAGAGAGCTTAATGAGTCTGTAACTATTGCAATATTGTTTTGTTCTATTGACATGGAGAAGTGGAGTGCCGAGGCTATTGCATGTAGTTCGGCAGTATATACGCTGCATAACTTGTGTAATTTTATTTTGTGAGTGGAATTGTGGGTAACAAAAGAACAAGCAGTGGAATTATCGGATTTAGATCCATCTGTATAAATGATGAATGGTTCTGGGATGTTTTGAAGGAGTAGTGAAAATTCGGATTTGTAATCGGAGGGAGAGGTATTACTTTTTAGAAATTGGTTTAAACGGAATATTGTATTAGGTGGTTTATGTGTCCATGGAGGTGTGCAAACTTCTTGTTTAGATAAGGGTATTTCTTTGAGAAATGATATTGCTGATTTAAACCTTTCAGATAACGGAAGCGTAGATTTTGGTTTTCTTTCGAATGTTTTTGAAAATTTCGGTTTGAAAATATATCTATGTGTTGGGTGTTCGGATTGTGGTAGTAGTTTTGAAATATAATTTATTGCTAATTTCTGCCTTCTGAATAAAAGAGGGGGTATTCCTGATTCTGTACACAGACTAAGAATAGGACTAGTGCGAAATGCCCCTGTTGCAATAAGGATCCCTGCATGGTGAATAACGTCAAGTTTGCTAAGTACCCGGAGACGGGCAGATCCGTAAACAAAACAGCCGTAGTCCAATTTAGAACAGACTAGTGCGCTATATAATCGTATTAATGTTATCCTATCCGAACCCCAAGAGGTACCAGAAAGATATTTTAAAATATTTAACCGTTTTGTAGCCTGTGTTTTCAGTGCGTTAATGTGTGTTTCCCAGGATAGCCTTCGATCGAATATCAACCCCAAGAATTTGTGGCTGTCGGTATATGGTATGGGAGAGTTTCCTAGGTAAAAAACGGGAGCGGAAGGAGTGTTTCTTTTACGATGGAAATGAAGGCATTTGGTTTTTTTCGGGTGAAAATCGGAGACCTTTAGTTTGTGACCAGTTATTTATTCTGTTTGTGGCATCTTGCAGTTTGTTGCAAGGACTTCTATCCAATGATGTGGTTTAATCACTACTTTTCCAACGATCGATTTAAATAAAGCAATATTAACGGTCCCAACCGGAGTAGTGTATAATATAGCCATAGTTTTCAGATGGATATTCAAGCGACCATAATTCCAAAATTACTTTCCAATTTATTATTGGTCATATAACCATCATCATCGATTCTCCATTAACGATATCTTGTCCAAAATCGGCCAAAATCTCGACTGTTTAGTGACGTACCTACTTCATCTTGGAATGGCCGGATTTATGTATTTATGTATCTTTAACTCAACAAATCTCGGAACACTATTGATTAATGTAAATGACAAGGAGTGACGACAATATTTAGCAAAGGAAAAATATTGTCATTGTGGAAAAACATTTTATGTGTTTCCTTCTCAATGGAACGTTGATCTTTTAAAGAAAATCCGTTTATAGTAGTGTGTTGAAAGTTCTAAAATACACGCACCGCTTTTCCACTTTTCTGAGTGTATTTATTTAATTTAAAAGGAGACTGTATATATAATTATTGTTTGTTTGTTTGTTTGTTTATTGGGGTTTATAGGCATAAAACCCTAAGGTCATCAATGCCTATTTCTATTTATTTGTCTTTGTTAATTAGTGTTGTTATCCTGATTCACCAAAGCGACATCATCAAAAATAAAGATGGAATTTTCATTTGCTTCTTCAGGGTCGATTACGTGCTCATTGGTGGTGAAAGTATCATAACCGATCTGCGGTACTCTTTCCACTACTAAAAGTAGATAATCATATTTAGGTTGATTTAACATTTTACCGTATAAGTAAATATTTTCAAATTTGAGTACTTTCGGGTCTAATAAAAGGCTTACCATAAGATTGGTTTTTCCACATCCGCTCGGTCCACAAATTATCGCCCTTATACTATCGGGTAATAAAGGTCCATGGCGTTTAGTCTCGTTTCGATTTAACAGATCTCTCGGGACAACGTCTGGTATCTGATTTTTTTCCTTCTGCTGTTCTAGTCGCATTTTTTCGTCTAAAAAAAAAAAAAACTGTGTTCAAGGTATAAATAGTAGCGGGCGATAAAAAGCTCTCTTCAGTATAGAGGTTTAATTAACAGACTTATAGATCGGCTCCCGTTTGAGGCTCACCTACCTGGTTATCATTTTTGCGGTCCTGGTACGGAATTGAAAAAACGCCTAGCTAGAGGTGACGGAGGAATCAATCCTTTGGACGAAGCGTGCAAAGAAAACGATAGCATTTATCATCAATACACTGATAGCAATAAAAGGTCAGAGGCTGATCGCATTCTTGCTGAAAAATTTTGGCAGAGAATTCTAGCTAAAGATTTGTCTCCGAGTGAAAAAGCATTTCCCTGGGCAGTAACGAACGCTATGAAAGCTAAAGTTAAATTAGGAGCTGGATTATCATCAATGAAAAAAAATTCGAAATACGGAAGGAAAAAGAGTCCGATGAAATCGACTCTGTAAAAAGAAAAAAAATTCAAAAGAAGAGTCTCAAATTCAGAAATATAATCGATGCGGCGCGTGTTAAGTATGTGTCATCTCTGAGTAAAGCATCGCGATTAGCCCTGACAAAAGCTAAACATTTTTTAAAGAAATACGGTGCCATTCCTCGCTCACCCAGAATTTTACGAATACCAAAAAGTGGAGGATTTTTACCACTTCTTGTACCCATAATGGCGGGGCTATCAGCGATCGGTTCCCTGGCCGGAGGCGCATCTGCTATAGCCAAAGTGGTAAACGAAGCGAAAGATGCGAAAGAAAGACTCGAAGAGATGAAAAGACATAACCTCAAAATGGAAGACCAGAAAATAGGTAGTGGCTTATACTTAAAACCTTATCGAAAAGGTTACGGATTATATCTTAAAGAGGAGGAATTTGACTATCCTCATTACCTCCAAGGGCTTTAACGGACGTAGAGTTGAAAAAATATGCGATAGGAGTTCCTTATTTTAGAGGAGTGTTCATGATTGATACGCTACCAAACAAAATCAGACTCAATGAAAGTGTTATAAAATTGTTAACCTCGATACGAGCGACCGCCCCGGCTCTCATTGGGTATGTTACGTCAAAAAAGGTGATAATGTTTTATATTTCGATCCATTCGGTAATTTGAGACCCCAGCCCGAATTGTTGAATTATTTGAAAGGTACCACCTCCAACACTAGGATATATTATAACAGAACCAATCATAAAAAATGGGACACACCATACTGCGGACATTTGTGTCTTCAATTTCTGTATAAATACGGATGAAAATCTGGTAAAGATATCAAAAATGTGTCTGACTGTAACGCTGTCGGGTAAATCAAACGTTTTATCGTATAGATGTATTATAGATTTGAGTGACGATGATTACGAGATAGGTCTCCTCTCTTTTGATACTTACAACACTATACCAAACATAATAAATAATGAATGTGATATGTTTTACTTTGGCGATCAAAAGATTCAGATACCAGAAGGATCCTATGACATCGAGTCTATTGCCACATATCTCGAAGAAAATATTCAAGAAAACGATGCTATTATTCTCAGAGGAAATAACAATACTCTAAAGACGGAATTACGCTCAACTCAAAAGGTATACTTCAATGTTCCCGGCCAGCCGAATTCTATCGGACCGCTTTTGGGATTTAATAGACCGAATACCGTATTGGAGCCCAAACAGGGTTATCATGTCTCTGATGATATTGTGGAAATTATGAAGGTTAACGTAATATCTATACACTGCAACATAGCTGCTGGTTCTTATCTGAATGGTTAACCGAATCACATCATTCATCATTTCTTTCCGACCGTAGATCCTGGATATAAGATCGTTGAAAGTCCTTCTCCGGTCATTTATCACCCGATCAACGTGAGAACGATTGAAAACATCACTCTGAGGATATTAGACCAAAACGCTCAACTGATAAATTTTCGCGGAGAGACCATAACAGCAAGATTGCATATAAGAAAACAACATGGCTATTGATTTTATTAATCACAGTTTTCCCAAGAAGATTTGTACCTATAAAAGAGAAGAAAGACCTTACTACTCGACTAGTTTAAAGAAACGCTTGATAGGGTTAACACCAGAGAACAAATTATTTTTACGACGCTTAGGATTTCGGTTGAAAAAAAATGTATAATATTTTAAATATTTCTTCCGATATTCTTTTCGATGAGACCATAAGTACTTTCGAGTATCATACGCATCAACCCTACGCCTCATCGACACTGAACAAATCGGATGAAATAAGAATCCCGATTCAACAACAAGACCTATACACCCCACCGGATCATAGTTTTATCTATTTAGAAGGATCAATCTCAGTGACGAAAGCTGATGGGACTCCTAGTACCGAAACTTCTATATCGAACAACGGTTTTGCATTTCTCTTTGATGAGATACGCTACGAATTAAACGGTATAGAGATAGATAAAGTTCGCAATCCTGGAATAACCAGCACATTAAAAGGCTACGTATCGCAAACTCCCAACACCATCAAAGGATTAGAAAATGGAGGATGGATTATGCCTAGCAAAAATAAAACGCTATCTATTGTAAAAAATGGGCATTTTAACGTTTGTCTACCTCTTCACGTCCTTCTCGGATTTGCTGAAGATTTCAAACGCATACTTCTGAACGTAAAGCAGGAATTGATACTCATCAGATCGAATACTGATTACAACTCCGTTCTTGGAAGTAACAACACCGACAATGTGGATATTAAATTAGATAAGGTGATGTGGAAAGTACCGCATGTCAAGCTTTCCGATGAGCAGAGATTAAGAATTCTTAAAGTAATAGACAAGAATCAGAAACTTCCGATATCCTTCAGATCGTGGGATTTGAATGAGCACCCGGCCCTACCAACAGGAACGTCAAACGAAACTTGGGCTGTAAAAACATCATCGCAATTGGAAAAACCACGTTACGTCATCGTCGCCTTCTAGACCGGAAGACTCAAACGAAGAGATAAGGATTGTAGTAACTTTGATCACTGCGATTTAAGATATGTAAAGCTATTCCTCAATTCGGAACAGTATCCTTATGACGATCTCAACTTGGATTGGGACATGGGAAAAACGGCTCTTCTCTACGAAATGTATTGCAGGTTTCAAGTCAGCTATTACGGAAAAGACAATCCTGAACCACTATTGAATAGACAAGATTTTATGGAGCTTTTCCCCATCATAGTCATCGATTGTTCTAAACAAAGCGAAACAATTAAAAATGCAACAGTAGACATGAGACTCGAATTCGAAATGGATAAAAACTTTGTTAGCGATACGAGAGCCTACTGTCTCACGATACACGACAGAATCGTGGAATACGAGGCGGGGACTGGATTGGTAAGAAAGTTGTATTAAATACCCGGACAAGTACAGAATTGTCTTCAGTATCCGAGTTGAAACGATAGATGGCGAACACCATGTCTAAGCCTGCCACTCATCGATTTTCAAGCGTACATCGATGTGGTTAACGGACATCGTGATTTTATAATAAAAGAGCTTTCAATAGTAGATGTAAAACAATCGACGGCGCAACACTGGTTCTTCAAACCTCCCCTCAATTATCTGAAAATCTATGGGCAATGCAAAATCTTCATGGGATTTCCTGGGATTATGGTGAAATAGAATATGACAAGTTGATGATCACTATTACAACAGCAACGGAACAATAGAACTTTTTATACGCCAAGGGTTGTGAAAAGTGTATATTTTTAGAAGATATATTGAAGAGACCTGTCTATGACCTTCACAACTTTTCCTGTCCATCTCTAAAGAAATTAGCAGATACCTCGATTAAATGTCGATATCATCGTGACAGATCCTAGAACAAATATGTATGTTCTCTCAATCAAGCTCACAATTCGGCTCACTGGATGAGAATGAATCCGAAAAATGTGGATCTTTCTATCGAATCAGTAAGGCGTAATACATTCACTAACAGAACAATAAATATGAAACCTGAACATATGCTGCTGGCCTTCAACGGTTTTATCGGAGGATGGAAAAACACTGCTACTTGCTACTTTTGTAATTTGAAATTTAAAACTTTATCAACATGTGCAATTTCTCCTTACAGTTATCATAAAACTAATAATCCTCAATGTCAGTGGTTTTTAGATAATTCGAAATAAATTTTTTTTATCTTGTATTGTTACTTGATTATTTTTTTATCTTGTATTATTATTTAATTAATAAATGTTTAAATATATATTTGTTTCTTTTTTTTTTCTTACCAACCTTAAATTGATAAATAAAATTAAAAAAAAAAATGGGATTAAAAAAATAAAACAATTTGTTGTGAATAATTATTTTTTATTGGTTGTACTTGCATTTTTCAATAACATTGTACAAAAAATCCAAAGATTTTGAAACAGAATCAAACAGTTCACACAATTTGATACATTCACATTTTTTCAAAATAATATTTGGTGATATTAACTTTATATATGGTGTAACGTTTTCATTCAACAATATTGTCCAGGGATAGACATGTTCAATTTTCAAACATCTTATTGTACCTCTTTTCGTTAGTGAGATGTTGATAATTTTTTTTAATTGAATCTGATCATTTTCTTATTCTGCGTCGCTCGCAGCATCAGTTTTTATCCCTTTTTTCTTCTTGAAATGACCCAAAATGTTTGAAGACCTGGCTCTAAATTCACCCCATTCTTCCTTGTCTAGGTAAATTGTAGATTTCTTGTCGACCAGAGCTACAATTGGCACACCAGCACAGAGCCCCACTTTTATACACTTTTTTAATGAATTATTGAGTGGGTAGAGAGTTACTAATGCTAACTCTGTTGTGTATTGGACCATCATCGTGGTACAACTGATTATTTTTCACAATTAAAATCTTTTTTTTAAATGTTGAAAAGTGGGGGTTAGTTTTTTTTTTTGTTACTAATCAATCTCTGATTCTTCACCATAACTTTCATCATTTTTTTCATCACCATCAATGTTATGTCTAACATGATACAGTTTGCTCAGCTGGTTTTTTATGTTATAGTGAGTCGATCCTAACAAACAACACAAGCACGTATCAGGTCCGTCTCTAGCTTCAGGGTCACTCCAACTACAAGTAATGTAATGTCCGTTGAGTTGTTCATCCGTTCCAATTAACTTTGCGTAATGGTATAGTTTATCTACAAGTTTTCCAACATTTATAAATGTCAAAATATTTCGATGGTTTAATGTGATAGAAGGATAATCGAGGAGGTAGCGTTTATAATATGAACAACCTTCTAAACTTCTTAGCACGTCCATGGTTAAAGACACAATGCATGCATGAGAAAGAATGATTGCTTTTAATATACATCTTAAAAGGAAAAAAAGGGAAAATTCGTTATAAAAAAGAAGAAAAAAAAAACTTCACATTTTAATATTTTTTATTTCACCAAATTTCCATGTACTCAAATTTTAGTTTGAATGAGTTTCTTAACCCCCTCCCCTCGTACGTCATTATAATTCCTCCTGTGAAAATAAATAAAAAAATATAAATCAAAGGCTAATTGTAGAAAATTTATATATATATACTTTAAAATAAATAATTACCATTATAATTTTTTAGTTCCTCATCGGACAGTAGATTTGTATATCTATTCGGGAGGAAGACAACGTACAGCTCGTGTACGAGGGGTTGTGAATGGACCTCCATAAGCAAGAAATCCTCTAGTACTGCTTGTAACGAATTCCCGTATTTCGTTGCTACTTTTTTAAGTTCAACGACTCTATATTTTTGACCTATTTTTAGGTCTTCTATTCTGTTGAACTCTTTAATGGTTCCACCATTCAATTTATCGACCATGAATTTAGACATCTGTATAAAAATTATTATATATTGATTTCATGTGAACACTTTTAAACTTTTATTTTAATATATTGAAAGATTGTTATACTCACGTTTGTTGCTCAGATTGTTGCTACTTGTCTGGAGATCTTACGGACTTTATATACACTGCAATCCCCCCACATCTTAACAAGTCTGAACTTTTAATTTCTTTTTTTTTTTTTTTTAAAAAGGAATACTGTTGCATAGATATATATGCACCGCATTTAGGTATTTCATTCTATCCTTCCTTTTCAAAGTGTCCATAAGAAGAAGATCAAACAGCATAAGTTTTATTTAACAGAGGTTTTTCTTATTTTTTTTTAAGAGAATTATTTTTTTATATATATTTCTTTAATAATGTTCTATTGTAATATTTGTAAGTCTTCCTTTGATTACAAAAGAGATTTAAACATTCATTTAGCAATTATTCACAAACTTAAACCTTCTTACGTTTGTAAAATATGTGGAATAGGGTTCGATACGATTTCAAATCAATACATTCATGAAAAATACTGTAGTAAAGTTAATTTATCTAAAATATGCAAATTAGGTAGACGTACCCCTTCTGATATCTTTCATAGTTCCTTTCAAGGGCTTAATACAGTCGAAAATAGTAATTTAAATACTGTTCCCAGTACTAGTAGTAGTAATAATTCATCTCAACATAACCTTCCTCCACCAATAAAAAAGACTAAAAAAAATGTTTATTCGGTCGAACCTTTTTCTGATCATGATAACGTAGTTAGTTATGAGACAGCTTTTGAAAGCCGAATAGCCTCTTATTACTTACGAGCGACAAAACAAAAAAATAAAGAGTTCATGGATATAAAGTCCTTTATGGAGGATTTAAGAGACAAAATTAAAAGAATTTTAACTAATTATCTAGCCTCTTTTAAAGCCGTAAAGGTGAATGTCGTTTTAGAAAGCTAATTCGTCTACGTTAGCGGTGAGATATGTGATAGAGCGTTTAAGACTGAAAATAAAGAACTATATATTTCTAGCGATTTAGATCAGTTTATTTCCAGCATCACAAAAACGCTTAGCAACGAATTCGAAGAATCACAATTAAAAAAATCCGGATGGTCTTTGAATAATATAGACGGACTTAGGTTAAATATTAATAAATATTCACCGTTATCCGCATCACTTGGATGTTCTATAGTTTTACCAAACTTTGTAAAAAACAAAAAATGTTGTATAAATGTCAATAATACTGATAATAAGTGATTCATTTATGCAATATTAGCTAAATTTGTTACAAAAGATCCTCAAAGAGTGTCAAAATATCGTAATTTAATGACAAAATATGATTTTTCATGTTTACAGTATCCTGTTACTATAAAAAACATTAGACAGTTTCAAAGAATTAATAACATTTCATTCAATTAATTTATACGCTTTAGATGAAAATAATACAGAAGTCTATCCATTAAAAGTTACTAACAAAATATTACCGGACCATAGAGATTTATTAATTATAGAAGGTGAAGGCATCCAAAATCATGCTAACCATTACGTTTATATTAAATCATTGTCCAGACTCATTAGTAAACAAATAAATAAACATGAAAAAAAGTTTTAATCTGTAAAAGATGTTCCACCCGATTCGATACTCGAAATGGAGAAGAGGATGCATCAATGCGTTTAAATAATCACATGTTTTTATGTGGCAATAACAGCCCTGTTCGTATCGTACTTCCAACAGATGAACCGTATGTACAATTCAAAAATCCAGAACGAGGATCAAGAGTAGAGTTTGTCATTTATGGCGATTTTGAAACGATATTGACACCGGTTTCAGGAAATAGACCTTCCCCAAACACTTCATGGACTTTTGCATATCAAAAACACGATCTTATGTCCTACGGTTTAATTGTTAAATCAAATTGTACAGATAGTACGGATGAAGATGATAATTCTTCATTATGTTTTAATAAAGCTTATATCTACTGAGGAAAGGATGTCGGGTCTCATTTCATAAAAACATTAGAATCGTTTTCCTTAAGAATTATGAAAACTTATGAACAACAATTTAAATCAATGTACAGTATCAACTGTTCTTCCACTACCACTGTTGAAGAGGCCAATTCATGCTGGCTCAAAAAGAAAAGAAAACTTTTTGTGCCCGTCTTATTCCATAATTTATCTTCATACGATGCTCACTTTATCATTCGTCTACTAGGTGAAACACCTGGAAATATAACAGTTATACCCAATAATCAGGAAAAGTATATTTCATTTACAAAAAATATATTAGGATTAAATTTTCGATTTATCGACAGTTATCGTTTTATCGATAGAAGTTTAGCTACGATGGCTTCTAATCTACCCGATTCTAAATTCCTAACAATTTCAAAACATTTTCCACCTTCTTTAATTCACTTATTCAAACAAAAAGGTATATTCCCCTATGAATTCGTTAATGATTGGGATAAACTCGACGAAAAAACCCTTCCCAGTAAAGAAGCGTTTTACAGCGAATTAACCGGAAGTAACATAACAGACGATGAGTATGAACATGCTCAAAGGGTTTGGAACCAATTTCAGTGTTCAACACTCGGTGAATACAGCGATCTCTACTTAAAAATAGATGTACTGCTTTTATGTGATTGTTATGAAGCTTTTCGAGACATAACTTTAGAAACTTATTCAATAGATCCAGCACATTTTTTTACTACACCTGGTATGGCTTGGGATATTATGGTTAAAATTCACCGGAATTCGATTACAATTACTCACAGATTATGAGCAAATATTATTTATCGAAAGAGGAATTCGAGGAGGTCTGTGTCAAGTAAGTAAAAAGTTTGCTCAAGCAAATAACAGATATATGAAAGGGGAGACCAATAATGATGTAGGGACATGTTTCGATTCAAATAAACCTACATCCTATATAGAATATCTCGACGCTAACGGACTGTATGCCACTGCAATGTCGATGCCATTACCGTATGGAAAAATTCAATGGTTTGATAAACCAAACAAAATAAATCGAGACATCATTATGAGTTTATCAGAGACAGATAACATCGGTTATATTTTGGAAGTAGACCTTTCTTATCCTCAATTTTGTCACGATGTCCATTCCGATTTACCTTTTCTTCCGGAAGTTATTGTTCCTCCCAACAATACTAATAATTTAGAATATAAAAAATTGATTCCTCATTTAGGTAACAGGAAACGATATGTCGTTCACTATCTCACTTTGAAGCAAGCACTAGAAAACGGGATTCAGTTAGAAAAAGTACACAGAGTCTTACAATTTAACCAATCAAAATGGCTTGAAAAATACATTACTTTCAATAGAAATTTACGAAGAGATGCCAAAATTTCTTTTTGAAAAAGATTTTTACAAATTAATGTGCAATGCGGTCTTTGGAAAAACTATGGAAAATATTAGAAATCGAATAAATATTCAATTAGTTACTGATAAAAATCAATTAAGAAAACTAGTGGCAAAGCCAAATTTTTTGGACTCTACTATAATAAATGAAAATTTAGTAGCCGTTCATATGGCAAAAACAAAATTATGTTTTAATAAACCGATCTATGTCGGTATGTCTATCTTAGATATTTCAAAAACATTTATTTACCATTTTCATTATAATGTAATGTTAACAAAATACAAAAAAAAATTAAATCTGTTATACACAGACACGGATTCTCTTATATATCATATAACAACTGAGGATTTTTATGACGATATGAAAACTATGCTTCATTATTTTGATACATCAAATTACCCTAAAAATCACAAATGCTACTCGGAAACAAACAAGAATAAACTTGGGTGTTTTAAAGACGAATGCACAGGACAAATAATTACAGAATTCATAGGTTTAAAACCTAAAATGTATGCTTTAAAATATGAAGATGAGAGGAGTGCAACTTTTAGGGAAATGAAAAGGGCTAAAGGGGCATCTAAACATTCATTAAACAAATTTATAAATTATAATTCATATAAAAAAAATTTATTTCACAATAAACTAATACCTGAACCTAACAATAGTAGTAGTAGTGCAGATGATGATATTCATACATCGGTTATTAGGGTTCCAATGAATTTGATTCGTTCAAAAAACCATTTAATAACATCAGTACAAATAAATAAAAAAGCACTATCGAGCAATGATGATAAAAGATTTTTTTTAAAAGATTCAATAACATCATTGCCTTACTATCATTATAGCTTACAATAAAAAATAATTCTCTTAGGAAAACAATGATGTATGTCGTAAAAAGATCAAACCACGCATTTGATCTCATCAAAGGGACACCGGATTCAGTTGGCTATGATTTAACCAGGTATATATTGTATTATTTACTCAACTAACTATATTCAATAAATATCATTTTTGGAATTTAATAATATACTTTTATTTATTAGTCCTTATGATTATACGATAAAAGCTGGAGAAAAGGTGTTAGTTGAAACTGATTTGACTGTTATATTCCCAAAAGGATTTTATGGGAGGATAGCGGATAGATCGAGTATGGCATGGAAAAATTCTATAACTGTTCATGGTAAAAATATTTTGTTATACCATAATTTTATTGGATTTCTTAAAGACTTAACTTATTACTAACTTTAACTTATTTCTAGGTGGTGTGATAGACCCAGATTACAGAGGCACTATTAAAATTATTTTAATTAATCATTCAAAAGATGATTTCTACATCGAAAGAGGAAACAGAGTTGCACAACTACTTATTGAAAAAGATTATTCCAATATACCAGTGCAACACATCGCTTCAGATAAGGAATTGCCAACAGAACTCGATGTTGTTATGAAACAACCGAACAACAAAAGAAACGAAGGAGGATTCGGATCGACAGGAAAATAAAAGTAAAAATATTTCGATATCATATTTTATTGGATTTATCATAGGTTTTAGTTGTTTCTAAAACTTTAACTTATTTTTAAAGTGATGAGGCTCCCCATTACTGAGGATCTATGAATGACGAAAGAAGTGAAGGAGGATTTGAATCAAAAGAAAAGATTAATTATTTGCAATATAAAATATTATTTATATGCATAAAAAAAAATTATTATTGAATAAATGTCTTTTTTAATAAACAAATTTGTATTATTATTACCTAACTCTTTCGTAACGTCTCATCCGCAGCTGTAATAAATACAGCAAATGACCAGACATCCTAACACTTATTTACTACAAAAAAGTATTAAAAAAGAAAGGAGATAAATTATATGTTAAATGGTTGGGTTTCAATGAAAAAAAATGGATTAATAAAAATGATCTTGTATAGGAGAATTTATTATCTTCATTTTTTTTTTTTCACAATTCTATCAACCTCCGTCTTAACATTTTTTTACATAAGTAACGTCTCATCCGCAGCTGTAAGAGGGGGAATTAGGGAGGGGTAAAGCGCAGCTGCAGTATTAAAAAGAATTACATAACAACACAAGGTCAAATCGAACCAAATCCGGGAAAGAGGGGGATTTAGGGAGGGGATAAACATACTATATAAGAACAATACCAACAGATAGGCAGTGTGCTTGGTTATGTCCTTTCATTCTTCTTACTCCGAAAAGATTGTGTTGTATAGAACATAGCATTTAATATTTAAATTTAATACTTTTTATTAACAATTAATGTGTATTTGTACAAATCAAAATGAAATTATTCGTCTTATTGCATTTTTCCACTGTTTATACCATTTTCAATTTTGCTGTGTAGTCACAAAAATCAGAAGGTAATTATTTCATAATTTTCAGTGAATTTTTACTGGTTCCTAGGTTTTAAAGTCAGTTTAATTTTTTTTTATAAAATGTTTTTATTATTATTAATAACTAGCTGTATATACTGTATATACTGTATATACCGGTTTCACCCGGAGAATTTAATTTTTTAAGTCTCTAAAATCTATAATGTGAGATTTGCATCGACTCAAACGGTCGATTTCGTAAAAACCAATGTAAAGCGAGATCAAAACGATTTTTATAACAATATTGAATATACCCAGAGATTGGCTGAAGTTAGGCAATTTTAATATGGATAGATGTTCGCACCTGGTATCAAATAACCACTGAGCGAAATTTGGATAATTTAGGACAAACGGTATGGATTTCTATAAAGAACAAACAGAGTTTGATCTTTAATTACATAGATTATAGCTGTATATTCCGGTTCACCTGGGGAATTTCATTTTTCTAATGAAACAATCGAATTCGTAAAAAAACATTATAAAGCGAGATCAAAACGATTTTTATAGCAATATTGAATATACCCAGAGATTGGCTGAAGTTAGGCAATTTTAATATGGATAGATGTTCGCACCTGGTATCAAATAACCACTGAGCGAAATTTGGATAATTTAGGACAAACGGTATGGATTTCTATAAAGAACAAACAGAATTTGATCTTTAATTACATAGATTATAGCTGTATATTCCGGTTCACCTGGGGAATTTCATTTTTCTAATGAAACAATCGAATTCGTAAAAAAACATTATAAAGCGAAATCATTACGATTTTTATAGCAATAAAGAATATCAGCTGAATATCGGCTGAAGTTATGCAATTTTAATATGGACAGGTGTTCGCACCTGGTATGAAAGAACCACTGAGCGAAATTTGGAGAAATTAGGACAAACGGTACGGATTTCTATAAAGAACAAACAAGCAAACAAACAGAATTTCATTTTTATTTATATAGATTATCACAGTGTTGCAATATGCTATTCTTATTAGATGTTTTGATAATATTAGCTTCTTCATCAAGAAAAGTACACCTAACAGCTATTTCTACAAACGAAGAATTGAACTTTGTTTGGCCAAAAAATTGATGAATAAATAAATACATTTATAACTGAAAGTTAATTATTAATTAAAATCCAAATACAGTCGACTTCGAATATTAATGGCTTCAATGGCTTCAATCGTTTAAAAGTAAACGGTGTAAAATTATATAATGTGTATATGATAAGACATTATGAGGACGGACCGGGAGAGGAGCCGGAGCGGAGCGATAGTGTGAATGGGGTAGATCGAGAGCGGACCGACGAAGGCAATCTCCTTACACGATCGTTCCATTCCGTTCGTCCAACCCTTGATTGTAATAATTAAAAATATTTTAATTCAAATAAAGTGTTGCCTGTTTGCTATAAAGTGAAAACCTTTAGCAAATTTTGATTAAAAATAAATTTTGATTTATTTAGTGATTTCACCATTTTTTCTTGGCGAATAACGGCATTTAATGGCTACTAGAAGAATTAGTATGAGACCAAACAGTTCTCTCATAGCCAGACAACTTAAGGTAAAGAAGGCCCCTCAAACCGTCAAGAAAGTTGCGATTATCAAGAAAACTAGTTCTGATCCTAATGCTAGCAGTGCCCAACCTGCAGATCTGAAGGAAGTTAGTAAAGCTGGACAGTCTAATGAAGGCGAGTGGCAGGATGTAGCTTGCAAGTCCCCGAGAGCCGCTTCCTCTTCAGAACCAACCAGGCAGGTCAGTTTTGAAACTTTAAATCCGTTTGCAGTACTCGTTAATAAGGAGATAGATCAAGACCCGCAAAATACCATACAACCTGCTGACAATCTAACACTAAACCCACCGAAAATTTACATCAAATCTGTTACCAATTTTAAAACTGTTATGTGATGAATTAGTAAAAACAGTAGGCAATAAATTCACAGTGATTACAAGTGACTCAGACACATATACACAAGTTATTAAATACCTTAAGGAACGGAAAGCAGAATTTCACAGTTATCAACTGTCTGTCCCATGCGAGTTGTAATTCGGAATTTGCACCATAGTCTTGGTTGCGATCTAATAAAAAAAGAATTGGAGGAACTGGACTTTCGAGTAGTTGGAGTGCATAATATTCTTCATCCAAAAACAAAGGCTCCGTTACCAATGTTATTTGTAGACCTTGAAAAGACTAAGAAAAGTTCAGAAATATTCTCCCTAAAATATTTATATTATACTAAAATACAAGTGGAGGAACTGAGACAAAGAAACGAGATACCCCAGTGTAAAAGATGCCAATCTTACGATCACACAAGAACCTATTGTAATCTCAAACCTAGGTGTGTAAAGTGTGCAGGAACACATCTCTCATCTCTCTGTAAGAAGCCTAAAGAACTTCCGGCTAAATGTGCTCTCTGTGAGGAAGCTCATCCAGCTAATTACAGAGGATGTACAGTCCACAAAGCGCTAAAAAAAATGAGACAGCGCCCACCTTTCTGGAGTTCTTCATTTTATGAAGAGAAGAGAGAGAGCGTAATAGAAACTGAAAAATCAGCTAAGTCTCAGGAAGCAGCAGGTACTCTTAAGCCATCGCCTCCACCATTACCTGACTTACAAACGCCGACTACATCTATGCAGCCTGCACCCTTACCTAACCTACAAACATACTCACAAATATTAAAAACGACAGATGACCAACCCGTACCAAACGCATGACTATACAACTGACAAATTTCATAAATGACTTCGAAAACCTCATTACACCACTAATAACATTACCTACATCGCTGGTGCAGCAGGTTATCCCCATGCTTACTAAATGAGAGGACTCAAAGTGTTTCTTTGGAATGCCAATGGATTACTATCCAATAAAAATGAACTAGAAATTTTCCTGACTGACAATAACGTAGACATCGCATTACTTACTGAAACACACTTAACACGAAACATACAATTTAATATTCAATCTTACGTTAGATTCAGGACTGACCACCCTTCTAACAAAGCCAAGGTGGGTACTCTCATTCTCATCAGCTCTTCTTTAAGTCATTATTTTAATTCATCAGAAGCGAATGAGAGTATTCAGTGCACTTCAGTTGTAGTTAAGATGCAACAATATGAAATAACTTTTGCATCTCATTATTGCCCTCCTGGTAAAAATTTTAACACTTCAAATGTTAAATGGTGTTCTCAATTCATTAGGTCATAGATTTTTGTATCATAGACTACAACGCTAAAAATCAGGAATGGGGCAGCAGAATAAGTAACCCTAGAGGCAGAACTCTTTACAACGCTGCAATGGGTCTGCATTGTAAATTCTTGTCACCCAATTCGCCAATGTATTGGCCCAACGATGTGAATAGAATTCCAGACATCTTAGATTTCTTTATCACTAAAGATCTGAACTTACAGCACTGTGACATAAAAAATCTGACTGACTTATCATCTGATCATTCCCCCATATTGTTGACGATGAACACAAAGCCTATGAAAGTTCAACGGTTAACTAAGGGAAAAACTGATTGGGGTAAGTTCAGGGACTAAATAGAAAACTGTTTGAACCTCAACACTATCATACGGACACCGGAAGACTTGGATAACGCAGTGCAGCTTCTTACACAAACCGTCCAAAACGCTGCCTGGGGCGCTTCCATTTAAATTGACAGGACTGAGAACCGCCAATCCAAAGACAATCTCACACCACATATACGACATCTTATTGAATTGAAACGTAAAGCTCGCAAAATTTGGCAAAGGACACGTCATCCAACGGACAAACAAAAATTTAATATATTGACAAGGAAATTACAGGAAGAAATAAAACGTACAAAGACTGAAAACTTTGATAAATTTCTTGACAGTTTAGCAACTGCTGACTAACCAATTTGGAAGATGACTAAACGCATACTAGGACACCACGAAGACTCGCATCCTGTTCGTCAGCCTGACGGTTCTTGGGCAAAATCTGATAGCCAAAAAGCCGAAATATTTGCTTGCCATTTGGAGGACACGTTTCGACCACACTCTGATGTAAGCGACCGACTTACAAACGAACTTGTTTTACACCAACTCAGTACCCCTTAAAAATGTCACTACCACCGAATGCTATCCACCCTCATGATGTACACAATTTTATCAAAAATTTGCCAAATAACAAAGCCCCCGGTTATGACTTACTTTCAAATTTTATCCTGAAAAACTTACCTTGGAAAGCAATACTTTTCCTCACTAATATCTTCAACTCTATTTTAAAGATAACATACTTCTCTACTGTTTGGAAATATTCTGAAGTTGTATTGATATTAAAACCTAATAAACCTCCAGATTGCCTAAATTCCTATCGTCCTATTAGTCTCCTTCCTTCCTTCTCCAAATTATTTGAAAAAATTCTTCTTCATCGTCTAAATTCCATTGAAATAATTAACGCTATTCCAAATCATCAGTTCGGCTTTAGAAAAAAACATTCCACCATACAGCAATGTCATCGTTTGGTGGACTACATTTCCAACGCGTTAGAATCGAAAAATTATTGTCCAGGTGTTTTTCTAGATTTTAGTCAAGCCTTTGATAAGGTATGGCACGAAGGATTGCTTTCCAAGCTCAAAATTTTGCTCCCTTCTACCTACTACCTAATATTACTTTCTTACCTTACAGACAGACATTTTACTGCAAAAGAACGCGACGAATTATCAAGCATAAAACGTATTAGAGCAGGAGTTCCACAGGGCTACGTACTTGGTCCCATCCTTTTCAATGTGTAAACTGCAGACTTACCCGAACACGAACATACTTTACTAGTTACATTTGCAGAAGACACAGCACTCCTCACATCCCACAAAAACACACACGATGCGTGTTCGACTCTCCAAAATCATTTAGACGATATTTCTGCATGGGCAAAAAGATGGAGAGTAAAAATGAATGAATTAAAAAGCGTATTTATAGTTTTTACTCTTAATCAGGGGTTTGTGTCCTCAGGTATATTTCAATGATATTCCCACTCCTACTTCCCAGGAAGTTCGATACTTGGGACTTCACCTGGACAAAAGACTGACATGGAAAACCCACATCACACTAATCAGAAAGCAACTAAACAAACGATATGGAGTGTTATCAAGATTACTTGACAGGCGCTCTAAATTATCCCTAACCAACAGACTTACAATGTACAACATGCTCATTAGACCCATTTGGACATACGGGATAGAGTTATGGGGCACTGCAAAGCCCTCAAATATCCAAAGGATCCAATCCTTTCATTCAAAAGTTTTAAGGAGGATAGTTCCGTTCTACGTGACTAATGACTTAATAAACAAGGACCTTAACATCCAAAAAGTAATCGATACAGCCACACTACACTACAAAAACTTCAATCAAAGACTAAGGCCCTATGCACACGGGGATACTGGAAATAAACTAAACCATTGGTAACTTGGGTTTCTAACCAGTTACCAACTGAATGGTGACTTGACTCCGCACACGAGGTTACTCAACAGAAACCAAAATCTCCAGTTCGTTAAGTGTATAAGTATTTATTAATTATAAACTATCGTCTGTCGTTAGAGGCGAATACACATGCGTGGGCTTAACGTGTTTTATGAGTTGACGGAATATTTTTCCTTTTTTTCTCCTCATTATGCTTACTTGATTTTTTTCATATGTCAAATTTAGCCTTATCTTACTTTTAGGCGTAACGAGAGACAGCTAATTTCTCCATATAAACAAAAACAAATATACTTTATAGGAAAACAAGAAAGGCCCCTTCCCCATCTAAGCCCCCTCAGAACATTTTAATAATAATAAAGCTTACCTGATACTGAAGAAGAATTGATTTTCATTAAAAACAACGAATTTGATCAAAATCATTAAAGCCGTTTTTGAGAAAATCGAAAAAAAAAGTAAAAATTGGAAAAAAGGTTTTCAAATAAAGTGCCCTTTCCGTTTGACAAATTTTATGAAATTTTCGCTATCTTATCTACTATACCTACATCAAATACTCAGTATTATAAAAATCTTTAAAGCCGTTTTTGAGAAAATCGAAAAATACCTAAAATTGGCAAAATGTTATCGAATAAAGTACTCCCGCCGTTTGACCAACGGATTTTTGATGAAATTTTTGTTGTCACATCGCGGGTATATAGGTACCTACTTACACCAAATACCCTTATATAGGTTTATAGTTTTGGAGCTAGTCTGTTCACACACACATACACCATGACCATCGCGGCACTTGGTTATTTGGACTCAGGATACCCCAAAACTTGTATTTCCGCTGAAAATCGGTAGTTGAAATTTTTCACGATCGCAATACTTTCCCTTACTATATATTTCATAATATGAAATATATTGTAATATTATAATATAATATATCATAATATAATAATATATTATATAGTTAATTGAAAGTAAAAAACTGGAAACTCAAATCACCAGGCGACTAGTTACAAACGAGTTCTAAACCAGTTGCTACTAAACCAGTTGGTAACTTGGGTTTCTGACCAGTTACAGACTCAATGGTGACTGTACTCCGGACACGAGGCTACTCAACAGCAACAGAAACCTCCAGTTCGTGCTGGGTTGTCATGGATATTGCTCGAGCAATGTGGGAAGAGTCGAGTGATTGTAGTACTGTATTATTACCTCAGGAGGAGAAGACGAATAACGCGAAAGCATTGGGTACACCCATTCCTAGAAAAAAGTTTTCAGACTAGGTTGTTTGATGCCTCAAAACAGCTCGATCTTTCTGATGCAAAATCTTGGCATTCTACAGAATGAGTAAGGAAAGTTATTTGGAACTGGTAAAATTGGTTTCCCCTCTACTAGAGAAGAAAAACACACCCATGAGGGAGTCCGTGGACCCTGAGGAACGACTATTGATCATACTCAGGTAAGAAACAAAGAACATATTTATTTAAAAAATAAGTATTATTACAATAGGTGTTTAACATTTTGTTTGAAAATATTAGATTAGCTATTTGAGGGAAAGAATTCACTGGGTACCCTGCTGAGTATTTTGTTGAAACGCACATGAATAATATGCTGTGATCGGTAAATCAGAGTCAGCCTGATGTACATTATAACCCTCTAATGTTCTACTGCTGTGTGGGGCCATCTGATTAGATAAAAAAGATTCGTTACTCAGCGATGTTGTGATTGGGGAGGAAGAAGGAGGATGAGTGGATCTAAATGACATTATTTCGTCCACAGCATCCAATGTCTTCTTCTTAAACTGTCTCACATCCACATCATCCATTTTCATCAGATCGGGAAGGAAACTGAGAAGGAACATTTTTAAAGCTTCCTCTCTGGGATCTGTTGCTAATGAAGACGCATTTTTCCTGTCCAAATATTCTATGAACGCTTTGTCTACATCGTCATACTTCGCAGGTCGCTTCTTCTTGTTCGGTTGAACCTGTTTGTTTCTCTCGGACTGGTGATCCTGCTGTGTAGATGCTGCACTTGTTGGTGGATTTGGTGAGGATGATGAGGTTATTGGGATTTGTAATACGAGGCCATCCTCATCATTCCCACCATCCCCTAAGACTGGGCCTTCTTCCTCCTCATAGGGTGGTCGAGACATATTTCCAGAAGGCTTCCCCAGTGCCCTGATGTAAGGAATGGTGAACTGCAGTGCATCCGACGGATAATATGCCTTCTTCTTAGTTGCACCTGAGCCGCTCTTGGGTGGTTTCATATGTCTGATAAAAACGGCTCTTACGTTTTTCCACCGATCTTTACATTCAGCAGCTGAAAAGAAAAAGTAAAAAGTGAAATATCACGACAGTTAGGACATAAAATAACTACCATGATTAGAATGATTGCCTAGATTTAAACAAAAGTTATATTCCTACCTACTTGTCTTTTAATACAGTAGTTTATTGCTTAATTTCAGATTTTTGGGTACTGGTGGAACATTTATTTCGATTGCTGTCTACTTCGCTAGAGGAGAGTCAACAATTGGCTGTATAGTGGCGGAGACAACTCAGGTGATTTGGGATGTACTGCAACCGGTATACATGGCTGTTCCTACCAGGAGTGGGTGGAACAAAATATCAGAAAGGTTTAGTTCTCTCTGGAATCTATAATACGGCCATCGATGGTAAACACCTGCGTATCGAGAAATTTCACAGGACTGGCTCTTCTAATTACAACTACAAATCTTTTCATTCAATAGTGCTGATGGCTTGCTGCGATGCTGATGGTACTTTCACAATGATTGAAACGAGTTACGCTGGAAGAAACAGTGATGGGTGTATATTCCGTCCATCAGCAATAAAACACTGGATTCAGAACGATCGACTTGACATCCCTCCTCCTTCGCCACTCAAATTTGACGAAAGTGATAGTCCCTTCCCCTATTACTTTGTAGCTGATGAAGCGTTTCCACTGTCGCGATACCTCATGAGACCCAACCCGTCAAGGGCATTGGATAATGTGAAAAGAATATTTAACTACAGATTGAGCCATGCAAGAAAAACAATTGAATGCACTTTCGGGATGGCATGCGAGAAATTTGCTGTTTTGAATGGTCCAATCCGCATCCGAGATCCTAAGATCGTGTCAGCAGTCATAAAAGCTTCTTGTGTTCTTCAAAATTTTGTGAGAAAACGAGAAGGTCTGCAATACTCGACAAATGGTGCAAATTTTGAAGTAGTTAGAGATGAAGTCATGAGACAGCCTCTCCTCTCTCTATCTCAGAGACTATTTAGCAAACTATTTCCTGACCCCACAAGCTTCTCTGCCCTGGCAGTGGAAATACATGACACCGTAGATCGGAACTATTCACATAATGGAGGCTATAATTATATGTCTTATAAATATAACAGAAATTATAAATATAAATTGTATTATTTTTTTTAAATTATAATTATAATTAAAATTACTTAAATAATATAAATTGTGAAACAGTGGCCTAACCCACCAGCCTGCCTATTCTAGATAAATGCAATTCACTTTATCTAATATTTTGTACAAATGATTCAGTGTAATAAAATTGGACGTTGCAATCTATCAGCAATAACTAAAACTATTTGATAAATTATTCTAATGTCAATAAATGCATTATTGGTAACAGAACTAATGGATAATATATTTTCAGTTATTATGGTATTAGGGCTTGGCCACTGTTGGCTCTCATCGCCTCAATTAGGTAACTGATTTGTAGAAATAGTTGCTTATTTTGAAAATATACTTTTCTACTTGAACATACCTGTCAATTTTACCACATCCCCGATTTCCGCCCATGCATTCTCCGTTTCATGCTTCCTTGAATATCCAGGAAGGTTGAAATTATATAAAAAAGGGCGTTTTTCCACCCCCTCCACCAGCAACATATCGGTTTTCTGGTCGTTCATAATATAATAACCAAAAAACTGAAATCAAATCACGAGGTAACCCGACAAGCGAATCACCTAGGCGACTAATTACAAACAAGTTCTGTGAATCACAAATCCGTCACCAACCAGTAGCGCCGTGTGCGGTGTCTCATTGTAATGCATAGGTAGTGACTCAAAGTAAACCAGTTGGAAATTCGCGTCATTAAGCAGTTTCTTTTTAGTATCCCCGTGTGCATAGGGCCTTAGACTGCTTAATGACGCGAATTTCCAACTGGTTTACTTTGAGTCACTACCTATGCATTACAATGGGACACCGCACACGGAGCTACTGGTTGGGGACGGATTTGTGATTCAGGCCCTATGCACACGGGGATACTAAAAAGAAACTGATTAACGACGCGAATTTCCAAATGGTTCATTTTGAGTCACTACCTATGCATTACAATGAGACACCGCACACGGCGCTACTGGTTGGTGACGGATTTGTGATTTACAGAACTTGTTTGTAATTAGTCGCCTAGGTGATTCGCTTGTCGGGTTACCTCGTGATTTGATTTCAGTTTTTTGGTTATTATATTATGAACGACCAGAATTTGCTGGTGGGGGAGGTGGAAAAACGCCCTATTTTATACAATTTCAACCTTCCTGGCTATTCAAGGTAGCATGAAACGGAGAATGCATGGGCATAAATCGGGGATGCGGTAAAATTGACAGATATGTTCAAGTAGAAAAGTATATTTTCAAAATAAGCAACAATTTCTACATATCAGTTACCTAATTGAGGCGATGAGAGCCAACAGTGGCCAAACCCTAATACCATGATAACTGAAAATCTGTTACCCATTAGTTCTGTTACCAATAGTGCATTTATTGACATTAGAATAATTTATCAAATAGTTTTAGTTATTGCTGATAGATTGCAACGTCCAATTTTATTACTCAGAATCATTTGTACAAAATATTAGATAAAGCGAATTGCATTTATCTAGAATAGGCAGGCTGGTGGGTTAGGCCACTGTTTCACAAGTTATATTTATAATTTATATAATTTAAGTAATTATAATTATAATTATAATTTTAAAAAAATAATACAATTTATATTTATAATTTCTATTATATTTATAAGACATATAATTATAGCCTCCATTATGTGAATTTTTCCGATCTACGGTGTCATGTATTTCCACTGCCAGGGCAGAGAAGCTTGTGGGGTCAGGAAATAGTTGGCTAAATAGTCTCTGAGATCCCCTGCTCGTGAGTTTTTGTTTATGGTCAGCTGCTGCGGAAGGAGAGGCTGTCTCGTAACTTCATCTCTAACTACTTCAAAATTTGCACCATTTGTCGAGTATTGCAGACCTTCTCGTTTTCTCACAAAATTTTGAAGAACACAAGAAGGTTTTATGACTGCTGACACGATCTAAGGATCTCGGATGCGGATTGGACCATTCAAAACAGCAAATTTCTCGCATGCCATCCCGAAAGTGCATTCAATTGTTTTTCTTGCACGGCTCAATCTGTAGTTAAATATTGTTTTCACATTATCCAATGCCCTTGAAGGATAGGGTCTCATGAGGTATCGCGACAGTGGAAACGCTTCATCAGATACAAAGTAATAGGGGAAGGGGCTATCACTTTCGTCAAATTTGAGTGGGGAAGGAGGAGGGATATCAAGTCCATCGTTCTGAATCCAGTGTTTTATTGCTGATGCACGGAATATACCCCCATCCAGCGAATCCCGTTTCAATCATTGTGAAAGTACCATCAGCATCGCAGCAAGCCAATAGCACTATTGAATGAAAAGATTTGTAGCTGTAATTAGCAGAGCCAGTCCTGGGAAATTTCTCGATACGCACATGTTTACCATCCTATGGTATGGCATCGCAGTTTAGTATGTGTGGTTGGCTCCTAAGCAGGTTTTCTAGATTCCAGAGAGAACTAAACCTTTCTGAAATTTTTTTCCACTCACTCCTGGTAGGAACAGCCATGTATATCGGTTGAAGAACATCCCAAATCACCTGAGTTGTCTCCGCCACTATACAGCCAATTGCTGACTCTCCTCTAGGGAAGTAGACAGCAATCGAAGTAAATGTTCCACCAGTAAACCAAAAATCTGAAATTAAGCAATAAACTACTGTAAAATACAAGTAGGTAGGAATATAACTATAGGAATATATAAATATATAAATAGGAGCGTCTCATGTGCAACTAAGAAGAAGGCATATTATCTGTCGGATGCACTGCAGTTCACCATTCCTTACATCAGGGCAATGGGGAAGCCTTCTGGAAATTTGTCTCAGCCACCCTATGAGGAGGAAGAAGGCCCAATCTTAGGGGATGGTGGGAATGATGAGGATGGACTCGTATTACAAATTCCAATAGCCTCACCATCCTCACCAACTCCACCAACAAGTGCAGCATCTACACAGTAGGATCACCAGTCCGAGAGAATCAAACAGGTTCCACCGAAGAAGAAGAAGCGACCTGCGAAGTATGACGATGTAGACAAAGCGTTCATTGAATATTTGGACAGGAAAAAGGCGTCTTCATTAGCAACAGATCCCAGAGAGGAAGCTTTAAAAATGTTCCTTCTCAGTTTCCTTCCCGATCTGATGAAAATGGATGATGTGGATGTGAGACAGTTTAAGAAGAAGACATTGGATGCTGTGGAGGACGAGATAATGTCATTTAGATCCACCCATCCTCCCTCCTCCTCCTCAAGCACAACATCGCTGAGTAACGAATCTTTTTTATCTAATCAGATGGCCCCACACACCAGTAGCACATTAGAGGGTTATAATGTACATCAGGCTGACTCTGATTTACCGATCACAGCATATTATTCATGTGCGTTTCAACAAAATACTCAGCAGGGTACCGAGTGAATTCGTTCCCTCAAATAGCTAATCTAATATTTTCAAACAAAATGTCAAACACCTATTGTAATAATACTTATTTCTTTAATAAATATATTCTTTGTTTCTTACCTGAGTGTGATCAATAGTCGTTCCGCAGGGTCCACGGACTCCCTCATGGGTGTGTTTTGCTTCTGTAGTAGAGGGGAAACCAATTTCACCAGTTCCAAATAACTTTCCTTACTCATTCTGTAGAATGCCAAGAATTTTGCATCAGAAAGGTCGAGCTGTTTTGAGGAACAAACAAACTAGTCTGAAACCTTTTTTCTAGGTATGGGTGTACCCAATGCTTTCTCGTTATTCGTCTTCTCCTCCTGAGGTAATAATACAGTACTACAATTTCGTCATCAATCGACTCTTCCCACATTGCTCGAGCAATATCCATGACAACACAGCACGAACTGGAGGTTTCTGTTGCTGTTGATTAGCCTCGTGTCCGGAGTACAGTCACCATTGAGTCTGTAACTGGTCAGAAACCCAAGTTACCAACTGGTTTAGTAGCAACTGGTTTAGAACTCGTTTGTAACTAGTCGCCTGGTGATTTGAGTTTCCAGTTTTTTACTTTCAATTAACTATATAATATATTATTATATTATGATATATTATATTATAATATTACAATATATTTCATATTATGAAATATATAGTAAGGGAAAGTATTGCGATCGTGAAAAAATTCAACTACCGGTTTTCAGCGGAAATACAAGTTTTGGGGTCTCCTGAGTCCAAATAGCCAAGTACCGCGATGGTCATGGTGTATGTGTGTGTGAACAGACTAGCTCCAAAACTATAAACCGTGCGAACCTGAAAATGGGTATTTGGTGTATGTAGGTACACGTCAAGTGTATGTAGGTACACGTAGGTACAGGTCAAAAACGGCTTTAATGATTTTGATCAAATTCGTTGTTTTTAATGAAAATCAAGTCTTCTTCAGTATCAGGTAAGCTTTATTATTATTAAAATGTTCTGAGGGGGCTTAGATGGGGAAGGGGCCTTTTTTGTTTTCCTATAAAGTATATTTGTTTTTGTTTATATGGAGAAATTAGCTGTCTCTCGTTACGCCTAAAAGTAAGATAAGACTAAATATGATATATGAAAAAACCAAGTTAACATATAGAGGAGAAAAAAAGGAAAAACATTCCGTCAACTCATAAAAAACGTTGAGCCCACGCATGTGTATACGCCTCTAACGACAGAAGATAGTTTATAATTAATAAATACTTATTAATACTTATACACTTAACAAACTGGAGATTTCGGTTTCTGTTGAGTAGCCTCGTGTGCGGAGTCAAGTCACCATTCAGTTGGTAACTGGTTAAAAACCCAAGTTACCAATTAGTTTAGTTTATTTCCAGTACCCCCGTGTGCATAGGGCCTAATTGTTAATGAAAATTATTAAATTAAAATATTAAATACTATGTTCAATAAAACACAATCTTTTCGGTGGCGGCGCAAAATAGAAATGACATGTTACGTCATGACGTCATGAAAAGATTTTCATAATGCCTAGTGTTAAAAATTTTAAATTTTGCGCCGCCTCCGAAAAGACTATGTTTTAGTGAACATAGTATTTAATATTTTAATTTAATAATTTTCATTAACAATTAGTGTGTATTTGTACAAATCAAAATAAAATTATTCCTCTTATTACATTTTTCCACTTTTTATACCATTTTCAATTTTGCTGTGTATTCATAAAAATCAGAAGGTAATTATTTCATACTTTTCAGTAAATTTAGTTTTACTGGTTCCTAGGTTTCGAAGTCGGTTTAATTTTTTTTATAAAATGTTTTTTATTTCATACTTTTTAGTTGGAGAAGATAACAAATGTAGAAAACCGTAAGTTGGGTAAAACAAATTTCGAATTTTTTTTTCGTTATACCACGTTCGTCTTTCCTGGGCTCTTTTTACTATACATAATCCTATAAACAGTCTGTTAAGTTTTTATCAAAACTTGAAGAATTTTTATGTTTTAAAAATTTGGTCTTATGTTTATAGCTCTCCTAGGAGACTATGATTTTGCTTTTCTTATTTAAGCATACTAATTTTCAGCTAATTATTCATTTCAAAACGATTAAACTCTTTAAACATTCTAAGTGAACTTTTGATTTTATGTTTATTGCCTTTCTAGAAGATTTTGGTTTTGCTTCTATATTTAAACACTTTTTAAGTTATTAACACTTATGTTAACTTTTCGTTAATTCTGGATTTCCAAATGGTTAAAACTCCCTAAACGTTCTAATAGACTAAATTTAAACATGTACTTACAACGTGGTTTGCCGATTTTATGTTTCCGTGATGTTTTTCTTATAATAACACTTGTGTTATCTTTTTACACCATCTAGATCATGTTTCAATAGTTTTTTCACTGTAACTCGGTTTATTTGTGGGAATTTAAGCATTTTTCACTACTTATGGTTATCCTTGCGACAGGTTACGTATTCACGTTCAAAAGCTCAAAGCAGTCGCTGAGTTTTTTCTCTATTTTTTGTTTTTCTCGCTTTGAGCACTTTTAGCTGTCTAATTATGTTCAATAAAATCTAAAATCACTTCTAATTACCAGCTTTTATTTCTACCATGCTTATAATAGTCATTTTCCGTCATTCTAAAGATTGTATATTTTAAGTTTTCTGAAGCTTTCGCAGTTTAACACGGGATTCAAGCGCATAATCTCTAGGCCCTATATAAGCGAGGGCGGATACGGCCCTTCGTCTTTATGCGTGTGCCCTTAGCAGCTGCCAGGTCTCTTGCACCTTTCTTGCGGTCACTTGGTGTCGACCCACCGCCATCTTGGCTCTCTTCACACCGCTTTCTTCCGAGGGGAGAAAATTCTATGGGCAACCGAGACCAAACCAGATGAACTTGCTGTGTTCCTGCTGCGGAGAACTTCTTTTCAACTGTCTCTACTTTGCGTCTGCTGCCAGCCTGCAGGCGAACTCTCTTCGCAGTCCAGCACTTCTGTTGCACCAGCTTTCACTGAAGCTTTGTATCGTAACTATATTATTTGAAAATGTTTTCTTTTGTATTCATTTGTACATGTCTTTAATTAGCTGGCCAGCTATTCTTTTTTGTAATTTAGCTATTACTAGTTGTAATCTAGCAATTCTGTATTATCATTTAGCAATCTTATATTGTACTTCAGCTTTTACGACGAGAAGCTTTCTTGTAATTTTCTACAGCGCATTTTATTTTAAAATACTAATTGACTTTGCAATTTTCATGCCAAATTGTGAGCTGAATTGGGGAACCCTGCAGAGCTGGCAGATAGCTGAGCACAGAACACTGTTAGCCAGACCACCAGCATCAACTTGCACCTCCCAGCAAAGGACACAGCATTTTCAGCTGTTTTCCGGTAACCATCAGGGGTGCGGTAATCAGCTTCCGGCTAACTGTCAGGTGAGTGCCAGTTTTTGTAACCCTAGGCTAAGGTCCACCTCCCCAAGACTCTCTCTCACACTTGGTTTCGTTACAGTTCTCAACAGTGTTGGGTTCCCCTTCAGTTTTGATCAGTTCCCGACTGTCTTAATAGCAGAGACTTGCGATCACTGGAGGACAGCGGTAGAAGAGGAACTACACCATTTTTGTTTGAATTTTCTTTCTATTGTAATAAAAGCAGGTTGTTTTTTTCTTTTATCTTTCGTTCTTCTACTTACCCCAAAACCCAACACAGCCACCTTTTCAATTTTATGAGTACACACATAAAAGCTGAAAAGCGGTGCTTGTTTAATACAACTTTCAACACCCTACCTTCTACGATTATAATTGGAATTTTTTTTAATAAAATCAATGTTGAGTCAACTATGTTCGTAATTCCTTTAGATGAATTTTTGACTAAATTTAATAGCGAAGTACTAAGAATAATATCCTTCGTAATAAAAAAATATTCAGAAAATAAATTTCTTCAATTCTAGTGGGGTAGCATTTCTGATATTAAGCATTTTCATGGCAGCGAAATTTTTGCTGACGGGACTTTCATACAAAGAGGTTGTTTCTGGGAGATATCAACTTTTATTTTGCAGTTTTTATTGATGGATGAACATCACCAAACATTGAAATTTTAATTTCTTTGTTAATTAATGTAATGTCTGTATGGAAATAATTCCTAATAAGTGCCTATCTTAAAGATTTTTATATCTAGAATCTCCTATCTAGACAATAGCAAAGCCTGTGTGCCACCAGCTAGCAACGTAAAAAAAAAATAGAAAATTAGCCATCATAGATGAAATTGGTAATGAAACAAACTAATATTGAAATTATTTAGCAGAACGTAAATTATTTCATAACTGGACATGCCCATTATATTTTTTCGAGCCACATTTGAGCTTAGATAGCAGATTTTTGTCTTCTGAAAGTAAATGATTTGGCACTGACAGCCTTTCTAATTTATTCTAGTTGCAGAAAAAAAAAATTAACAACCTATAGTAGTAATCCGGAAAACATAACAGAAGTGTCGCTCCATGAAGAATCGGCACAAGATTTCATGATTACATCGTATATTAATATGACCGAATGATTCCGGAAGAAGACAGAGGTTCCTGAATGTTAAGGCCCCCAAATCAGCTTTTCCAGGAATTATTGTATTCCTTTTTAACGTGCATAGCGAGTGAAAGTCGGAAATCAAAATCTAATTTAAAGCAATAATGGCTACGATTTTAAATTTGAACGAACCTTGGCGAACTAGAAGAAGTCTTAAATTCTGCTTTAAAACCTTTATCAATACTCAATCTTTCTTGGATTTCCACGAATTTCGTGGTCTTATGTTTATGGTGTCCAACCGTTGACTAGATCTAAATTAAGGTTTACTGTTATTGGTGAATACTTATATCTATCTAATATATATACTAATATCGCTACAGAAAACGACAGCGATATTATATTGTGCGGATATTAAATATTTTATTGAAATCTACTGTTGAAAAATTAGTTAAGGTTATGTATACGTTGGTTCCAACAAGCACTTAAAACACGTAGAAAACCAACAGACTGCTCATGTTCTCCCCCCCACTCTTTTGATTCTGAATTTGATTGGTTGGTTTTCCCATTTGATTCATCCAGCATTAAAACAATATAGAGATTTGTTAGTTACCAATGAGTTTACTAGCTTGTTGGAGCATACCTTATGTTATATATGCCATATGTTTTTCCAATGAGTAAAAATTTTTAGTGATAATTAAATATTTATTTTCATGTTTTTTCTCGATAACTTTTTAAATAAATTAAGAACCCAAATAAGGTTTTAATGGGACCAACCCAATGTAGTTGGGTAGCATCTCTTTTATGGTGAATAAAGTCTTTTTCTCTATATTTAAACAGTCACCTTTTTAATTTTATGAATACACACAAAAGTGGGAAAGCACTGCGTGTATTATACAATTTTCAACATACTACGTTTTATGATCAAAAAGGGATTTTATTTTTTTAAAGATCAATGTTCCATTGGGAAGGGAACACATAAAATGTTTATCCACAATGACAATATTTTTCCTTTGCTAAATATTGTCGTCAGTACTTGTCATTTACATACATCATCGGTTTTCCGAGATGTGTTGAGTTAAATATATATAAATAAATAAATCCGGCCATTCCAAGATGAAGTCATTGAACAGTCGAGATTGTGGCCGGTTTTGGACAAGATATCGATGAGGATGGCAATATAACCTATATTACTCGTAAATTGGAAAGTAACTTTGGAATTATGATTGCTTGAATATTCTTTTGAGAACTATGGCGATATTATGCACTACTCCGGTAGGGACCGTTAATATTGCTTTATTTAAATCGATCGCTGGAAAATTAGTGATTAAACACCATCATTGGATAGACGTCCCAACAAAAAAGGGGCAACCATAAAATTGATCGATATCAAAAAGACTGCCTCGCTAGGATTATGTTCGTAATTCCATTTGATGAATTTTTGACTAAATTTATTACCGAACTACTATGAATTATATCCTTCGTAATAAAATATTATTCAGAAAATAAATTGCTAAACACTGTTGCTTCAATTCTAGTGGCGTAGCATTTATGATATCAATCATTTTCATGGCTGCCAAATTTTTTCTGAGGGGACTTTCATACAATGAGGTTGTTTTCTGGGAGATATCAAGTTATATTTTACTGATGCAGCACTTTTTATTGATGGATGAACATCCGCAAAAGCCTCAATAGTTACAGAAATAAAATTAAAAACCGAGCACAGATATTAAACAGTGACCGAGTGTATCCGGAAGAAGACAAAGGTATATTGTTAAGTCAACTGAAAATGAGCTTTTCCAGGAATTATTGTTTTCATTTTTAATGTGCTTAGCGAGTGGCTACGATTTTAAATTTAAACGAACCTTCGGGAACTTGACGAAGTCTTAAATTCTGCATTAAAAGGGTTATCAATACTCAATCAAGGAATTCCACGAATTTTGTGGTCTTATGATTATGGTGTCCAACCGTCCATTAGATCTAAATTAAGAAGGTTTACTGCTATCGATGAATATCTAGCTGTCTAATATTTATGCTAATGCTACAGAAAACGACAACGATATTGTACCTATTCTGCTGATATTTAAATCTATTGTTGAAAAATTAGTTAAGGTTATGTATAGGTTTGTTCCAACAAGCACTTAAAACACATCGATAACCAATAGACTGCTCATGTTCTCCCCCCACTCTTTTGATTCCGAATTTGATTGGTTGGTTTTCCCATTTGGTTCATCCAGCAGTAAAACAATATTGAGATTTGTTATTTATCAATTAGTTTTAATAGCTTGTTGGAGCATACCTTATGTTACATATGCCATATGTTTTTCCAATGAGTAAAAATTTTTAGTGATAATTAAATATTTATTTTCATGTTTTTTCTCGATAACTTTTTAAATAAATTAAGAACCCAAAAAAGGTTTCAATGGGACCACCTTGGGAAAATACTCTACAAGATGCAAAAGGTTTCGTTCCAATTGGTCCATCCATCTCTGAGTAATCGGTGAACATACATAGAAAAAAAAAAAAAAAGTCACATACGTATCGAATAGAGTAACCTCCTCTTTCGTTCGAAGTCGGTTAAAAAATAAAATTCAAATAAATGTTCCAATTATGACTCATTTTTGGTTTTTAAATGCGTATTTTTCCTAATTGTTTGTTTGTTTGTTTCTTGGGGCTTTAAGGCGTAAAACCTCTGGGGTCATCAACGCCTGTTAGACTTTATTTTATTTTCTTGAGATTCATATCGTCAGTTTTCAAGAGAAATGTAGTTAATACAGCGGAAAGAAAGGCAAAATAGATAAATAGAGAAAAACCTGTAGTAAATTATGCTACTATGTATTTCTATATTTGGTTAATTAATTTATTTATTTTAAGGAAGTTTACAACCGCGTTTATATTAGACTGATTATTACTTAATGCTATCGTTATATCTGGTCGAAGAGATAGTTTACTTAACCTGGAGATATAATATGGACATTCTTGAAAAATGTGACTAACAGTGAGAGGGCTATTGCAGTGTTGGCATTTCGGTGGTAACTGTTTGGTTATAAGATGCAGGTGAGTTAGGTTTGTATGGCCTATTCTCAGCCTAGCCACGGCGACCTCCTCCCTACGATTTGAACGATTGGATGTGGTCCAGGGTTGTACGGTTTTTTTAATATATTTTAATTTACTAGGAGGGCTTTCGTTCCACATGGATTGCCAACTGCCTGATATTTCCTTTTTAAGAGGAAAACTGGTTTTTGCGGAGTTAGTATGGCAGTGCCTCGACCTGAAAGTGTGAGTGCTTCTTTCGCTGCCTTATCTGCTAGCTCATTACCAACTATCCCAACGTGACTGGGGATCCATAGAAAGTAAACTGACTTTTCAAGATTGTCGAGCATACAGATGTATTTGTGAATTTTTTGTAAGACGGAATGTTTTGGGTACATGTTATTTAAACCTTTTAGTGCACTTAAAGAGTCGGATATTACAACTATTGTGTTTGATGTAACTGTCATACAGAAGTGGAGGGCTGAGGCTATGGCATGTAGTTCTGCGGTGTAGATGCTGGATAATTTGTGGAGTTTTATTTTATGAGTGGAATTGTTGGTAACGAAAGCGGAAGCAGCAGCATCTTCAGATTTCGAACCATCGGTATAGACTAAGAATGGATCTATAAAGCTTTGTAGGAGACGGTGGAATTCAGTTTTGTATTTTGTGGGTGAGGTATCGCTTTTGGGTAATCGAGAGAGACGGATAATTGTTTTAGGAGGTTTGTATATCCAAGGTGGGTTTTCATTTTCTGTTTGGTGAATAGGTAGGTTCTTGAGGAATGAAATGGCCGAATAAATTCTTTCTGACAACGGGAGTGTGGAATTAGGTTTGTTTCTGAAAGCGTTAGAAAATCTTGGGTTAAAAATGTATTTATGTGTAGGATGTTTATTTTGAGGGAGTGATCTTGAAATATAGTTTATAGCCAGTTTTTTTCTTCGAAATAAGAGAGGGGGTATTCCGGCTTCAGCGCAAAGACTCAGGATAGGGCTTGTTCGAAAAGCGCCAGTCGCGATCCTAATACCTGTATGATGTACTGCATCCAATTTATTTAGGACCCGGAGACGTGCTGAGCCATATATAAAGCATCCGTAGTCAAGTTTGGAGCAAACTACAGCTCTATAGAGCCTTAGCAACGTGAGTCTGTCCGCGCCCCAGGAAGTATTGCTCAGATATCTTAACACCATCATTCTTTTTGTAGCGGTTGTTTTTAGGGCAGAAATGTGCGGTTCCCAAGTCATTCGTCTGTCAAAGATCATGCCTAAGAATCTGTGCTGGTCGGAATATGGAATTAAAGCGTTTCCAAGATATAAATCGGGTGAGTGGGGTGTGTTTCTTTTTCGAGTGAAATGAACGCATTTAGTTTTTTCGGTAGAGAAATGAAGACCAATGGAAAGTGACCAGTTTTGGATTCTACTAACAGCGTCTTGTAATTTGCATTTTATAGTGAAAATATTGTCAGATCGGCAAAATATGGCAAGGTCATCGGCGAACAACAGCGGCTTGACACCTCTTGGCAAGTTCAGTCCTAAGTCGCTTATCGCCAAACAGAATAGTGTTGGACTGAGGACACAGCCCTGGGGGACGCCGTTGAGCTGTTCTCGGTATTCTGATAGTTCAGATCCTATTTGAACCCTAAAATGGCGATTCGAAAGAAATTGTTCAATATAATTGTACATTCGACCTTTTATTCCTACTGCTAATAGTTTATTGAGAATGATGGAGTGGTTAATGTTATCGAAAGCTTTTTCCAAATCAAAAAATATTGCAAGTGTTTGTTGTGCGTTTACAAAGGAATATTGAATTTCGGCTTCTAAGGTAACTAAATGGTCTAATGTGCATCGGCCTTTACGGAATCCTGACTGAAAAGGTTGAATTAGATTGTTGTTTTCTATTATCCACATTAGTCTTTTATTGATCATTCGTTCCATTATTTTACTTAGGCAACTCGTGAGAAATATGGGGCGATAGCTAGTTGGTAAACGTTTGTCATTTCCGCTTTTTAGAATTGGGATTACCAACTAATCACGCCAATTATGTGGAAACTGTCCGGAGGACCACAGATAATTATAATACCCAAGTAGCCATTCTAGAGTGTTTTCTGGAAGATTTTTTATCATTTCATAGTGGATAAGATCGGGGCCAGGGGATGAGCCTTTAACGTTATTTAATATGTTTTTGAATTCCCACATAGAGAACGGGAGGTTGTAATGTAATGTTTAGTCGTCCATTATTATTTCTCTGTCCGGTGCTTCATGATTGGTTGTGTTTCTCCCGGAATTATATATTTCAGAAAAGAAGTCTGCAAATGTGTTAGAGACGGGTAGAGGATCGTCTGACAGTTGTCCGTTGACCAAAATGGTGTGGCGACAGGGAAGGGGAGTACTTGATATTTTACGTATTTTGTTCCACACTTCGGTTGAAGATGCAGAAGAATTAATGGAACTGACAAAATTTTTCCATGACTCGGCCTTGCATTGTTTTATTACATGTCTGCACATGGCACGTTGTCTTTTATATTCTACTAATTTTTCGGAGGTCATGGATTTTTGAAAAATTTTGTAGGCCTTTCGGCGATCTTTAATCGCTTTTTTGCAGGCATCATTAAACCAGGGTAAAAGCGGCCTTCGTGGTGCACCGGATGTCGTTGGTATTGAGGCTTTAGCTGCATTTACGATCTTATTCGTGATGGTTTCACAGCCTTTATCGATATTCATTTGGTACGGAGGAGTTTGGGGTGGAGACGCAAGGGATGTAAACAGAGTCCAATCAGCTTTTTTTAGGATCCATCTTGATTTCATTCTTGTCGGATTTGTGGAATTAAATTTTATTAGGATCGGAAAATGATCGCTACCGTATAAGTCTGGTAATGTCGTCCAATTTATAATATTATATAAAGAACTATTGGTTAAAGAAATGTCTATGTGAGAAAAGGTACCATGGCTTGAACTGAAAAAGGTATGTTCTCCAGTGTTGAGCAGAAGTAGATCAGTGGCGTCTAAAAAATTTCGATTATTTTACCTCTACTGTTTTTATCTTGGGACCCCCATAGAGGATTATGGCCGTTAACGTCCCCGATAAAAAGTACTGGTCTTGGTAATTGATTGTAGATATCTATAAGTTGTTGTGTGTCTATTGTACGGTCTTGGGGAAGGTATATGTTACATATGGTAAAAGAAAAGTCTTTGTGTACCCTGACTGCTATAGTTTGGAGGTGGGAATTAATGTTAATTGGTTCAGAGTAAACAGACTTGTGGATAGCTATTAAAATTCCGTGATAATTGTTTAGATTTTCTTTCCTATATATTTCAAAATTTTTCATAGTAAAATAGTCACTGATTTTAAGGTGAGTCTCTTGAAGAGCTATGCAAAACGGGTCCGTATCTTGTATGAGTATTTTTAAATCATTAAAATGGGTTTTTACACCATTGCAGTTCCATTGAACTATTGACATATTTTGGTGTTATTAGGTATGTATTCCTCCACAGATCCATACATACATAACCCGTAAGAAAAAAAAAAAGAGAAAAAAAAAAAAAAAAAAAAAAAAAAAAAAAAAAAAAAAAAAAAAAAAAAAAAAAAAAAGATATCGTACACACCCACGCGCACACGCACGCACACACAAACTATATATTCACATGTTTTAAGCAGCCTGGTGTTAAGAAAGCACCACTGTGCTTCAAAACTATATTTAGATTTGATGGCCGTAAGTAATCTTTTATGGTGGTGTTCTTTGTTATTATATTCATATGTAAGAAAATAAACAGGAACTTGTATAGTAATAGCCATGTTTATGCCCATAGTTAAATAAATGCAGGTAAAGGTAATGCGAACAGTAATAAAAAAAATTGGGTGTGCGTCGGACCACACGGTGGAAGTTATACTTCTTTGGCCATTCTCATACACCCACTCACGCACACAAACAGACAGGATATATAAATGAAATATAAGACATTTTTCAATATTATTCAATATATTTATCTTCAATATATTATACGTGACTTCATTATTATATTATACACCTATATTATCATTATCAGTAATTTCTTCTATAATCATTCTTTTATCTTGCTCATTTCCTGGTTGGTCATTAGAAATCGTACTGTATTCCAAGAAAGACACAATTGGCTTATGATAACTAAAGTAACTAACATATATTCTAGACTCAAACTTTTCAAGATATCTACTAAATACAGCATCAATGGTCTTTTTACAGTATGAATCTAAAATCTTTAGTTTTTAAGATATTTTAATCCAAATTTTCAAAAAAATTGCATTACTTGATTTTTGGCGTTGGATTTTTCACTTCTCACCTCTCTAACTTGGCGAAACGACAACGCACAACTTCGAGTTATGGGTTATTAGAAAGATAATCAAATTTTGAACGTTTCCCTCACTTACAGTATCTATCTAGGATCGTTAGTTTTTAAGATATCTTAATCTAAAGTTTCAAAAAAGTTGTACTTCTTGATTTTCGACACTGACTTTTTCTTTTCTCACGTCTCTAGCTTGTCGCCAAGACAACTTTAAATTTTGAATTATAGTTAATTTAAAAGAGCACTAAATTGTGAACATGGCACTTTTTACAGTATGTTTCTATGACTTTTAGTTCATGAGATATTTTAATCCAAACGCATTCAGCCTGGCGTTTCAGTTTTTAAAAAAAATCGATAGTTCTTAAAAATTTGTTCTTACTTTTCAGCGTGACGCGGTTTCTCGACCAACATCCCATCCCAAAGTGTCTAACGGGCGCAAAGAAGTATAACTTCAAAAATATTCTAGAAAAGAGAAAGAGAAGAATAAAGTGTAATAACCACAGTAATCATTATAAACAAACAGCGGTAGTAGGAAAGAGTAATTGTTTATAACGGCGATAATATGCGGCTTGTAAATATTTATCAACATGACTAGTACTGCGATATTGTTATTGTTGACAGTGGGTTTTTTATTACGAAATCTTATTGTAGTTAGATTATTATTGACATTTAAACAATAAGTGTATGAGTTAGGGCAAGGACTGAGTTTAAAAACAGTCATTACGTTATAGTAATTGTTTTCGTTGGTAACGGGTATTTCGTAATATATTTTTTTGATCATGATGTTTTTTTAGTTTTTCGGTTGCCCGATTTTTTATTACTAACGAGAGTAAACTCTCCTTCTGAGTTGATATCTGACTCTAGGGTATCCATAGAGTCAGATACGACTAACTTATTGTCATCCGAGAGAGCGGTGCCTTCGGCTGACGGCGGTGGTGGGGGGTGAGGAGAGGCCAGCCTGGCCGCCGATCTCGACCGCGAGCTTCGAGCTGGCTTAGGCGTAGGAGTGGGTGGTGGGGGGAGGGGAGGAGTTTGTGATGTGGAGGGGAGGGGATCGGAGGGGGCAAGTGGGGGGGAGGGGTGTAGGAAAGGGGGGCTAATGTTGTTTTTAGTCAGGAATTTTTTATCATTAGAGCTTTCACCAAAATTAAATACCATATTTGTTTGAATACCTATTTCCTTTTTTTCAGTAATTTTTATTTTTTGTTTTACGATTTCAGAAAAAGATTTGTTAAACTGTGACGGGTTTTGTTCCTTATATATTCCCCTTGCTTCGTTTAGTGGTATTTTATTTATTGTTTGAATAGTTTTAATCTCTTTATGGATAGCGAAAACGGGGCACGAGCGATTTAAGGCGTGGTGGGGCCCCTCGCAATTTGCGCATTTAGCTGGCAGGTTGCATTTTGAATTTTCTTCATGTTTTTCTCCGCCGCATTGGATGCATTTGGATTTTTGTTTACATAAATTAGTGGGATGTGCAAATCCCAAACAGTTGAAGCAGCGCATGGGATTTGGGATGTATTGCTGGACTTTGACTGTTAAAAATCCTATTTTTATTGCCTCTGGTGTTTTTGGTGTCGGAAATGTAATTATATAGGTATTGGTTAATATTTCATTACCGTTTCTTTTTATTTTTATACGGATGATATCGTGGATGATGCCGGATAGTTCGCTTTTTATTTCATCTAATTCTAGGAATTGTAAGTCCTGGCATCTAATCACCCCTTTACTATAATTTAAAGTATTGTGTGGGGATACTTGTACATCAAATTGACCCGCAAAACTTTTGCATTTTAATAGTGTTTCCGACTGCTTCCCATTTTTGGTTTCGATTAGTAGACAGCCGTTTTTTAGTTTTTTTACATTGTTTAATTCTCCTACTAGGCCGGTTAGAAATTTATTAATTAAAAATGGAGAGACTTTTTGAAAGCTCTGTTCGTCTGTCCTTTGAACTATTAAAAACGTTGGGGCCGTGTGTTTTGGGGTTGCATTTTCGTCTAATTGTTTAAGGCGAACATGATGCCGTTTTCTTTTAACCTTCGGGCTACTTAGGTCTATGGGATCCTCCATATTTAAAATAAACAAAAGTAAAATAAGAAGTTATTGAGAGAAGAAAAGAGAAAATAAATAAATAAAGAAATTAAAATAAAAATAAAGAAATTATAAAGCGTGCTTCTTCACAAAAAATATAATACAATTTTAAGAGATAAAAAGAAAATAATAAATAAGATATAGATATTTCAGTCTTATCTGAACAGCAGGGAGCACTAAGTAGGGACGTCTTCTCTCTTCAGATCCTAAACACTGACTGATTTTTCCTAATTATTTTTCTAATTAAAAATGTATATATATAAAAAAATATAAAATCCCCTGATATTTGTCAATTGATCATATGCTTAGTAAAACAATATTCATCATTTTAATTTTAATTGATGTAATTATTGGTAATAATCGTTGGTTGGTTGTTGTTCATATGAAGGCGTAAAACCAGCCGGTCATCAACGCCTGGTAATAATCGTAATCGACAAATAAAATAGTTCGAACAATCATAATTCCTTGTACATTTCATTTCCCACGTGTTTCTCTTGAAAAGGGAAACTATATCTTTCTACTAATAGTCAGACAAAAGAAATTCAAATGCATCCCCTTCCTGAAGTTTACTAAGAAATAATTTATAGTAATTCTTTTGTTCTTGATGCTTATGGGCGTAAAACACCTATAGTCATCAACGCCCATTGATTTTTTTTAAACTCTACCTGAATAGTAACTTAATTTCATCTTCCACAGGCAAGGTTGCAACGGATAGGGTACTAATTTTTTTATTTCACTGAATAAACTTCTGATGCAGAATCAGAACTGAAAACATTAAACAAATTGTAGGTATTCTAGGTTATAGGTACTTCTGCGAGTTACCGATTGTTTAATGCGCCTCTCGAATTGGTTAATCTACGTATAATAACCAGCAAAGGATTTACACTTTAAAACTTTAAATAAAATTGTTCACATTTTTTTATTTTTTTATTTTATAAGAAGTAACGTTCTAAATTATCTACGCTGTAAAAAAACAATTGAAAAATATATAGCTTTATTAATTACATCTTAAACTGCTTAACAGAAAAACAAGAGGAAAAAATGGGTGCAGTCCTGGATCATCAGAAAATACCAGGCAACGGATCATCAGAAAATAGTTATCGGCTGATGAAGAAATCGAGTTGAAGAAGAATTAGTGAAGAATTGCGATTCCTTCAAGAACTTCGGAACAGAAGAAGATGGAGATGAAAAGTGTGAAGAAGAAAAATATTTTTAGGCGTTGATGATGGAAGAGATTTTACGCCTATAAACAAAACAAATAAATAAAAAATAAAACAATTGAAAAATATGACTAGGGTATATTTTTTTATTATTCGTAAAAATTTATAATTTTTTATTAATCATAAACTTTGTAAAAATTTATCTCCGGGCAAAAATTTTAGTACGAAGCAGGTTCTTTGCAAATAAAAAAGTATTTATTGTTTGTTTTGTTACTCTGACCTATTAATTGTTAACCTTTCCATCATTTATATTTATCCATTGCATTCAAAACTTAAAAAAATGTGGTGCGTGCGCGCAACACACAACTTTCACTAACCAACTTACTTACATTAAAAATGAATGCTTTTTGTTAATCCCACTTCTCAAAGTTACACATTTTTCCACATTCATTTCTTATTTTTGTTTTCATTTGCTCTCTAAAGAACACTAATTTCTTTTATTTTAATAAAAGTTTTTACTTGTGATAATTCGGCAATGCAAGTATAATACTCCAAGTCTTCTGATTTTATAATTCTCTACGTACTTGTTGAACATTTCATTTAGTTACCATGAAACAAATAATTTCCATTAAATGAACAGAACGGCTTTAATTATGAACAATGGTCTGTCATTAAAGGCGTACTACGCATGCGTGTGCTTCTCTCCTATATGTTCACTTGATTTTTATCATATCTCATATTTAGCCATTTCTTATTTTTATGCGTAACGAGAGACAGTTAATTTCTCCTTGTAAACAAAAACAAAGATTCTTTATAGGAAACAAAAAAAAAAAAAAAAAAAAAAAAAAAAAAAAAAAAAAAAAAAAAAAAGGCCCCTACCCCATTTAAGCCCCCTCAGACCATTTTAATAATAATAAAGCTTACCTGATATTAAAGAAAACCTCATTTTCATTAAACATGACGAATTTGATGAAAATCGTTAAAGCCGTTTTTGAAATAATCGAAAAAAAAGTAAAAACTGGAAAAACAGTTATGAACCTAGTCTGTTCACACACACACACACACACACACACACACACACACACACACACACACACACACACACACACACACACACACACACACACACACACACACACACACACACACACACAAACACACAGACCATTTCGCGGGACTTGGTCATTTGGACTCAGGGGACCCCAAAATGTGTATTTCCGTTGAAAACCGGAAGTCGAAATTTTTCACGACCGCAATACATCCATTTACTATATATTTCATGTATAGGTAAGATGAAATTTTTACAGTAATATCTCGGGCATATTAATACATCAAATACTAAGTTTTAAGTTAATCAAAATCGTTAGAACCGTTTTTGAGAAAATCGAAAAAAACGTAAAAAGTTATTAAATAAAGTACCCCCTCCCTTTGAGCAATTTTGATCAAATTTTTGGTGTCAGATCGCGGGCATATACGTGCACTAAATACCAAATTTCAGGTTCGCAAGGTTTATAATTTTTGAGCTAGTCTGTTCACACACACACATACACACATTTAGTTATTTGGACTCAGGGGACCCCAAAACGTATATATCCGTTGAAAACCGGAAGTCGAAATTTTCACGATCGCAATACTTCCCCTTACTATATATTTTATATATAGGTAAGTGAAAGTAAAAATGTCCCGTTAATGCTATAATAATGACTATACAAAATTAATTACTCTTTAGAAGAAATATTAAAACTGATTTATTTGTTGGGCAGAAGTAGACAGATTCAGGACCTACTAACAACATAAATAAAGTTATGTTGATATGTTTGAAAACTTTTTGCTGCAATAAAACTGGGATTTCTGTTTGAATGCATAAAAAATATATTTATTTTGTATAAATGTATATAAATTAATTCTTATATACATATAAGTTTTATATTGGAAACATTTTTTGGATAGATTTTATTTCTTTTCCAATTGTAATCCAATATCCATGGGCGGTGTATGAAAACATTTGCAAGTCCCTGTAAATTGATCCATCAGAAAAAAATAATTCAAAATAACTTTTATTAAAATTGAAAATTCTGATTATACTATTTATAGAACCGACCACCCAGATAAAACTGCCCATGGAGGAACAGCGATACTCGTTAAAAGTTCACTTAAACACAATCCTATACATCTACCCATTACTCCTGACATTCAATCCACAGGCATTACATTATACACGACCTACCACAACATAACATTTGCTTCAGTTTACTGTCCCCCTAGATACAAGCTTACACCCACGATGTTTTCTGAATTTTTCAAACGCCTCGGCAGATGCTTCATCGCAGGTGGTGACTATAATGCCAAACATCAATGCTGGGGGTCGAGACTGTGTACGCCAAGAGGCAGAAATCTATGGTCTACCCTTCATGAACTTTCATTAGACACCATAACTCCGAATTCACCGACCTATTGGCCCACTTCCAGACGAAAATCACCCGACTTACTAGATTTCTTCATTACCAAAGGACTGAGAACAGTACCATTTACCGTCAGTACAAGCTCTGATCTTTGCTCTGATCACTCCTCAGTGCACATGGTCCTCTTCGACGAGCCCTCTGAAACACGAATCAGACCGAAGCTCATAAAAGGTTTCATGGACTGGGACGCTTGTAGAGATCATTTGAACTCAAAACTCTCTGTCCCACTATCGAACAAAAACCAATATGAACTAGAAGAGGCTGTCGAAACTTTCACGACAAGTATTCAAGAAGCAGCTTGGACCTCTTCAACACCAAGGCCACAAAAAGCACAGAACTTGCCTCATCACCCTTCTTATATAAGAGACCTGATCAGAGCAAAGAGGAGAGCTCGTAAAGTATGGCAGACGAATAGACTTCCTTCAGACAGACAGATTTTCAATAAACTAAATAACGAACTTAAAAGACAGATCCAAAAATTCAAAAGCACAAACTATGACGATTACATTAGCAACCTAACGACAGACGATGGAAGTTTATGGAGGCACACCAAGAATCTCTTAAAGCATCGTGAGGTGTCAGCACCACTCCGCAGAGAGGATGGCTCCTGGGCTGGGACGAGGAAAGGTCTGAACTGTTTGCTGACTACCTTTCGTCTGTTTTCAAACCACATACGGACTCCACTAACTCAGAACACGAGGCCTTCATACACAATAGTTTAGACATACCACTACAGCTCACACTACCACCACCTCCTTTTACACCATCACAAGTCGCTCAAGAAATCAGACAGTTGCCGAAAAGAAAAGCCCCTGGATATGACTTGATAAACGCAGAGGCGCTCCAGCAAATGCCCAGGAAAGCTCTAGTTTTTCTAACCACAATCTTTAACTGCATTCTCAGGACCACCAAATTCCCTGTTCAGTGGAAATACTCTTACATCACTATGATTAAAAAGCCTGACAAAGACTCAAACTGTCCTTCCTCTTATAGACCAATTAGTTTGCTTCCAGTATGTTCTAAATTATTCGAAAATTTATTGTATCAACGACTATTACAAATACTAACTGACAGACAAATAATCCCTGACCACCAATTTGGATTTCGAAAATTACACTCAACATCACAACAACTACACAGGGTAACCGACTACATTTCGACAGCACTAGAGCGTAAATTATATGCAACTGGAGTATTTCTGGATGTCGCCCAAGCGTTCGACAAAGTCTGGCACCAGGGGCTTCTCTTCAAGCTAAAGAACGCACTTCCACCCACATTCTATCTAATTCTTCATTCTTTTCTTTCAGACAGATCTTTTTCAGTAAGACACGGCTCAGGCCTTTCCTCTATTCGACCAATTCTCGCTGGTGTACCTCAGGGATCAATACTTACCCCACTACTATACATCACATACACCCATGACATACCTCAAACTTCAAACACTCTTACGGCTACCTACGCAGATGACACAGCTATCATTACAAAACACGAAAATGCAACACAGGCTTCACTTGACTTACAACATCACTTACTACAATTACATGATTGGTGTAAACGCTGGAAGACTCAAATAAATTATCAAAAGTCTCAACACATCACATTTACTCTACGAAAAGAAACATGTCCACCTGTCTACTTAAACAATATACCGATCCCACAAACGGACAGAGTACAATACCTTGGACTCACATTTGATAGGAGAATGACATGGGGTCCACATGTCCAAAAAAAACGTGCTTCGTTAAATATACGACTAAAACTACTGTACTCACTCTTCAGACGAAATTCCAAATTAAAAGCCAGACAGAAATTAAATATTTACACATACCTATTAAAACCTGTCTGGACTTACGGAATACAATTATACGGCATTGCAAAACAATCACACCTGAATAGAATCCAAACCTTTCAGTCCAAGATACTACGACTAATTACCCAAGCTCCATTGTACATAAATAACAAGACTTTACATACTAATTTACAAATTCCTACAGTCATTGAACACATACGGACGTACTACAAACGATTTCATGATAAGTTTAAGGAACATACCAACAAATTAATAAAAGAAATGGCCACAACTGGCATGCCAGAGAACACCAGAAGACGATTGAATGACCTACTTACGTAAGGAATCAAGCACGTAAGTAAATTAAAGCCGCGGAAGGGGTGCCGCTGGGTACTGCTTTTCTTCATGCCTATCAAGCCATTTTGTTCTGTTTTTTTTTTTTTTTTATATGCCAGCACATCTGCTGATTGTTAATGTTTGTATTTAACAGGTGCGGATTAAAAAATAAAAGTGAAAAAAAAAAAAAAATTGAAAATTCTATTCGAAGAATGTTTGTCCATATTTTGAGGGGAAAAAATGCAATAATCTATATAAATAAAGATGAAATTCTGTTTGTTTGTTTATTTGTTCTTTATAGAAATCCATACCGTTTGTCCTAAATTCTCTAAATTTCGCCCAGTGGTCTTTGATACCAGGTGCGAACACCCTTCCATATTAAAATTGCATAGCTTCAGCCAATCTCTGGGTATATTCTTTATTGTTATAAAATTCGTCATGATCTCGCTTTACAATGGTTTTTTTTACGAAATCGACCGTTTCATTAGAAAAATTAAATTTCCCGGGTGAAACCGGGACATACAGCTAGTTAATAATAAAAGCAAAGGTAATGTCTAAAATACATTCATTAAAGTTTTTAAAGTTATTTTTACTTTCACTTACCTATATATGAAAAAAAATAGTAAGTGGAAGAATTGCGATCGTGAAAAATTTCGGCTTCCGGTTTTCAACTGAAATACACGTTTTGGGGTCCCCTGAGTCCAAATAACCAACTCCCGCGAAATGGTCTGTGTGTGTTTGTGTGTGTGTGTGTGTGTGTGTGTGTGTGTGTGTGTGTGTGTGTGTGTGAGTGTGTGTGTGTGTGTGTGTGTGTGTGTGTGTGTGTGTGTGTGTGTGTGTGTGTGTGTGTGTGTGTGTGTGTGTGTGTGTGTGTGTGTGTGTGTGTGTGTGTGTGTGTGTGTGTGTGTGTGTGTGTGTGTGTTTGTAAACAGACTAGCTCAAAAACTATAAACCTTGCGAACCTGAAATTGGGTATTTAGTGCATGTATATCCCCGCGATGTGACACCAAAAATTTTATCAAAATTGCTAAAAGGGAGGGGGTACTTTATTTAATATTTTTTTACGTTCTTTTCGATTTTCTCAAAAAACGGCTCTAACGATTTTGATTAAACTTAGTGTTTGATGTATTAATATGCCCGAGATATGACTGTAAAAATTTCATCAAAATTGATCCACCGGTGGAAAAAGGCTTTCACGATTTTGATCAAACTGGGTATTTAATGTATTTATATGCCAAAGATGTGATAGCCAACATTTCATCAAAATTGATCAACCGGAGGGGGGACTTTACTTAATAAATTGTGTTTCATTTCCACGTGTTTTTTCTTCTTTACTCGAGAAAGGCTTTAACGATTTTGATCAAACTGGGTATTTGATGTATGTATATGCCAAAGATGTGATAGCCAACATTTCATCAAAATTGATCAGCCGGAGGGGGGACTTTACTTAATAAATTGTGTATCATTTCCACGTGTTTTTTCTTCTTTACTCGAGAAAGGCTTTAACGATTTTGATCAAACTGGGTATTTGATGTATGTATATGCCAAAGATGTGATAGCCAACATTTCATCATAATTGGTCAAACTGAGGGGGCACTTTATTTATTAAATTTTGTATCATTTTCACGTGTTTTTTCTATTTACTCAGAAAAGGCTTTAACGATTTTGATCAAACTGGGTATTTGAAGTATGTATATGTCAAAAATATGATAGTCAACATATCATCAAAATTGGTCAAACTGAGGGGGCACTTTATTTCTTAATTGTTTTCCAATTTTTACCTTTTTTTCGATGATCACATAAACGGCTTTAACGATTTTTATCAAATTCGTCATGTTTAATGAAAATTAGGGTGTTCTCTAATATCAGGTAAGCTTTATCATAATAAAATGTTCTGAGGGGGGTTAAATGGGGTAGGGGCCTTTTTTGTTTGTTTGTTTTTTTGTTTCCTATAAAGTAACTTTGTTTAACTGTCTCTTTTTACGCCTAAAAATAAGAAACGGCTAAATATGAGGTATGATAAAAATAAAGAAAACATATAGAGGAGAAAAAAAGAAAAATATTCAATCAACTCATAAAACTCGTTGAGCCCACGCATGCGGAGTACGTCTTTAATAACAGACCATTGTTCATAATTAAAGCCGTTATGTTCATTTGAGAAGTGACAATTAACAAAACGCATTAATTTCTAATCTAAGTAAGTTGGTAAGTGAAAGTTGTGTGTTGCGAGCACGCACCAGATTTTTTATTTTAGAATTATTGCGTTGGAAGAGAAGGGGGACGATAGATAATGCGTGGAGTTCCTAGAGATGTTCTACGAAATGCGTACATTTATATTGTTGAAATGCGGGGCTAGGATTTCTTAATTTATATTGAGCCAGCGGACAAAAAAATAAATCAAAATAATTTTTTTTAATATTATCATTTAAATTTCCATCGGGAACAATATTCGTCCCTATATTGAGGAAAATAAACTTAAAATAATATGTAATGAAAACATCGATAGTTGCATTTTTTTTTTTTTGTAATTTACGAAGAAGACAAATTCACAATTGAGGCGAACATTTGTAATTATAAAAAGTTTTTTTTATTTTGTATCTAAAATAAATATATCAATGTTTATTAAATTATTTTTCGTAGAGAAAACTAAACTATTATAACCATAGAAACAATAATGTTCTTAATTTAAAGAGAAAATAACCGACGGTTTGGAACGATGCGCCCTTACACGGTCGGTTCAGTCCAACCCGACGTTCCTGAATTCTGTCTCCGACAGATTGCCCGGTTTAGTTACAAACCGACGGTTTTTGCCCTTAAACCTTCGGTTTTTTCGTCGGTTCGTCGGTCCGGACCGCCGCACAGTGGTTCCGATTCACGCATGATGGTGCAAAAAATCCCAAAAACCAAATTTTTTCTTTCTGGATCTAATTATTTTTCTTTATTTTTATATGAATGCTGGACCTTAAAAATATAGTTGAAACAAAAATAGAATAAACTTTGTGGAATATAAATTATTTCAAAGTTGTATGTTTCTGGCATCTCCATCCGCGCCCTTTTTGCAGCCCGGTAACCAATGATTGTATCATTCGCTAGTTAATTTCTATCAATTTTTACTTATGTCACCTTGAATGTGCATTCCATATACAATATACAGCCATCCAAATGATTTCTGTATCCATTGATTTAAGCGAATGAACTATTTTTTAAAGTAAACAATTTTGGTCACCTATTCTTCATATAGGGGAATGCCTGAATAATTTTGTTCGCGATTGTCTGCAATTTTTGTGCCACTACAAGTTATAAAAACTATGTGAGTTTCAATTTGTATAAGTTTCACGTCCATCACGACACCTCAACATTAGGAAAAGGGGAGTATTTAGAGATAAAGCATGAGTCACGGCCGGCCGGCTCGAAGGGTTCGCTACTTAAACTAAACCCTAAAAATTAGACAAAATTCTTTAAATAAAGTACCCCCTCCGTTTGACTAATTTTGATGAAATTTTCGCTGGCATATCACGGGCATATACATACTCTAAATACTTAATTTCAGGTCTGTGCGGTTTATAGTTTTTGACCTAGTCTGTTCACACACACACACACACACACACACACACACACACACACACACACACACACACACACACACACAGACCAGTAAATAAAAAAAAACACGCGAAAATGATTCAAAATTTATTAAGTAAAGTCCCCCCTCCGGTTGATCAATTTTGATGAAATTTTTACAGTCATATCTCGGGCATATTAATACATCAAATACTCAGTTTAATCAAAATCGTTGGAGCCGTTTTTGATGAATTCGAAAAAAACATAAAAAGTTATTAAATAAAGTACCCCCTCCCTTTGAGCAATTTTGATGAAATTTTCGCTGTCACATCGCGGGCATATACATACACTAAATACCCAATTTCATGTTCGCACGGTTTATAGTTTTTGAGCTAGTCTTTTCACATACACACACACACACACACACACACACACACACACACACACACACACACACACACACACACACACACACACACACACACACACACACACACACACACACACACACACACACACACACACACACACACACACACACACACACACACACACACACACACACGCACGCACACACACACATACACACACACAGACCATTTCGCGGGACTTGGTTATTTGGACTCAGGGACTCCAAAACATGCATTTTCGTTGAAAACCGGAAATGGAAATTTTTTATGATCGCAATACTTTCCTTACTATATATTTCATATATAGGTGAGTGAAAGTAAAAAAAGTTTTTATTTTCATAATACGGTTAATAAAATTTTGGCAACTACATGGGCAAATGGGACAACATTTATTAAGTAAAGTGCCCCCTCCAATTGATCAATTTTGATGAAATTTCGGCTGTCACATCGCGGACATATGCATACACACAATACCGAGTTTTGTAAAAATCGTTAAAGCCGTTTTTGAGTAAACAAAAAAAAATACACGTGATAATGAGACAACAGTTATTAAGTAAAGTGCCCCCTCCGTTAAACCAATTTTGATGAAATTTCGGCTATCGCATCACGGTCTAATACATACTTCAAATACTAAGTTTGATTAAAATCGTTAAATCCGTTTTTGAGTAAATAAAAAAAAAATACGTGAAAATGGGACAACATTTGAAGGGCCAGGGGGAAAAAAGATGAAAGTCACTTTTTCGTCGATTTTGAGATATTAGCGCTATCAAGGGGCTATGAAGGAGTACTATCATCTGGTAGAGCAACAAGGGGGAAAAAAGATGAGAATCATCCGAAATGTGCATAAAAAGATTCGGGGTAAGGGGGAAAATAGATGAATGTCACAAGCGCGGATGGAAGAAAGATGAATGTCAATTTAAATGCCCGGGCTACCGGTAGAGGCCAGCAGTGTTGCGGAAACCTCCTCGCAATCAGCTTTTTACTTTTTGAATCGTGTAGCGCTAAATTCATATTGTTTGTGTGGCTTATTGTTTTTCCTGAATTGTTGGTGTATAAAAAAATAATATTGGGTACCAGCATCATGGATACTCTGGATTCTGAGAGAGTAGTGATGAGGTGGGGAAAGTTCCGACCAAACTGACAAAAAAGAGGAAACCGACTGGGAGAATGATTGAGGTTATGAAGAAACTGAGGCTCTCTTCGCATGAACCAGGATCTGACTGTAAGTGTTCTCGGCTTAAATGTTTTCAAACTGTATCTGAATTTGCGAGGATGAAATTGATAAAGGAGTTCAACGAAATTAAGTCCTATGACGAACAAAGTTCCTTTCTTTCTGAACTCATTACTGTGCTACCCGTGCAGAAACATAAGAGCATGGAAGGCAGTAGTCGCGAAAATAAGCCTTACGCTTTTAGAGTGAGGGTCGATGTTGATGGGACCAACAGAGATTTACCTGTTTGTTTCAAGGCGTTTACGTCTATTTTTGGTATTACGCCTAAACGAGTTCAGACCATTCAACAGTCATTAACTGAGAAGGGTTGCAGTCCCAAAGATAATAGGGGTAAACATGCAAATCGACCTCATAAAATCACGGATCAAACTCGTGATCTTGTGAAGGATTTCATAAATTCGTTGAAGGGACGGAAATCCCATTATTCTTTAAACGATTCGGACAAAATATATCTACCCCAAGATCTTAATTTGTCCAAATTGACGAAGATGTATAATGAATTCCACAAAGAGAACATCGAACATTATGACACATTCCGATCAATTTTCAACAATGAATTTAATATATCGTTCGGCTATCCGAGAAAGGATACCTGCAGCACGTGTGATGCCATCAGGTCTCAGAAATCAGCAATTGAATCAGGCACCGCAACCATTCTTCCAGACTCGCAAAAAATATTTGATCCCAAAAAGGAAATAAAAAAATTGGAAAATAAGCACAATTTTCACGTATCGAAAGCTGAAAAATTTTATTCAATTAAAAGGAATTTCAAAAAAATTAGTAAAAGAAATCATGCTGTTGCTGCCATTGCCATGGACTTTCAGAAGAATCTACCTACCCCCAACATAACGACCAACGACGTTTACTATAAAAGACAGCTCAACTTTTACAGCTTCAATATCCACGTTCTGTCTACCGGAGATGCAGCTTTTTACACGTACGATGAGAGCGTTGCCCGTAAAGGAACCAACGACGTTTGCTCCATGCTCGATAATTACGTGACCAATTTTTTATCTGAAGAAGTTCGTAATCTCGTCATATTTTGTGATTCCTGTGCTGGGCAGAATAAAAATTATACCCTAATTCGATACCTTCATCATTTAGTGACTGAGAAGCATCGTTTCGACAGTGTTGAAGTATATTTTCCCATTCGAGGGCATTTTATCACCTCGAATGTGATAAAAACATGAGTTACATCAACCAGCAGACTTACGTTCAGTTGCCCGATGAATGGAGGGATGTTATAAGAAATAGCAGAGAGAGGCCGTCACCCTTTGCTGTGATCAACTGCCAGCAAGAACTTTTCAAGACATGGACAGAATTCTTGACGCCTATGTACTTGACAAATTGCCCCTTTCCCAATAGGCCCGTGCGTTGTTTAAAGGTCATGAATGAACATCCTTCAAAAAATTTTCACCGAAACACTTTTTCTGGTTGTTACATGGACGCTGAAATCATTTGGAAGCCACCAAAAAGGGGAACAAACGCAAGAAAACGTCCTGCTCCACGTAGAACTTTAACTAACCTGTATGATGGACCATTGCCGATTTCTCAGTCAAAGTTCAACAACTTGCAACAACTAAAAAGATTTTTAGTTAACCCTGCTGCGAAGGCGTTCTTTGAGAATTTGCCCACCATCAATCCAGCAGCTGTTCACGATGACAGCGAAGATGTATACCTGGATTACCCAGATGAATAAATTTTCATAAAATTTTTTGTTCATTGTCAGTAAAATATAAGTTGTTCATTAAATTCATTAAGTTTTTTTTTTACCTTCATCATTTCACCTAGGAGCTACATGGAACTGCATATATTGATAACTAACAGCTATTAGGAATTGATACACTAAAAAAAAAAAGCTATGATTATATTACAAAAGGAGTTAATAGAAATCAAACTTTGTTTTTCATTTTTCTCGAAATCACTTTTGGACACATTCATCTTTTTTCCCCCTGGCCCTTCATTTATTAAGTAAAGTGCCCCTCCAATTAATCAATTTTGATGAAATTTTTACTGTCGCATCGCGGGCATATAGATACACCAAATACCGGGTTTAATTAAAATCGTTAGAGCAGTTTTTGAGAAAATCGAAAAAAAACCTAAAAATTAGACAAAATTCTTTAAATGAAGTACCCCCACCGTGACCGATTTTGATGAATTTTTTGCTGTCACACCGCGGGCATATACATACACTAAATACCCAATTTCAGGTCTGTGCGGTTAGTAGTTTTTGAGCTAGTCTGTTCACACACACACACACACACACACACACACACACACACACACACACACACACACACACACACACACACACACACACACACACACACACACACACACACACACACACACACACACACACATACACACAGACCATTTTGCGAGACTTGGTTAATTGGACTTAGGGGACCCCAAAACCGTTGAAAACCGGAAGTCGAAATTTTTCACGATCGCTATACTTTCCTTACTATATATTTCATATATAGGTAAGTAAAAGTAACAACTGTACAATCCACTAATAAACACAAATTCTCCCACCCCTCCCTCTTACCCCCACCCCTATCCTTAACTATTTTCAAGTAACCGATATAAAACAACTCTACAATCCACTTATAAACACAATACAAAGTTTGAACAAGTATTGTCCTCTAAAAGTTATAATATTAGTAAGAAATTCTCTCACCCCTCCCTCTTACCCCCACCCTTACCTATTTTCATGAAACTGATATAAAACAACTATACAATCCACTAGTAAACACAATACAAAGTTTGAACAAGTTTTGTTCTCTAAAAGTTATAATTAGAGCTCGGATTCCCGTTCAATTGCATCTTTTTTTTTGGAAAGTCAGAATAGAGCGAAATCAAGTTACTTCTCCGAATCAAGCCTAATGAGATGTTTTAATGAAGTTTCATACTGCACGAAATTGCACGTTTTGGGGTTTACTGCACGAAATTGCATGTTTTGAATTTTTATTGCACGAAATTGCATTATTTGATGTTTGAAGAAAAAATATATTACAAATTGTAATTTTCTTTAATACACATCAAAACAATAGTGGAAAAATAAATGTGAATATCATAGAAAAAAAGTAAAGGGAATTTGGGGGATGTAAACCAAAAAAAACCTTCCATTTCCCAGAAATGAGGGCTCCGTGGTTCCAAGACGTTTACATTTTGTTTGTCAATTCCCATCGTTCTGTCAGTATCAAACTACCTTCTGTCGAGTATATTGTTACTAGTGTCCGACCGAAACCAAACTTTTAGCCGAAACCGAATTTCGGCCATAGACCTAGTTTCGGGCCGAAACCGAAACCGAAACTTATTTACGTGTCTATATATGATACATATAAGTGTGTAATATGTCTAGCTTAGCAATAACATCAACGAAAGCTTATAAAATAACACTAATTTAACTCAATCATTCATTTAATAAGTGAGCTGGTATACAAGAGTGGTAAGACAGGTGTATTAGTTAAGTTATAGGATCGAATCCCGGCCCCCTCCTAGTAAGGCTGGTCCCCTAGGGATGTTAGACCATACCCCCTTAACTGGTGCAACCCTAAAAGTTTAAATAATCTTGAAATAACAGGGTGATATTAATAAATATTCATATTATTATATATAAATAATAAATAATATAGTAAATCTTTCTATAATGAAGCCGATAGAATACAAAATGACGTCCTATTGAATACGTAAAGCTGTATGTCAGAAGCTATTTAATCTACTAAGTCAGTTTTGGTCTCAAATGTTAGTGTATTTAATCTAGTTAGAAAATTTATAGAATAGTTTTTGGTCGAAAACGTGCTTCTTCATGGTAAAAATTGAGACAATTTTTTGGGATGTTATTTGTGAACCGCTGGGGGAAAGGGGACTGCCAAGGTTGAAAAATTGGTTTTACTATTACCACCATTTGATGCAACTTCTAATGACAAGGTTACTTACTAAAATATTTTTTTAAATTTTGAATTGAATCTTTGGACATGTCGAATAATTTAAGTTTTAGTATTTAGAATATATACTCTTATTTATGTTAATCTTTTTTTTTTTTTTTTTGGAAAACAAATTTCATTATAAATGAGGAGATGATTAAAAGCACAAAAAGGTTCTTAACGCTCAAGGTAAAGAATAAATAATATTCTTTACACTTAACGTAAAGAATTCTCTGTACAGAGCATTCTTTCATTACATGTTAAGACTCGATGTGATTTTCGAGGACATTTCTGTTTGTCACTCTCAATTTTTTGCTTCCATATACAACTTAAAGTTTTCGATCAAGTAAAGATACCAAAAGAATGAGAAAAAATCTTTGTTCTACCGAAATACAAAACAAGTGTAATTAACTAAAATAACTGATACTTCCCACTATTAAATTCAAGGGTGTTAAATGCCATGAATGGGATCGAGCTTCCAAGCTGAAATCGTGTTGTCCTACCTGTTGTCCTCTTGGAGATATCAGACACAGGAGCTATTTTCGGCCTGGCCGAAGATTCGGCCATTTTTTGGCCGAAACCGAAACTGCGGCCGAAACCAGGTTTTTCGGCCGAAAATGGCCGAAACCGAAACTTCGGTCGGTCACTAATTGTTACTAAAAATGCCTAAAATGAGAGCAAGCGTGTCTTCGAAAACTGCGGGATGGATTGAAAAATATCCTGAACTCAGATATTTGTTATGGATAGGGATGGTTTTGTAGTGTTCTGTAAATCTTGTTATAAAAAAATGGGTACTACCTATTCCCCTGCTGGCTTTGACAGCTGATAAGCACGCCGCCATCTTTCCCCTATTGCCCCCCCTGTTTGAAAAATAACCGCCTTGCCTTATTACGTCATTTTTACGTCACACACTATCTCACCCTATCTGAAAGGAACACATCGATTTTGTGCCAGTCGATATAATTATATAACTTTTAAAAAACCTGCGTCTCCCCACCATTTGCTCCATCATACTTTACTTTCTATCTATTTCTCCGAATATTTCGAAGAATCAGTATTTCGAACTATATTCGAAGTCGCTAAATAATTCAAACCTATACCATAACCTACTTTTTCATTAAACTTTCATTTTTTAAAACCTCTTCGATCAGTTTTTTAATAATAAACCCTAGACATTCTATGAAGATGAAAGATGGGAAATAATCGACTGAGTTTTATTTTACCCTGAAAAACCTAATACAAATAACCCTGAAAACCTAATACAAATAATCGACTGAGTCATACAAATAGTCGACTAAAGTTATTTGTCATTTAGTAAGGTCCAATCAAGCTCGATGGCATAGATTACGAGTATTATTCTTATTTTTGAGCATTTTTAGTTTAATCTCCTACAAGGACTTAGTGCTACTTTGTAAAGTAACGTATAGTTTATATTACTGTATTATATAATTACTTTTGACAGTAGTAAGAAGTGGTAATAAAAATAAAGTACTGCATTTTACTTTGTCTGTGTGTGTGTGTGTGTGTGTGTGTGTGTGTGTGTGTGTGTGTGTGTGTGTGTGTGTGTGAGAGAGTGAGTGAGTGAGTGTGTGTGTGTGTGTGTGTGTGTGTGTGTGTGTGTGTGTGTGTGTGTGTGTGTGTGTGTGTGTGTGTGTGTGTGTGTGTGTGTGTGTGTTTTTACGAAGGTAGGTGGAAATCTTCAAAAGACGCGGATAGGCCCGTACCTATCCGTGTGTGGGATTTTTACCCACTAAAACCACCTCCTTACACCTGTTTCCCACCCTCCATGGGACCACCGTTAGGCATTACTTCATGGAGGGGGACTGGCTGTGTGGCGCCTCATTCAATTAGGCTACGCTCTAGCTCGCCTTTCCTTCTCTTCTTTCCTAAGTTGCTTGATGGTCTGGGCCGCAAGGCGTTGTCCAGCCATCCAGTTCTCATTGCTGATTAGCATCAGAGCGACAACATTATCGGCAGTAGGTTCTGATCCGCAAACTTCTTGAAATTCCTCCCTCTCCTTCTGGAAGCGAGGACAGCAGAAGAATGCATGTTCCACCGTCTCTTCGGCTGATGGGCATACTGGACATTCGGCTGTATTATCCAGCTTAAATCGATATTGATATGCTCGAAAACAGCCATGCCCCGTAAGCAGCTGGGTGAGGTAGTAGTCAACATCACCGTGTTTCCTGGTTACCCATGGTTGGATATGAGGGATTAGCCTGTAGGTCGACCTTTCGTTCGATGCCATGTGGGCATTAAAACGGAGACGTGCATCTATGATTACTCCTAAGTACTTCAAAGAGGGTTGGGAACGAATCCCGTGTCTACCTAGTGTGTGTGTGTGTGTGTGTGTGTGTGTGTGTGTGTGTGTGTGTGTGTGTGTGTGTGTGTGTGTGTGTGTGTGTGTGTGTGTGTGTGTGTGTGTGTGTGTGTGTGTGTGTGTGTGTGTGTGTGTGTGTGTGTGTGTGTGAACAGACTAGCTCAAAAACGTGTTTTTTTTATTTACTCGAAAACGATTTTGATCAAACTGAGTACTTGATGTATTAATATGCCCGAGATAAGACTGTAAAAATTTCATCAAAATTGATCCACCGGAGGGGGGACTTTACTTAATAAATTTTGTATCATTTTCACGTGTTTTTTTTTTTTACTCAAAAAAGGCTTTCACGATTTTGATCAAACTGGGTATTTAATGTATGTATATGCCAAAGATGTGATAGCCAACATTTTATCAAAATTGATCAACCGGAGGGGACTTTACTTAATAAATTTTGTATCATTTTCACGTGTTTTTTTTTTTCTGTACTCAAGAAAGGCTTTAACGATTTTGATCAAACTGGGTATTTGATGTATGTATATGCCAAAGATGTGATAACCAAAATTTAATCGAAATTGGTCAAACTGAGGGGGCACTTCGATTATCTGAAAAACTGCTTTAACGATTTTCATCAAATTCGTCGTGTTTAATGAAAATTAGTTGTTCTTTAATACCAGGTAAGCTGAATTGTATTAAAATGTTCTGAGGGGGCTTAAATGGGGAAGGGGCTTTTTTTGTTTTCCTATAAAGTACCTTTGTATGTGTTTATAAGGAGAAATTATCTGTCTCTCGTTTCGCCTAAAAATAAGAAATGGCTAAATATGAGATATGATAAAAATCAAGTAAACATAGAGAGGAGAAAAAAAGAAAAATATTCAGTCAACTCATAAAACACGTTGAGCCCACGCATGCGGAGTACGCCTTTAATGACAGACCATTGTTTACAATCATAGCCGTTCTGTTCATTTAATGGAAATTATTTGTTTCATAGTAACTAAATGAAATATTCAATAAGTAAATAGAGAATTATAAAATCAGACGACTTGGAGTAGTATGCTGGCATTGCCGAATCATCACAAGTAAATACTTTTAATCAATAATAAAAAAAAATTGTATTTTTTTTTTGAGCAAATGAATGAAAGTGAAAATGAGAAATGAATGAGGAAAAATGTGTAACTTTAGGTAGTGGCAATTAAAAAAACACATTCCTTATCTAAGTAAGTTGGTAAGTGAAAGTTGTGTGTTGCGCGCATGCACCAGATTTTTTTGAAGAGGAATAGGATATGATATAATTGTTGGATTTAGATATATTAAAATTTGAAAGAAATTATAAGCTTATATCCTTTCATGTATGATTTTTATTTCTTCTTTCAAATGTAAATATTACCCACAAAATAGGTGGTTTCATATTGTGAAGAATAACAGTGGAATTAGATAAGAATCTTCAATGAAATAAATCCTATCTCTTAATTTTTTTTTTAACTTTAACTTTTTGTAAAGTATGTAAATGTCAGTTCTTCAAAAAAGTATAGGCATAATGTAAAGATAATAGGTTATAGAAAAACAAAGAAGTGGATAAATTGTTAATAAAAAAGTGGATTGGTAAGGAACTTATACGCATAACAAATAGTTACGTAATTACATGTATTCGGAACGGTATAGGTTCAATAGTAATATTTTTCAGGGACTCTAAAATACTAATACTTCGAAAAATGATAAAATTTCGATGAAGAGTAATGTTCTATAGATGCAAGGGTGGGGAGACGCGGTATTTTCAAAATTAATCATATGTACAGAAAGTACTTTTAGTCGATGTTTATTTGCCAGGAATAGGTGAAGTTGTTTAGAGTTGAGATGACGTCACGATCTCATACTCGTAAAAAAAGGTGCGTAATATAATTCTAACCTAGCCATAAATTCGGCCTATAACGGCTAAGAAGAGAGGTGGTGGGGATGGTAGTCCAGACCAACAGATAGCAGCGTGCTTATCAGCTGTCAAAGCCAGCAGGGGAATAGGGGAAGTAGTAAGTAAGTACCAAAAATTGGATGTGAGAGGAAATCACAAATTGATATCCGCTGTAGCAAAACTAAGTACCTAATTTTTTTTTAACCCTAGAACGGTAACAGGGGTAGTGCGTGTCACCAGAGTGATTTAAAAATAATCCTACGCACCGGATATTGGATCTAATGATTCCATAATTTGAGTAGTATCTTTCCTTTTTTTAAATCTCCCTATTTCCAATATATGTAATTACAGCTCACGTGGGAGAATTTTACTCTGTATTCCACATCTTGCTGTTACTATTTTAAGTAAATATTTTATGTATATATTTTATTTACCGGATTTTTTTAAAAAAATATATCAATAGAATTATAAAAAAGATCCAAAATTCAGTGATTATACCAAAATCTATACTAAAACCAATATTATAAAAACAATCTGTAAAAATAAAAGAGTTTCTATTTCAATTTACTCTCCGCTACTTACTTTTTTCCAAAGTAGCTATTTTTTGTTCACAAAAATAATTTAATTAATTTAATTTAATTTTCAAGCAATACATTTTTATTGCACGTTTTGAAGTTTTTAATGCACGTTTTTGCACGGTTTCAAATTTTTACTGCACGGGATTCCGAGCTTTAGTTATAATATTAATAAAAAACATTTTATAAAAAAATATTAAACCGACTTCGAAACCTAGGAACCAGTAAAAATAAATTCACTGAAAAGTATGAAATAATTACCTTCTGATTTTTATGAATACACAGCAAAGTTGAAAATGGTATAAAAAGTGGAAAAATGCAATAAGACGAATAATTTTATTTTGATTTGTACAAATACACACTAATTGTTAATAAAAATTATGAAATTTAAATATTAAATACTATGTTCAATACAACACAATCTTTTCGGAGGCGGCGCAAAATAGAAATGACATGTTACTGATACTATTCCATTAGTAGGCATTGAAATCAATAGCTGGGAAGAGAAGATCCATTTAGAAGATTTTCATAATGTCTAGTGTAAAAAATTTTAAATTTTGCGCCGCCTCCGAAAAGATTGTGTTGTATTGAACATAGTATTTAATATTTAAATTTAATAATTTTTACTAACAATTAGTGTATATTTGTACAAATCAAAATAAAATTATTCGTCTTATTGCACTTTTCCACTTTTTATACCATTTTCAATTTTGCTGTGTATTCATAAAAATCAGAAGGTAATTATTTCATACTTTTCAGTGAATTTATTTTTACTGGTTCCTAGGTTTCGAAGTCGGTTTAATATTTTTTTATAAAATGTTTTTTATTTCACAATTTTTAGTTGGAGAAGATAACAAATGTAGAAAACCGTACGTTGGTTTAAAAATTTCGTTGGTAATTGGTCGTTTATAAAATAAACGTTGGTTTAAAAATTTCGAAATCTTTTTACGCTCTACCACGTTTGTCTTTCCCGGGTCTTTTTATTATACAATAATTGTATAAAATTATTATGAAATATACTTTTTCAGTTTTATGAATACACACAGAAAAGTGGAAAAGCGGTGCGTGTATTATACAACTTTCAACACACTACGTTTTATGATTATAAATGGTTTTTTTTTTTTAAAAAAAGATCAATGTTCAATTGGGAAGGGAACACATAAAATGTTTTTCCACAATGACAATATTTTTCCTTTGCTAAATGTCGTCAGTACTTGTCATTTACGTAGAGAATCAGTGTTCCGAGATGTGTCCTCCAGGACCGTAAATTGAAGCTAAAAGGAAGCTTCTTTGAGGTAGAAGCTGATGTAGAAAGAGGTTGTCCACAGGGTTCTGTCCTCGGCCCTGCCCTGTGGAAATTGGTCTTCGACGAGTTGCTGGGTGTGCTGGAAGAGGAGCGGTTCCCCGCCACGGCATATGTCGATGACCTCGCCGTTGTAGTGGCTTCAGATAGCAGAGCCATGCTAAAAAATGAAGCTGAACGGTGTGCCAACATAATAGGTAGATGGTGCGAGAGGAAGAAGTTGAGGATGGCCGCTGCCAAGACCCAGTCCATCCTATTGAGGGGTAAAACCGATAGGGCCCATCCTATTACTGTTGTTATAAAAGGGGAGAGGATACGTCCAAGTGAGGTTGTAACTTACCTTGGCATAAAGATTGGAAGAAAGTTCAATGTAACACCTCACTTGGACTATTTAAGAAACAGGGTGGCCATAGCCCTTAACGGACTAGGTCGTATCGGGGGCGCCTTTTGGGGTCTCAGATACCCAGCTACATTAACAATTTACAAAGGAGTGATTCTGGGTATTCTGAGATATGCGTCCCCGGCATGGAGTCAACATCTCTCGCACCATCAGAAGAAAAAGTTGGCGACGATTCAGCGGATGGCTCTGCTTCGAGTCACTAGGGCGTATAGGACTGTGTCTCATGAGGCGGTGCATGTCTTAGCGGGAGTCATTCCCATCGATCTCCTTTTGCGTGAAGATTACCTCCGGTACAAGATGAAGAGAGAAGGCCTGGTAGATCTGCCGGTAAATCTTCGAGAGAGGATTGGCGAAGACCCACGGAGGTGGAAGACAATAATAAGGCAGAACACATTAGCCAATTGGAATCGGAGATGGGTTGATACTTTAAAGGGGGCAACCTTAAGGAAGTATTTTCCTTCCGTCACCTCAAGGCTAGATGCCTCCTGGGTCATACCGGACTACTGGGTTTCTCAATTCCTCACGGGGCATGGGGGGTTCCGTGCAAAACTGGTAGAATATGGTAAGGACATCGATCCCCTATGCCCAAGTTGTAGGGTACCGGAGACAGCAGAGCACATTTTACTGGCTTGCACCGCCTATGAGGCACTGAGAGCAAAACTGCAGAGAGAGACAGGGCTGTATGTTCTGGCGGAGAGCGATCTTCCTCTGCTGATGAGTGAGCAGAACTACCCGTACTTCAAATCCTTTGTGTACGGGTGGAAGGACATCATTGGTCGCTCCCACTTTGCCTTGGGAAGAAGAACTGGAGCAGTCCCAGGAAGACCACCGGACTAAGTACGGGGAGTGAAGGAAAAATGAGAACAGGAAACTTGGCACAGACAAAAGTCAGATTTGTATATGATTGTTAACATGCGGCAGTGAGGTGTTTTGCGTGTGCGAAACATCTCATTGCTGCAAAATCCGTATTGCCTCAAAGGCAAGGGAGGATGTACAATAATAAATAAATAAATAAATGTTCCGAGATGTGTTGAGTTAAATATACATAAATTCATAAATCCGTCCATTCCGAGATGAAGTAGATAAGTCACTGAACAGTCGAGATTTTGGCCGGTTTTAGACAAGATATCGGTAATGGAGAATCGATGAGGATGCTAATATGACCTAGAGTAGATTTGAAAGTAATTTTTAAATTTTGATTGCTTGAATATCCTTCTGAAAACTATGGCGATATTATACACGACTTCATTGGATTACATCATTGGATAGAAGTCCCTGCAAAAAAAGGGGCAACCATAAAATTTATCGATATCAAAAAGACTGCCCCGCTAGGATAGAAGCAACAGGGTTTGGGACTCACATATGGTTAATTTATTATTACGAATGATATTATTATTCTCCGTATTAGACTACTGACTTAATTCCAAAGATTGATTCAATTATGTTCGTAATTCCTTTAGATGAATTTTTGACTAAATTTATTACCGAAGTACTATGAATTATATCTTTCGTAATAAAACATTATTCAGAAAATAAATTGCTAAACAATGTTGCTTCAATTCTAGTGGCGTAGCATTTATCATCATTTTAAATTTAAACGATCCTTCGGCAACTTGAAGAAGTCTTAAATTCTGCTTTAAAACGATTACCAATACTCATTCTTTCTTGGAATTCCAAGAATTTTGTTGTCTTATGATTATGGTGTCCAACCGTTGATTAGATCTAAATTAAGAAGGTTTACTGTTATCGGTAAATATACATCTATCTATTATTTATGCTAATATCGCTACAGAAAACGACAGCGATATTATATTCTGCTGATATTTATATCTTCATTTAAATCTAATGTTGAAAAATTAGTTAAGGTTATGTATAGGTTTGTTCCAACAAGCACGTAAAACACATCGATAACTAACAGACTGCTCATGTTCTCCCCCCACTCTTTTGATTCTGAATTTGATTGGTTGGTTTTCCCATTTGATTCATCCAGCAGTAGTACAATATTTGGATTTGTTAGTTATCAATTAGTTTTAATAGCTTGTTGGAGCATACCTTATGTTATAAATGTCATATGTTTTTCCAATAAGTAAACAATTTGAGCGATAATTAAATAATTATTTTCATGTTTTTTCCCGATAACTTCTTAAATAAATTAGGAACCCCAAAAAGGTTTAAATGGGACCACCTTGGGAAAATACTCTACAAGATGCAAAAGGTTTCGTTCCAATTGGTCCACCCATTTCTGAGTAATCGGTGAACATACATAGAAAAAAAAAAAAAAAAAGGCACAAAAAAAAAAAAAGTCACATACGTATCGAATTGAGTAACCTCCTCTTTCGTTCGAAGTCGGTTAATAAGAAATTTTCCCTATCCAGCAATCATGGTGCAAAAATTCGAAAAATCAACTTTTTTTATAAAAAAATGATAATTTTACTTATATATCTACAGGATACCTGCTGCTAATAGGTAATATTGGTTTTGAATAATTTTGATTCGTTTGGCCGCAGTGATTTTTCAAACATTGCCATTCTTAAGTACGCTATTTCAATTGGAAAGTGTAGTGTGCATATGTATGTTATTTTCAATATAAAGAATTTTTTTTTTTTTTACAAAATATTTTTTTTCCCACAAGCTACAATACATTCGCTATAAAACGGCATATAAAGATTACCGAGCGATTTTTTTTTGGTAGACTTGGAGTTTTTCAAACTCGCTATGTTTTTTTCTTAAAACCTAAAACTTCATGAAGGTTTTAAAATATAAGTTCCAAAGAGTTTAATGTAAGCATTTATACCATGACATAGCATATTTAAGTACAAAACTAACCATGCAAAGTTTTGCTGCAGCAACTTGCAGCCAGAGTCATGGGAGAGGAAATTCCAGGAAAAACCCGGTTCCCAGGTAACAGACTACTGCATAAAATATTGGTTATTTTTCTGTTTCTTATATATAATTTGGTTTATTTAATTTGTATAATCTTTTATAGATTATATAATCCACTTATTTTACAGTATCAAAATATATTTTTTAGTCATTTTCCAAATGTTTGCATTGACGGCACAAAAACATTTTAAAACTATTTTATTTTCATCAATTTCTATTATGTATATGCTAATATTTCTAGATTATCTTGTTTGTTTTTTATGCAGTATTGTAAATAATCATAAAAATAGAGATAATTTTTTCGTGAAATCGAATAAATAACTAAACCGAAATACCAAGTTTGAAACAAGACTTTAAGTACATTACTGAATATCTTTCTTCAGAACCTATTTAATTAGTAGTTTGTGTTATTCTATTCCTCTGCATTTTTCTTGTGGGTATATTAATCAAGACTAACAATATAATATATAATATTATTAGCTCTAGCTAGTCCTATTTTTATGTAACTAATGTTAGACATCTGCTCAAACCTTCAATAAACATAACATCAAGTTTGAACGAAATCGTCAACGAAAAGTAAATATAAATATAGAATGTAGCCCCCACTATCCCTCTTACCCCCACCCCTACTCTTCGCTATTTGTATGTGCCTTATATTAAACATCTTCTTAACAAATCAGTAAACATCATACCAAGTTTGAATGAATTCCGTCGACAAAAAGTAATTAAAAGGATAGAAGTTGCCCCCACTCCCCCCTTACCCCCACCCCTACCCATCGCTATTTTGATGTAACTAATGTTAGACATCTACTCAATCCTGCAATAAACATAACATCAAGTTTGAACGAAATCCGTCAACGAAAAGTAATTATAAATATAGAAGGCAGCCCCCACTATCCCTCTTACCCCCACCCCTACCCTTCGCTATTTTGATGTAACTTATATTAAAGATCTTCTTAACCCATCAATAAATATTACACCTAGTTTGAACGAAATCCGTCAATGTTAAGTATTTTTTGCACCATGAATGCTGGATTGGGACCACTGTGCGCCGTTCCAAACCGGCGAAAAAACCGAACGTGTAAAGGATTGTAAAAGGTTATTTGGACTGTAGGGACCCCAAAACGTGTACTTCCATTTCTTAAAAAAATCACTTTTTGGGGTGGAAAAGTAAAAAAGAATTTTACTAAAGAACTATAAACTTTATTGTAAAGAAGTTATCGATAGAATCGATTAAATTTGAATTTGTTAAATATAATGGTGAAATATCGAAATGCACTGAAAAAATCAATCCTAGTTCATTGAAATATTTAAAATCAGAGATTTTTTTTTTTTTTTTCCAGAAATATACTCCTCTAATAAGTATATTTTGGGCACAGTTTTCTTGTATTGATCAAGATAATAGACTTTCTAAGGAAATTAAATTTCAATATTTGATTCTGGCTACAGAACCTGGTTCCAGAGCACGTAGTCTAGTTGAAAGTTTTCCTCCTTCAGGTGAAAATTATAAAAAGGCCCTTGAGACATTGAAGGAGAGGTTCGGAAGGAAGGAATTGTTGAGTGAATATTACGTTCGAGAATTAATAAAATTAGTGAACAATTATAAAGGTGAGAGGTTAGCTTCTCTATATGATAAATTAGAAACTCAATTAAGAGCTCTTGAGACTTTAAACATAGTAGGTGACAGTTATTCGGTTTTTTTTTCCTTTAATAGAATCGTGTGTACCTAGTGTAACAGTTATATTAAAGGTTTGGCAGAGAACGAATACAGACCCTGAAGCTTCCTTTAAAACACAAATGGGAAATCTTATGTTATTTTTAAAGAAAGAGGTTGAGATTGAGGAGAGCTTAGGTTTAGTTAATCCTAGAGAGAATAGGGAAGCGATAGGGTTAAAGAAGGAAGTAAAAGATGTTGAGGAAGGCATGAGCGTCACCAGCACAAAATTATTTAGGGGGGACGGCTTAATATTCTCATAGATATGTAAAAATTCGAAAGGCTAAAATTCGAAATAACAACGCCTAAAACAACTGTTGGGACATTTAATTCTTCCTCCAACGATGTATTTTAAAGGAATTTACAAAATTTGCCAGTTTATATCTCATTTAGAGCGTAGATTGTTGCCCCCTTCCAAAATATTGGGGGGGACGCGTCCCCCCTGCCCCCCCCGGCGGTGACGCCCATGGAGGAAGGGGACCATGTTACTACGCTGGCCAATTTAAAACTGGACTCCAAAAAACAATGTGTCTTTTGTAATAATGGACACGACTCAGTTGATTGTTACCAAGCACAAGGCAAGACCATCCCTGATAAGGTTAAAATCTTGTTAAAGGCGGATAGATGTTTCGCTTGCGCAAAATCTGGTCATTCCGCGTATTGTAGTTAGAAGTGTGATATGTAGAGGGCGGCATGTTCCTATAATGTGTCCTAACATTCAACGGAAAGAGACCAATTTTCAAAATAACCCTAAATCGCGAAAAGAAGCTGTTTCTTCTTTAGCAATTGATGAAGTCGACCTTATTTCTGTGAATCACAGTTCTACAGTCTGTTCGGCTTCAAAAGATGTTTATTTGCAAACATTTTTGGTTACGGCCAGAAATGGAACAATTGAGAAGAAAGCGAAAGTTTTAATTGATTGTGGCTCTCAAAAATCATATATTACCAAAAAATTAGTTGAAGGATTGAGGTACAATCCTGAGGATGAGGAGGAAGTTAGACACTCTTTATTTGGTCGAAACGCCACAGGTTTAGTAAAACATTATTATTATAAGATCCATCTATTAAGCTTATAGAAAAATTTTGCTTGCGCCTTTTAGGATAGGATAGGGGTTTTAGGGCGATAAATATCGCGATTATTACGCCCGTAAAAGTTCCTATTGATTTGATGACTAGTATAGCTACAATTTCATCTTATGATTGTTTTTTGGAATCTTCAGTTTTCTTATTATAACATGTTATGAAATTTTGAGACTTTTAGAATTTCAATTATAGTGTCTATTGTTTTTGTGTTGTCAGACAATACATGGGAGAGCTGCCTGGGGAGGCTCCTCGAACTGAACTCGGCTGAATACTTTGGGCAGTCCTCGACGATATGCTTGATTGTGAGTGGGGTATGACACTGCTCACATTTCGGTGCCTCTTCTTTTTTGATGAGATGTCCGTGAGTTAGCCTGGAGTGGCCGATCCTTAGCCTTGTTATCACCACCTCCTCTCGCCTCCTGCCTCTCAAGGAGCTTCTCCATGCTTTAGTTGTTTTCTTAATTTCTCTTAGCTTATTTGGAGAGGAGTCGGATTTCCAGGAATTTTCCCAATCGTCAGATATTTTATTTTTTAACCAAGTTTTGATATCTTGTGTTTCGAAAATTTTGATTATCGGAGTGTTCAATTGTGCTGCTTATTTGGCTGCTTTGTCTGCCGTTTCGTTTCCAATGATACCAATAAGGGCTGGGGTCCACACGAAGGTGACTGTTTTTCCCATCTCTTTTGCTATGCTCAGATAGTTTTTTATATTATTCAGAATGCTATTGTCGGTGTAGAGCTTTCCTAGGGATTTTAGTGCTGAAAGCGAATCTGTGCAGATTTTAATATCGCGTTGGTTCGAAGTAATGGCTTCATCCAAGGCTGAACTGATTCCTTGTAGCTCGAAGTCGAAGTCAGGTGCGGAAGCTTATATCTTTTAGTTTTTTGGGTAGAGACCACTGCGCACCCTACATGGTCATTCATTTTAGAGCTATCAGTGTAGATAATACAAGACTCTGGTGATGATTCATTCATCATGGCGTGAAATTCTTGACGAAGCGCATCTGGGTGTAATTTAGCTTTGAGTAGCTGAAACTTTAAGTTGATCGACGGTGGAGAGTAGGTCCAAGGAGGGTTTTCCAGATAGGTTGGAGTATACTCTACTGCATTCCTTATTTCCGTGACAACTGATCGTTGTCTTATAGCTATAGGTGCAGGTGAACGTGGTTTTTCATGATAAAGCCGGCAATGTTTCGGTTGAAATATGAATTGGTAAGCTGGGTTGTTGGGTTGGGAAATAAGTTTGGTCAAATATGAAGAAGTAATTTGCCGTCTCCTGAAAATCAAAGGGGGAACATTGGATTCGGCACATATGCCCAATATTGGAGACGTTCGAAAGGCTCCAGTGGCGAGTCGAATTCCAGCGTGGTGAATGGAGTCTAGGAGCAAGAGATGTGTTGTTTTGGCCGATGAGTAGACAGGACATAGTCCAGCTTAGATAAGATTAAAGCCTTATATATCATCAGTAAACTTTTCCTATCCGCTCCCCATGATGTTCCTGCAAGAACTTTGAGTAGATTCAGCCTTTTAGCACAATCTTCCCTTAGATTTTTGATTTGAGAAACCCAGTTCAGCTTTTCATCTATTGTTAATCCGAGAAATTTTATTTCGTTATTAAAAGTGAGAATGTTGCTTCCAAGAGTGAGTTGTAGCGGAGTCGTAGGGTTTCGTTTCCTAGAAAAAAGGATGCATTTATTTTTCTGTGGGGAAAATTTAAAGTTATTAGTTCTAGACCAGTCGAGAAGTTTGTTGAGGGTATTTTGGAGGAGTCAGGAAAATTGCATGATCGTCAACAAATAAAAACGTTTTTACTGATCTTGGTATTTTTTCTATCACAGTATTCATTGCTATGGCAAAAAGTACACAACTGATGACACTTCCTTGTGGTAGCCCGCGTTTTAAGAGTTTAGAGTTGGATTGACTGTAGCCGATTCTCGTTCTGATTGACCTGTGGTAAAGAAAATTTTTGATAAAAATTGGAAGGTTTCCGCCAAATCCCCAGTGATTCAGTTGTTTTAGTACCGTTTGCTTGTTGACTGTGTCGTATGCTTTTTCAATGTCTAAAAACACTCCGACTGCTTGTTTGGTGATGAAAGTATCTAGGATTTCTGCTTCCAGCGTGACTAGGTGGTCAATAGTTGACCTTCCCTTTCTGAATCCGCATTGAGCTGGGGACAGTAGCGAATAGGTCTCCAGATGCCACAGCAATCGTATGTTGACCATTCTTTCCATCAACTTGCATAAACAACTAGTTAGCGAAATCGGTCTAAAGTTTTTAATTTGGGTTATATCTTTTCCGGGCTTGGGTATGGGTATAACAATTGATTCACGCCATGATGCAGGGAATTTCCGAGTAGTCCAAATTTTATTATATAAATGAAGCAATTTATTTGTACCATTGGTAGTGAGGTTTTGATCATAAGGTTATGGATGTCATCAGGTCCTGGCGTTGTTGGTTTTAATTCGGTAATTGCATCTTCTAACTCAAAGATTGAAAAAGGAACGTTATATGGATCGTTCACATTTAAGGCGAAATCGACTTCTGGAGGTGTTGACGTGTCCTCGTAGCTGATAGATTGGTTGGAGAAGTATTCGACAAAAAGTTCGGCTAGAGAGTTGGGATCTGATATTGTTTGGTCATTTATTCGAAGAGAAATTGTACTTGAATTGTGGATGCCTCTGATTGAATTTATTCTGTTCCATACGTTTCGGATGGGTGTATTTGTGTTAATCTGTTCGAGGTAGGGCTGCCATGAAGTTTTCCTTTTCTGTTTGATAACGTGCCTTGCTTTTGCTTTTAGTTTTTTGTATGGGATGAAGTTGGTAATGGCCGGATTCCGTTGAAATTTTCGAAGGGCTCTATTTCTTTCCCTTTAAGCTTGACGGCATTCATCGTCGAACCAGGGGCAATGATTTGTTTTCGGTGTACCTCGGGACTTCGGTATGCTTTCTTCTGCCGCTGCTATGATTGCCTTTGTTATTTCAGAGGTCAAAGTGTCAATGTCATGTGCGGGATTCCAGAAATCGAAGGAAAGCTTCTGTTGAAAGAGGTCCCAGTTTGCTTTCTCGGTGATCCACCTGGGATATTTGCTGGAGGGAGGTTGGTGACTTGCAAATGATATCGTAATGGGGAAGTGATCGCTACCATGTTGGTCAGGGCAAGTATCCCATACGACTTTATTTAGAACACTGGGAGAACAGAAGCTTATGTCTATGGACGAACAAGAACCATATTGTGGGCTCATATATGTAATTTTCCCATTATTTAATAAGATCCTGTCGGTTGTATCGATGACACGTTTTATCGTACTGCTTCTACTATTATTTGATGATGAACCCCATGATACGTGTGCACCATTTAAGTCCCCAGTTACAATATAAGGAGCTGGAAGGTTATTGATAAGCTGGACCAAAGCTGATTCATCGACTGGTTCGCTTGGAGAGAGGTAAATGTTGCAAACGGTTATGGGAAACGTAAGGTGTACTCTAACGGCTAATGCTTCTAGCGGCGTTTGAATATCTATTTCTTCGGAGTGATATTTATCTCGGATTGCCGTGATGATCCCGCCGCTATTTGGCCCATCTGTTTCCCTATCTTTTCGGTATATATTGTAATGCTTAAGGGAAAAGATATTGGTAGGTTTTAGTAAAGTCTCTTGTATACAAACTGCCCAAGCGTTGTATTCATTTAGCAATATTTTTAACTCCTCGAATTATGTCCTGACTCCATTGCAGTTCCAACTAATCAGAACCATTGTTAAACATAAAGATCTGCGTTATACATAAGAATGTATAACGATACAAATTATAACTACTTATGAAAACAGTTACAGAATAAGTTTTGCTAATTATAAATAACAATTGGTTATAAGTGATTTTAAAATAAAAGTTGGTAATTTTAATAATTAGAAATACATAAAGTGGCATAGTTATAATTTTTTATTTTTTTTTTTTTTTTTTTATAAATTATTACTATTATATTTTTGTGTTATTTTATTTTATTGATTTCTTATTAATTATGGAAATTAAACAAGGATACCAGATCTCATGCAGTTTCCATTTCGTCACTGCTAATATTACTGCTGCCAATACTACTACTATTTCTTTTAGTTTTCGGTTTACGCCGCTGGTCCTTAGGTTTAGGTTTAGGTGAAGGCGGCTCCTTAAATACCTCAGTAGTGGTAGGAAGGCTAGAGGAACTATTTATATTAAGGATTTGACCAGTACCAAGTGAAGAAGCACTGGGTTCGGTATTGAGAGGGGTGGGTGGGGGGTTTGAGGGAGAGGAAGGGTGCTGGGGGGTAGTGGAGGTGGGCTTGGGGGTAGAGGAGGGGGTGCTGGGGAGATCTGTGTAGAGGCTGCCTCAGTACGTCTAGTAACATCGCATGAAACTTCTTTAATTGTAATATTAACATCATTAATAAAGTCCGTTTGACATCCTATTTCTATACTTTTAATATTATTCCTAACTACACTAGCATAAGTGCCATTTTTAATAAGACCATGACTTTCCTTATATAGTTTTTTTTGCAGCGTTATAGGGAATTTTATTTTTGTATTGTAAGGTTTTAATTTCCCGCTCTTCTAATAGTTTTGGGCAATTTCTGTCTAAACTTGGGTGTACTTCATTACAATTAACACAGGACGGCAAGATGGTGTCTCATGGCTTCCCTTCATGTTTCGGTTTAGCACAAATTGCACAGATTGGTTCTTTATTACATTTAACGGTCAAGTGTCCAAAACGAAGACAGGCCATACACCTGATGGGATTAGGAATATACATTCTTAATTTTAGTTTGTATATTCCTACTATTATATTATCAGGTAAATATGGTGAAGCGAATGTAAGTTGAACGATACATATGGGTTTTCCTTTCTTGGCCTGATTTTTTGAAATAATTCTTTTAACCTCAACGACCTTTTGCTCTTTGAGCTCTTCTAAAATTTCATTTTCGCTTACATTGTCTAAGTCAGGGCAGAAAATAATGCCTTTGCTCAAGTTCAATTTGGAATGTGGGCTTACTTTAACTTTTATATAAGGTCCGAAGTTGGTTATTTTAAGAATTTTATCGGATTGTTCTCTATTTAAAGTTTCAATTAAGAGTGTAGCGTTTTTTAGTTTTTTGATGTTTTTTGGTTCCTTACATGTATTATTTATGGTTTTAGCGATTATGAAGGGGGATACCTTATGGAAGTTTCCTTCATCTGTTCTCTCTATAATAATAAATTGGTTATAATTAATGTTATTGCTTGTTACTTGGGTAAAGTAACTTTCATTATTACTATATTGTTGATTATAGCGTTTTCGCTTAAATTTCGGTGAAGAAAGGTCAGGTGGTTCGTTCATTATAACAGTTACTCCTGATTTTTATGTGATAAGAATGAAAATATATTTAATTTGGTGGGAAATAATTAACGAAAAAGTAGATAAATAAATGTGAGAAATGAAATTAAAATTAAAATTAGAAAGAAATAGAAATATAAAGGAATTATAAAAGGTACTTATCAGAGCAGCTCTATGCGCACTCGACGGAGGTCCAAACGCAGCACTGGCCCTGTTTAAGTGTATCTTCACTCACTAATCTTTATAGTTTTACGTGCCACTGGTCTTTTCTAGTCACTATACACTAGATTGTCTTCATTTTATTCATTATTAAACGTAATAAATTGCATTAAATGAAAAGGTAACCTTTAACTAATCTTAATCACACAACACGATCACCTGTTCTCCTTGCGCCTTTTATGTTTTAGACCAGGATATAATTGCCCCCTTTGTACCAACTATTCCCAATCCAGAACGATTTAAAGAAGAGCTGCTTCGAAGACGGATTCAACTGGCGATGGACGCAAGCGGGCCTATAGACATACTCATTGGGGCGGATGTAGCTGGGAAATTGTGGTCTGGAGGAAAGAAAACGTTGTCATCAGGGTTGGTGGCTATACAGACATCCTTTGGTTGGACATTAATGGGTTCCTCGGAGCAACTGAAGAAACCCCTAGTAAGAACAAATATGGCGAATGTAATAACAATGACGTCAATGGTTCAGTCAAGTATTACCGATTTATGGAAACTAGATACAATTTGAATATTAGATCCAGTCGAAAATAAAAGAAAGGAAGAGCGCGATACAGTTACGCTAAAACACTTGCGTTTTTAGTTTTTAGGAAAATGCGAACTTCACGAATGGTAAGTATGAAGTACGTCTTCCTTGGCGTGAGGATGCGGTAGATTTAAACAACAATAAGGCGGTAGCTGTTAGTAGACTATTACGTTGTACCAGGAGAATGAAATTTAATGGGATATATGAAGAGTATGATAGGGTACTCCAAGGTTGGTTAGAGGGAGATATATGTAATTGTATTTACTGAAGAGAATGAACACCATTTCTTACCTTATCGACCTGTGATCAAAATGTCAAGCCGAACATCTCTTTTGCGTCCAGTTTTTGACGCTTCAGCGAAGATAGCAAACAATGAATCCCTCCATGATTGTTTGGAGGAAGGTCCTAATTTAATTGAATTATTGTAAAAAGTTTTAATGCGTTTTAGAGAAGGAAATGTGGTGGTGAGCACAGACAAAGAGAAGGTCTTCTTGCAGATCAGCATTCACCCTGAAGACAGACGGTATTTAAAATTTTTTGGTTGAAAGAAGAAATTAAATTTGTCAAGTTTACTATACGTACCGTTTTATCGATTTCTCAGTGGGTTTTTTACCTCGAAGGCTTCTCAGCACCGGCATTAATCCAGTTAAAATTATTTGTGAAAAGGCTTTGGGAAAAGAAGTTGGATTGGGATGACCCTCTTGTAGAAAACGAAAAGAAGTTTTTTGAAGAATGGCTGAATAATTTCAGTCTTTTGGGAAGTATTCGTTTTTTTGGAACAGAATCAAAGAGATTAGAGGTCTAACGGCATCGGCTACCTAGAGGCATCTTCCAAGTTACCTTAATCCAGCAGATTTGCCTTCAAGAGGCTGTAATATAAAGTTTTTGGTAGGATTCAAATGGTGGGAGGGCCCAGTGTGGCTTAGGAATAAGCAAGAAGAGTGGTCTTCTGATTCGTGTTGTTACGAATAGGATCAGAAGTGGACGAGCGGTAATTGCCCCTATATGGTTCAATGATGTAAATTCATGTAATTTTCTAGAAGGTGAAAATTAGGTGGGAGGATGTAAAGAAGTTATGTATGGTATAGTATGGTTATCTAATTAGTATGTGCTATAAGGAATCAATAAATGATAGTTTTTCTTTCTTTTCGGCTTGTTTGTTATTTCTTCATTAGAAATTAATCACTCCCTTTGAACTTATTTAATATTTATCTTCGGGTATACATTTTTCAAGAAGTTCAAAAATAGTCACAGAGATCTTTTTTTTCATTACTTATGAACACTACGCAGAGTATTATTGGTTTTTCTATAAATCTATGTTATTGCCAATTGCGAAATAATTCAATGTTTGCTGGTCTCTAATGAGGTAGAGGCAAGAGTTCTCGATTATGTTACTAGGATTGGACCATCGACCTAGAGAAAAATAAGTTTGCTAAGTAGATAATACATTTCTAATGTAGTATAAAGTAATAGACTTTAATTATATAAAATATAATAATATAAGATTCACCAATTCAACACTATTAATATAATATAATTCTACACCATGTAATTATTTCTTTTCCTCAGCCATAGGTACCGTTATGGGACAATGACCCCAACCTGCGCCGCCTTACTACTCTGTTAATACAAAAGAATTTTTTTATGCCTTTTGTACAGATCACGCCAAAATATGAAATTATGTACTTACATGTGATGTAATTAAAATAATTCAAAAGCTTTATGCATATCTAAAATTACATTTTCCTTAGTAAGATGTGATCGATCAAATGTTGGGTAATTTTTTTAATTTAGTTTAAATAAAGAAACAATTTTACATATTAAATATAAACTAAAAATTTTTACTTTCATTTACCTCTCTCTCTCTCTCTCTCTCTCTCTATATATATATATATATATATATATATATATATATATATATATATATATTGTAATTATGTTCAATTACTGTTATTCTATAAGCTTGCATTAATATTATTGCTAAGCTAGACATGTTCACATGCAACCTAGAGAAGTTTCGGTTTCGGCCCAAAACCAGGTCTACGGCCGAAACAATCATGTATGGATCCCAGGCTATAAAAAGGGAATAACTCAAAAAAGACATTTGAGTTGACCTACAAGGAAATGTGCCAAAAGATGTGGAGCTTTTTTACACATTGTTAAACTAGATTAAATTCGAGACCATACATAGACCATAGACAATTCAGGTGTAGTTAATAACTGACACTACAAACGACCATCAAGGGAGCTAAAGGCAATTAACGAGATCGGGTTTACAAGCTGAAATCTTGTAGTCCCGCTCCCTTCTCGGGGACATCAGGCTAGTTTCGGCTTGGATTGAATAACCTTAGATGAATAAAAAATGTAGGAACTTGAAGATAGAGAAGGTTTTTTCTCAGAATAAAACATTTGAATGAACATGCGTTTATTAACTAATAAATAATAACAATTATTACATATAAGTATATGATATATCTAGAGCATAGAGGTATGTAGATAGAAATATCATTATTAACAAAATAATTTAAGGGGCCCGGTGTGGCTGTGCGGTAAAGCGCCGTACTCCCATGCCGGAGCTGCGGGTTCGAGTCCCGCCCTGGGTGGTGCTTTTCTTTCGTAGGAGAAGTATCACCCAGTGCCATGGGTGTTAGTATGGGCAGTATATAGGGCTTCAAGTGGAAGCCTTAAAGTCCAAAAAAAAAAAAAAAAAAAAAAAAAAAAAAAAAAAAAAAAAAAAAAAAAAAAAAAAAAAAAAAAAAAAAAAAAAAAAAAAAATTTAAGTCATGAAGCAAAAATTAAGTTACGAGTTGGTGAATACATAATGATAGGAAAAAAATTAGTGACTGACCGACGTTTCCGTTTCCGTTTCGGAAGAAAAATTGAATAACAAAAAAAGAAGTAAATAAATGTGGAAAAGACTGGTTTCAATACAAATTATAATACTTATGAAGACAAAAATAAATAAGGAAATACCTAAATGTGGAAAAGTTATTGAAGTTGCTTAATCACATTTAACAAAACAAATAACAGAAATTGCCCAATTCATTAGAGGATTATACGATACCATCATCAGAGAATCGATTCTTCAATCTTAACTAAATGATTTCGATGATGTAGTCGCAAAGGCACTTTTACTGGAATCTTCCAAAATAGATGGTCAAGAGATCGCGATCCACAAATCTATGTCGAACAACGCGGATGTTAATAGGATTTCAGATCGTAAGCTTCGTCGAGGAAACTCGCCGACGATTTCAAGATCACGGATTGGCCCTGTTAGTGAATCAAAAGCAATTCTAGTCGATCAAATTCAAATGTTCAATTAAGAACAAGACTTGATTATCGGAAACTCGGCATTGATGGGTTATGCCTTCGGTGCGGAAATCCTCATAAAGCCTCAGACTGCTCTGTCAATTCCCACAGGCTTCGATGCCGATTTTGTGGTCGTTCTGGTCATGTACAGAGAGTTTGTCTTCGAAATTTGCTGTCTACGGTACATCAAAATGTGAACCACACAAACGGAAATAATGCGAACACGATTGAAGATACTGAAAATGCTGATATCGATGACACTTTTGGAATCAACCAAATCGTCGACATATTTGAAAATCAGCCCTCCAGTTTCAAAGATAACGACAAATATTTTGTTCAAGTCAAAACTGAAAATCAATGGCAGGAATTTGAAGTCGATTCCGGAACAGGATTTACATTGCTGCCCTAGTCACAGTTTGACGCCCTTAAACTCAAAATACCAATTGAAAAATCCAATTTAGCTTTTCGTTCCTATACTAATAATATCTTTCGCCCATATGGGAAAATTCTTGTCAATGTCCAGTACAATGGACGATTTTCGAAAGAAGAAATCTTCATTGTACCAGATGGTCATACTCCACTGTTAGGCAGAGTATGGATTCGTCACCTGGGAATAAATCTTAACGAACTGGGTAGAAATTCGGCATCAACCCCCGTGGCAGTAAATTCAATTTCAAACTTGGACGAGATTTTTAAAGATTATAGCTCTATTTTCGAACAAAAGGTAGGTCGTGTTCCAAACATTACTTGTAGCCTACATCTCCGTGAAGAATCGAAGCCAATTTTTATGCGGAGCCGCGATGTCCCTTATGCACTGAAGGAAAAAGTAGATGCAGAATTGGATTCCCTGGAAAGAGATGGCATCATTACTAAAATAGACCATAGTGAATGGGGTTCCCCATTGGTTATCGTCCCAAAACCGGAAGGAGCTATCCGACTGTGCGTGAACTACAAAACGACAGTTAATCCCCAATTGAAAACCGCTCGATATCCAATTAGAAGAATTGAAGAAATCTTGAACAGCCTCCAAGGATCATCGTATTTTTGCCGGTTGGACTTATACAAAGCCTATTTACACATCGAAATGGATCAGAAAAGCCGCGAAATTCAAACGATTTCAACTCACCGAGGAACGTATTTGATGAATTGCTTATCATTTGGCATAAAGACGGCTCCTGGCGAATTTAACAGAATTTTGGACCAAATTCTTCAAGGACTCGACGGCACAATTTCTTATTTCGATGATATCGTTGTCCACGGCAAGACAATGGAAGAATGCCGAAACCGCCTACAAAACTGTTTGGAACGACTAAAACAATATGACTTTCATTTGAACAAAAAGAAATGTGAATATTTCAAAACTGAAATTAATTATCTGGGATACACTATTAGGAAAAATCAGATCCTCAAATCAACGCAGAAAGTCACAGCTATTATGGAAATCCCACGTCCGAAAAACGCTGATGAAGTTCGCCGATTCCTCGGATTAATAACTACTCTCGGTTCATCCCAAATTGTTCGACATTAACCTACCCACTGCGGAAAATTCTCCAGAAGGATTTAAAATTTTACTGGTCGGCACAATGTGAAGCCGCATTTCTAAAATTGAAAAGTGAAATTGCCAGCGAAAGAGTTCTCACCCCTTTCGATCCTCAACTTCCAACTATAATAACATGTGATGCTAGCCCAAACGGGATCGCAGGCGTACTTTCGCATCAAGTCGGTAGCACAGAAAAACCAGTCGGGTTTGCCTCACGTTCTCTGACCCCAGCCGAAAGAAATTATAGTCAACTGGATAGGGAAGCGTTAGCGATTGTATTTGGGGTAAACCACTTCTATATGTACGTATATGGCAAAAAGTTTCAACTGGTAACAGACAATCAACCGCTGTCTCGAATTCTTCATCAATCAACCAAGCTGCCAGCAATGACATCCGCACGTCTTCTAAGGTACGCCTCCTTCTTATCTCAGTTCGACTATGAAGTCAAATTCAAAACTGGATCGGAAAATAAAAATGTCGACTGTTTGTCAAGAACCCCCGTCAAACAGAAAAGGCCATCGTTGGATCATATTCTCGGTAAAGAAGTAAACTTGATTTGTTCTTCGTCCATAAATCACATTTCAAACAATACCATCACAGCTGAAACGATCGCCACAGAGACAGACAAGGATGAATATCTTTCGAAAATAAAGGCTGAAATGCTGAACGGAAATTATACTGCTTTGGACTACACTCTCGATTCAGGTATTCTTTTTAAGGGCCAAAGGGTTGTTATCCCAAAATCAATCCAGCCTGTAATTCTTCAAGAGCTCCATGAAACACACATAGGAATTTCAAAAATGAAACAGCTTGCACGAAGATATTGTTCATGGACTGGAATCGATCGTGACAACGGCTCGCACGATCTTGCGACGCCTGAGCGGAAATCAAGAAAACCCTATGAAAGTTCCTATACACTCGTGGGAAGAACCAGCTGAAAATTGGGATCGGCTACACATGGACTACGCTGGTCCATCTAAAGGAAAATATTTCCTGGTCGTTGTCGAAGCTAAGTCACGCTGGCCTGAAATCCGCGTCATTAACGAGGCTCCAACGACCTCAAAAACTATTGAACTCCTCCTGGCAATATTCTCAACCCACGGATTTCCCCGGGTACTCGTATGCGATAATGCCACAATATTTACCAGCGAAGAATTCAAAACATTTTGTTCTAAGAACGGTATAAAGCAGAAATTTTGTGTCCCAGGTCACCCGGCCACCAACGGATTGGCGGAAAGAAACATTCAAACCCTCAAGAATCGACTGAAAGCCATGGAAAATGAAGTGCTTCCTCTCCATCGAAAACTGCAGAAGATCATGAGCCACTCCCCTTGCCGATGGACAGTCCCCAGCCGAAAAGTATCTAAAAAGGTCTATTAGAATTCGGTTGGATGCTATAAAACCCTACAAAGAAAACCCAAGATCAACAATCAATTTGAAAACAAGACAGCTTGAAATAGGAACTCGCGTTCAATCAAGATATTACTCAAATTCTAAGCCCCAATGGCGCCTTGGCACAATCTTAAAGAAGTATGGACGACTTCATTATCTTGTGAAACTCGACGATGGGTTTATCTACAAGCGCCATATTAACCAATTGATTCCAACCGACATACCAAAGAAGACAGTTACGTTGGCACCAGCTCTACCAGTACCTAGCTCGAACCAGGAAGAAAAGCACTCCCTATATGAACATGGACTTCTGCCATACCTTAATTTTCCCAGTCATCGAACGCCCCCGCATGAACCTGAACAACCTAGGAGAGGAGAACAAGATACTAATCCATCGCCAGACCAAAACGTTACCTAGGAATTGAGACGCTCTGATCGACCCCACCAACGGCCTCGATACCTACAAGATTATGTGCATCACACTACCTTGGGATGTATTTAAACTCATGTATTAAGTGATTCCAACTACCTTGGTTTATTAGGCTATTAGATGAGATTTGTAAAGCAAGCTAAATTGTATATTTTTTTTTTACTTTTTACTTTCACTTACCTATATATGAAATATATAGTAAGTGGAAGTATTGCGATCGTGAAAAATTTCGACTTCCAGTTTTCAACGGAAATACACGTTTTGGGACCCCCTGAGTCGAAATAACCAAGTCCCGCGAAATGGTCTGTGTGTGTGTGTGTGTGTGTCTGTGTGTGTGTGTGTGTGTGTGAACAGACTAGCTCAAAAACTATAATTCGTGGGAACCTGAAATTGGGTATTTAGCGTAGGTATATGCCCGCGATGTGACAGCAAAAATTTCATCAAAATTGCTCAAAGGGAGGGGGTACTTTATTTAATAACTTTTTACGTTTTTTTCGATTTTCTCAAAAACGGCTCTAACGATTTTGATTAAACTGAGTATTTGATCTATTTATATGCCCGAGATATGACTGTAAAAATTTCATTAAAATTGATTAACCAGAGGGGGGACTTTACTTAATAAATTTTGTATAATTTTCACGTGTTTTTTTTATTTACTCAAAAACGGCTTTAAGGATTTTGATCAAACTGGGTATATGATGTATTTATATGCCCGAAATACGACTGTAAAAATTTCATCAAAATTGATCAACCGGAGGGGGGACTTTACTTAATAAATTTTGTACCAATTTCACGTGTACATATTTTTTATTTACTCAAAAACGGCTTTAACGATTTTGAAGAAACTGGGTATTTGATGTATGTATATACCAAATATGTAAAAGCCAACATTTCATCAAAATTGGTCCAACTGAGGGGGCACTTTATTTCATGACTTTTTTTCCAATTTTTACCTTTTTTTCGAGTATCTCAAAAACGGCTTTCACGATTTTTATCAAATTCGTCATGTTTAATGAAAATTAGGTTTTCTTCGATATCAGGTAAGCTTTATCATTATTAAAATGTTCTGGGGTGGCTTTTTTTGTTTTTTCTTTCTTTCTTATAGAGTACCATTGTTTTTGTTAACATGGAGAAATTAACTGTCTCTCGTTACGCCTAAAAATAAGAAATGGCTAAATATGAGATATGATAAAAATAAAGAAAACATAAAGAGGAGAAAAAAAGAAAAATATTCAGTCAACTCATAAAACTCGTTGAGCCTACGCATGCGGAGTACGCCTTTAATGACAGACCATTGTTCATAATTAAAGCCGTTCTGTTCATTTGAGAAGTGGCAATTAACAAAATGCATTAATTTCTAATCTGAGTAAGTTGGTAAGTGAAAGTTGTGTGTTGCGAGTACGCACCAGATTTTTTTATTTCAGAACTGCTTATAAATTTTGTGGGGGAGAGTTGTAATATATAAGGCACTGCATTTATAATAGCAGTATTCCACATGTTTTAAATTAAGCAAATTGTAATATATAAGGCACTGCATTTATATATTCCATTGTATTCCAGTGTATATGTGATTGAAAAGATAATAAAGTTGCTATTATGTTCTTTAAACGTTTTGTTAAAAATGTATATTCTTTAATTTCCAAGACTTAACTAATTAAGTGTTTTAACTAAATGATGTAAGTTACAACAGGACGGTATACGCTAATTAATGTATGAAGATCCTAATTAGAGAACCGGATGGAATTCGCTTGTTATTGTGAGAACGTTCTAGCTCTTGAGTACTGCTAACTGTACAATTAATCACTTGGCTTCTGGGAATCGTCCCACTATGTTTTTTTAAGAGATTGGTAAGTTTGAATATGGATAACTTTTATTTTACAATTAAAAGATTTTAAAGATCGAAGGAACTTCCATAATATAGTGCTAACACCATGTTCGAAAGCGTTATTGTTTAAATTAAACAAAATGTATACATTTTCAAAAGAAAAAATGTATACATTAACAGAAATATAGAACATGAGTAGAATTAAAAATTCTAACTTTTCAGAAAACAACGATGAAGAATTTGCGTTCACTTCTTTCCTATAAATAAGCTTACAATCTATTGCCTGTCCGTGCTTCGATTACACTGATAAACAAAAAAAAATCGGTAGATTTTTTGTTATCCTACACTTTTTTTGAGACAATTGATGCATGCTAATTATAAATATGCAAACCGTTTGTCTATATCATCAACCATTTTTGAGATATCTGACATTAACTATTTATACATGTTTAACATTGTATCAAGGCAAACACTTGCCGATTTGGTGCACTAGAACACATATTGCTGAATAAAGGACTAATTAACATAAACTATATAGCATCATCTAATTTAAGGTTTAATACTCATATAAAATACATAGGTATAACATAAAGTTCCTTAATTCATAGTTAGTTTGGTTTGAATTTTTTAGCTCAAAAAAAACAACGAAAAAAAAAATTCCAACGAAAGGGGATCAAAAAATATATGTTTTTGTTGATATCTTAAAAAACCTGACGTGATAGAGCAAAATGGTTTTCAGATTTATAATCAGCATGAAAAACTACATTAGAAAAAGTAAACGTCATGCCAGATATCTATGGCTTGTTTATCAGTGTTATTACTCAATATTCTCATTCCTGATTTTCTGATCCAGAATCAGTGCTGTTTTCCATTCCAGTCACAGCCATAAAGCTCCTCAATTCCTTTTTGACCCTATTGTGCTGGCGGGTAATGAGGTGGGAGCTGTTGGTGCATAAACATCAGCTAGTTAGCTGATGTTTAAGACTCTCTGCCACATTTGCGACCGAGAGATCCAACTTCTTACTCGGAGGCCTCTTGCAGGTGGCCCATTTTTCAAGAGAAGTTTAGCGTAAACAGGAAATATGTATTTCGGCAAGGAAAAGTTTTATATATGGAGGACAGAAAGGATGACTGGTGACCGAGTTTTATCATTTTTCCGGGAACTTGGTCAGGACCGAAACCGGGATCTCGATACGGAAGCAAATCATCAGGAGTGATATGTTGAAAATTTAAGCTTTCAGTATTAAAAGCAGTTTCTGGAGGTTGGTAGTAGGACCGAGGATCATACGGGAGAATCAATGGGAGAAGTTTGTAAGGACATTCCACTTGGGTATAGGATCTAGTCCGTAGGAAAGGATTTAATAGATTGGGCATACATAAAACTTGTCATGGCGACAGGTGGATTGGGAGAGATTTCATTTGATTTCAAACTTGGAATAGTCATTGGGAATTCGTATGCGCCTAAGCCGACTACTTGCTGTACCTCTTATCTTCATTAGTTCCCTGATTTCTAAATTAATCCATGGAGTTGGGGCTTGTCTGAAGGTGCCGATCTTGAGACAATTTAGGAAAGTAAGTAGGTTTGATGAAAGGCTTTCGACCATATAATCAATTAAATGAGAAGAATCTAAATAGTTTCTGATCTAGATTTCTTTAAGATACTCTGTTAGGAAAGCAAATAGGAGCGGGTCCATCATATGATATTCGGATCAAGACGTGGGCCGACACAAAACGAATTGGGCTTTGAGAAAGGGATAATCAATGTCAAAGGGAGTACAGGTATATAAGATCGTTTTGCGTTTGGGAAAACAGGATATGTTGGGTTGGCTCAAGGAGAACAATGAATAAACCAAGGGAGCATACCAGGCCTGTGAGAACTGTTTTTCATTGGAACGTGATATTTTGAATGTGAAGTGAGCATAGTTTAAGTTTTCTCTTTTTATGGGCCGCTTGCTCGACCTAAAAGACAGCAAAGCCAAATAATTAGCATAACCGAAAACGGCAATATTTCCTCCAAGATTTAAAACCTTCTTTCCGGTACGTGTAACCTCCCTAATGACATATTCTAGCGCTAAATTAAATTAAACAGGTGAGGGAGATTCAAACCAGAGGGAATCTAAAAGGGAAATAACTCTTGCATAGCGATAGACCGTCGCTTACTGCAGATAATTCAACTCGATGTTCAAAAAGGAAATCAAGAAGCTACTATTTACAAAGAGGAGATGGAAAGAACGCTCGAAGATGGTCAAAAAATAATTGTTCCTCAACTCCAACACCATGAAACTAAATTAAGGACAAGAAGAGGACCGGGAAAATTTATATAGTTTAATTGAAACTTCTTGAAAATTTTTTCAGATAATCTAAATAAATAATACCTAATGAATGTATGAGTAGGTAATGAAATTCTGTTTGTTTGTTTGTTCTTAATAGGAATCTGTTGAATATTTTATTTTATTGGAGTAATTTGAACTATTGCTGGCAACACTGTTTTTTTGTTAAATTTTTAGCCTCAGCTGTTACCATAAAAATATTTTTTCCTTGATATATTTTGTTACATGAAATAAAGCATTTTTCAGTGTTATTGTCTGGCCTTTGTGAAACTTTAATAGGTTATGGGCCCAGACATGGATTCAAGAGCTATAATTGTTATTGATAAATTGTTGGGCCAATCGAATTGGAAAGATTGGAAATTCCAGGTAAGGATTCAACTACAATGTAATAATGCTATGCAGGCTGTTGAAGGAATACATAAGAAGCCTGATGAGCTGACTTCGGGAGCTACCAGTGCAGATGTGGAGAAGTATAATAAGGAATTGGCCGCATACAACAAAATAGAATTCTATGCACAGGGTTTAATTGCTTCTAGTGTAACTCCTGAGGTAAGAAAACTTATTAATATGTGTACTACTGCCAAACAGATGTGGGACAAGCTGCTCAGTATTTACGAGCAGCGTACCGAACAGCGTCAGGACCGTTTATTTAATGAGTTTTTCGGGATAAATGAGATGGATACTACTGATAGTGTTGCTAGTCATATTGCTAGGCTAGAAAAATTGTGGGAGGAATTGAAAGATGAGACTTGGAAGGAAGATAAAGCGAAACTTCCAGATTCTTTGTTTTTAAATAGGGTACTCAATACTCTGCCGGCTCGTTATTTCGAGTTTATCAATGCGTGGGAATCTGTCCCTAAGAAAGACCGTACCATTGATTTACTTAGGGAACGGCTTTGTACCGTTGAGTTGCGATTTAATGAGAGATGTAGTATGGGAGAGAGTCACAAAAATTCTTTGGCTTTGGTCGTTTCCAAAGACAAGAACATCTCCAAAGATTATAAAAAAATTAATAGGGGGCCACGTTGTTTTACCTGCAACGAGTTTGGACATATAGCCAGATTTTGTCCTATTAAAAAATGTAAAGATGCAAAGATCAGTCAGGGTGGGGCAGAATCAGCATATCTGGGTATCTCAGGTGTCTCTGAAGTTATAGGCACCAGAAATAATGTGTGGGTGGCAGATTCTGGAGCGAGCCATCATATGACAATGAACAAAGATTTTTTTATTAATTTTCAATATTTTTCAGTTTTCCAGCCTGTGCTTATTGGAAATGGGCAGCATGTCATGGCTGTTGGTAAAGGAGATATTTTGATTGAAATGCAAGTCGATGAAAGGTGGGAGAAAGGCACCATGTATGATGTTTGGCTAGTTCCAGACCTGGGTAAGAATCTTTTTTCTATTTTGTCTTTGGTTAATAAAGGGCTAAAGGCGATTTTCGACTCAAATGGATGTACTATTATCAGAGGTAATGCCATAGCTGCCACTGCCTCTAGAAGCCAAGGCATTTTTAGAATGAATATGAGAGTCGTTATGCCTAGATTTTCTCCTCAAGCAAATTTAGTTCATAAGTCTGATAGTTTACAGATTTGGCATGAGCGCTTGGGCCATCAAAATAAGAAACATATAAAAGTTTTTTTAAAAGGGCTAGGTATAGATTTTGTTGATGATGATTATTTTTGTGAGGCATGTCTTTATGGCAAACAACATAGACTGAGTTTTGGCCAGCGCACTATAAAGCCCCAGAAGCCTGGTGAATTAGTGCATGCAGACGTTTGTGGCCCTACGCCTGTGACATCTTTGGGTGGATCCCGCTACTTTATAGTCTTCAAGGACGACTACAGTAAATTTAGAAGAGTTTATTTTCTAAAAAGTAAGTGTGAGGTAGCAGACAAATTAAAAGCTTTTATGGCGGAGGTTCGGACATGTGGGCACGTATTAAAAGAGGTACTCACAGATGGAGGAACTGAATTTAATAATAAGGAGGTAATAAAAATTATTGAAAATGAAGGGTTATCGCATCGCGTGGCAATGCCATATACTCCCGAACAGTGTGGTGGTGCCGAACGGGAAAATCGCACCATAGTAGAGGCTGCGCGCAGCATGTTGCATGCAAAGTCAATGCCTGAGCACTTGTGGGCCGAAGCCGTTAACACAGCCACATATGTCATCAACAGGACAGGGCCCACCCCTGTGGATGGAAAGTCGCCATACGAATTGTGGTTCGGAAAAAGAGCAGTTGTCGATCATTTGAGGGTTTTTGGCACTGAGTGCTTCGTGCATGTCCCAAAGCAGCGGAGAAAGAAATGGGATAAGAAAAGTGAAAAGGGACATTTAGTAGGGTATTGTCACGACAAGGATGGATTTAGAGTCTGGATTCCTCATAGGAATGAAATAATTAGTAGCAGAGATATTGTCTTCAAAATTGAAGAAGTAAGTTCATGTTCTTCAGGAGAAATTGTTGCAGAACCGGATTCACAAGATTGTAATGAATATCAAGAGTATGTTGTGGTCCCATCATCTGATGACGTGAAGCAGGTTGTGGCATCTAGTCCAAATGCAGATAATCTTGGCGTGACAGATGTGCCAAGCTCAGTAAAGTTGAGAGACAGGGATACACTGAAGAAACCTACTCGTTTTGAGGATTACGCTATGCTAGCCGCATGTGAGGAACCAGTCACGCTAGAAGAGGCACTAGCATCTGAAGAAGAGCAAAATTGGAGAGAGGCTATTCGTGAAGAGCTTGAGTCTTTGGAAGAAAATGGTACGTGGATCCTTGTTGACCTGCCTGAAGGGAGGAATGCTATTGACAATCGTTGGTTTTTCAAGAGGAAAGAGAGTGCTGATGGAACAATACGACATAAAGCAAGGTTAGTTGTTAGAGGTTTTTCACAAAAACCCGGTGTTGATTTCAGAGAGACGTTTTCTCCCGTTGTGAGATGGGACACCATTAGAGCCTTTTTGAGCATTGTCAAACTAAATAAATTTAATTTGGGCCAATTTGATATTAAAACGGCTTTTCTAAATGCACCCATAGATGAGGAAATTTATATGAGGCAACCGAAGGGTTTCAGTGATGGTTCAGCTCGAGTTTGTCTGCTGAAGAAAAGTTTGTATGGCCTTAAACAGGCTTCTAGGAGGTGGAACAAAAGGTTTGTCGATTTTTTGGAGGATTGTGGTCTGGTTTGCTCTGAAGAAGATACATGTCTATTTATCTCATTAGACCACTCTTTGAGTTTAATTTTGTATGTAGATGATGGACTGGTGGCAGCTAAAAACCGACAAGTTTTAGACGACTTCTTTCTGAAACTGCAGAAGGAATTTAAAGCAACTATTAATTATAAAGTAAATAGATTTTTAGGTATGGAGTTGTATCAGTTGCAAGATGGCTCTGTCTTCATAAGCCAGCAAATGTATGCGGAAAAGCTTATCAATAAGTTTGGGATGGATGAAGCGAACTCCGTGCTGACTCCTGTGGATCCCAGTCACCTTACGGACATTTGCACTGAGGATTTAGACCAATCCTTTCCGTACCGTGAGCTGGTTGGTAGTCTGATATATTTGTCCATTGCCACGAGACCCGACATTTCCTTTGCTGTTGGTGTGCTGTCCCAGGTGTTGGATAAACCCAAGGTAAAACACTGGAATATGGCTAAACGTCTGCTTCGTTATGTTAAAGGAACGCAAGATTTTGGTATTCACTATCAAGCCGATTCTATTTGCAAGTTGCAAGTTTACACGGATGCCGATTATGCCGGAGATTCAGATGATAGAAGATCTATTACTGGACTATGTTTTCGTTATGGAGGGGGCGCTGTTACTTGGAGCAGTAGTAAGCAGAAATGTATAGCGCTTTCTACAACGGAAGCAGAATTTATTGCCGCAAGTCAGGGAGCAAAGGAAGCAATGTGGTTATCACGTTTGTATGGTTCTTTTCTTGGTGTCAGCGATGTTCCAATTCTCGTAATAGATAATCAGAGTGCCATTCGGCTTATTAAAAATCCCGAATTTGATAGTCGTACTAAGCACATTGACATTCGTTACAAGTTCGTGAGGGAGAGATACCAGGAAGGCGAGCTGCAAGTCCAGTATATTCCAAGTGGAGAACAGGTTGCAGACATCTTCACAAAGGGCTTATCAAGACCACGTTTCGAGAAACTGAGGGAGAGGTTGGGTTTAATTTCCAAAAGTATTGTGTTGTCTGGAGTTCAAATTAAGGGGGGATGTTGAATATTTTATTTTATTGGAGTAATTTGAACTATTGCTGGCAACACTGTTTTTTTGTTAAATTTTTAGCCTCAGCTGTTACCATAAAAATATTTTTTCCTTGATATATTTTGTTACATGAAACAAAGCATTTTTCAGTGTTATTGTCTGGCCTTTGTGAAACTTTAATAGAATCCATACCGTTGGTCCTAACTTCTCCAAATTACGCTCAGTGGTTCTTTGATATCAGGTACGGACACCCGTCCATATTAAATTTGCATAACTACAGCTAATCTCTGGGTATATTCATTATTGTTATAAAAATCGTTTTGATCTCGCATTACATTGTTTTTTTACGAAATCGACCGTTGAGTCGATAAAAGTCTCACTTTATAAATTTTATAGATTTAAAAAATGAAATTCTCCAGGGGAAACCGGTATATACAGCTAGTTATTTTTAATTATTGAAAAAACGGAAATAGATTTTCTAAAAAGGCTGTGCAGGAGAAAAAGTGATATAATTAGGCCACTTTGAGTTCGGCTTAATACTTAAGAGGAAATTTAAATCACTGAAACAAAACAGGAAGCTTAAAGAAAATAATTTAAATTTGAGGTTTTCTGTCTTTCTGATTTAAGGTGAGAAGAATTAGAAAATAATCATTTCGATCGCAACATTTGCTTCACAGGAACCGCTTTCCCATTAAGGGTCCTGTGAAGCAAAGTCTCTGTGATGTCTCTGCTAGGCTTTCTGTCTTTTCTTTTGAAGGATTGATCTGCAATTATCTGCACTCTCTGGCTAACTTCTCCATGTCTTTATCCATCCTTGACCATTAGCAATAACTTCGTGCTAGTGCTTTCATCCTTGTCATTCCGAAATGAACTTCACGTAATCCTTCAGTATTCGGTGCTGTAAAGTTTTGGGAATTACTACTCTACAACTCTTAAAAATGCATCCATCTTCTAACGAATAGGCAATGTTCTCCTGTCCTAATTTATTCAAATCCTTGCCTGACTCCAATGCTTTCAACAATCGTGCCAATTCTTCTTTTGTTGCATCTCTAATATGCTTTTTAAGTACTGGCAACTGGTCTATCTGATGCAGATGAAAAATGGTACAGTTACCTTCAGCCTGCATACCGCACCGATGACCAGTAGAAAATCTAGAGCAAAAATCGGCATTATTGTTCTCATTGGTTTTCTTATTCTTCTTATTTAACAACACCTACATAGTTAAACCCTGATATAAACTGGGCGTAATTATATGATATAAACGCGAAGCAGCCACGGTTGGTAACGATTTTTAGGATGGAATATTTTCATTTATGTTCTGTTAACTGTGGTTATAATCTATAATTAATATAAATTTCCTGCCGTAACAGTACTGGTAAAATTTGTGTGGCCCCAGAATATTGCTGTTGCCTCAACTTATTTGGCTATATCTCATTTCTGTCTTCGTTAAAGACCTGGATGCAAATGCAATTGGTTTCTCAGATCCGTCGGGTATACTGAGGAAATTACAGTCCCGAGACCTGTTGCTAACAGTAAAGGAAGCTTTGGATCTAAATTTGTAAGTACTCTAGGACTAGCAACTTCTTCTTTTATATTGTTGTATGCCTCTTCACATTTCTTTGATCATAGGAAAGGCGCACGTTTTTGGAGTAACCAATTTAAACGCATTAACATTTTTTTTTTCTTTTTTTTTTCTTGGGACTTTAAGGCTTCGACTGAAGCCCTATACTGCCCATACTAACACCCATGGCACTGGGTGACACTTCTCCTAGGAAAGATAAGCACCACCCAGGGCGGGACTCAAACCCGCAGCTCCGGCATGGGAGTACGGCGCTTTACTCACGCGCCGGGCCCCCGCCTTAACTTTGTAGCTGATTTTGGCAAAAATCTATAATAAAAATTCACTAATCCTAAAAATGCACTTAATTTGTTTATATTTTGAGAAAGTAAACATTTTGTTATTGCTTCCATATTTTCTTCTGTTTTATGAAGTCCATTTTTATCAAGATATTTTAGTGAATATGTTTAAAAAACTGGTATATATCCTTGTTTAAGTGTATCTTTCTCAACATCTGCAGAATATTTCGGAGACTCGCCAGTGTCTCGTCATAAGTGGTCCCTTGGATTAAAATATAGTCGAAGAAACAACTAACTCCCTAAACAGCTAAGTTTAGTTTCCAAGGGAAGGTGTCCGCGATTCTGTGACGTTTGCAATGTCTGCCCAGTTTAATTTGATTTCTGTTAACCAATCCCGACCTTGTATAGGGGGAAACGTTCTAATTTATAACAATTAATTTTCCCCTTAAACGAATTATTATGGTTACATGGGCTACACCCGCTGGTTTAATTAATTCCCCGGTGAAAGTTTTCAACGTTAACCTAGTATCAGTAAGTTTTATTTTAAGACAGATTGTATCCTATTTTATTTGTAGATTGATTGATAGATGGATGGACATAAATGTAAATATTGGCAACCTAGAAGGAAAAAGCAATTGGCCTTTTATCGACGGCTAGAGCAGCAAACCTGAAATTCAATCGGAAGAAGGTTTGCCTAAAGAAGCGTCAGGTCAAATACATGGGCCCTCTCATATTTATTATTACTAGAGACCGGATGTGCATGCAATTGCACTTTTTTTTTCGGTTGATTGAAATCGATCGGGGACAAGTTATTTACACGAATTAAGGCATCCGGATTAACATATGTAAGTTTTATTTTGCACGAAATTGCACGCTTTGAGGGTTGCTGCACAAATTTGCACATTTCAGGTTTTCACATACGAAAGTGCACTTTTTAATATTTCATTAAAAATATTGAATTTTTTTAAATTTTTATTATAGAGAATAGTTATGATTTATTTTATAATCACCAACAATAATACCGATGTATGTATGTATTTATAATTTATTTATCTACCTAATTTTCTAAGAAAGAAAAAATGATTCATGATTTCAAAATATTTCTTCGAACTCATTAAGGAAATGGTATTATGTCGAACAACGTTCCTTTGTATTAACTTTCTTCTAACTTGAAGTTCTAACTTTCTTCAAGTTCTAACTTGATTTGACTCCACCTTCCGACCTACTCCTTTATTTTTATTTCATTCTGAAGTTGAGTTTAGTTCGGTAAACAAGTAATATAGTGAAAATGCCTAAAGTGACAGCCATCCAATCTTCCAAAATCAAAATTTGGATAAAACCATACCCAGAATTGAAATCAGACGGGAAAACAATTTTTGTTCTTCTTGCAATAAATCAATTGGTTCCGATCGAAAATCTCAAGTGGATGCTCATTGCAACTTAATCATTGCAACAAAACATTCTATCTTTTCATAAGTAGCACACGATAGCATTATACTATTCCCAATATCTTTTTATTTTTATAGGTGGGCACAGTTAACTGCAGCACAAAAATCCAAGCGAGCTCCAATTCAACAGTTACTCACACAAAGCTGCTCGTCGTTAGACAATAAACAAACATTTTTACCGATTTATGTTACGCCATGGTCGCTTCCAATATTCCATTCAATAACCTGCAGTCCAAGCCCTTTAAGTGTTTTTTGCAAAAATACACAAAACAAAACATTCCTGACGAGAGCACCCTAAGAAAAAATTATCTCAAAAACTGTTTTAAACATTCTGTTGAAGAAATACGAAAAATAATTGAAAAAAATTATATCTACACCATGGTAGATGAAACAACAGACCCACGGGGACTTTATATTTGCAGTTCAATTGTTGGAATCCTACACCCGGAGATTGAACCCAAACCATACCTCATCTCATGCAAGCAGCTTCCAAAAACGAACTACGAGACTGTCTCTCGATTGTGAACGACAGTTTAGCAAATTTTTTCTGTCAAACATCCTACCAATATAAAATCCTTTTATTTGTTGATGCTCATTGCAACTTAATCATTGCAACAAAACATTCTATCTTTTCATAAGTAGCACACGATAGCATTATACTATTCCCAATATCTTTTTATTTTTATAGGTGGGCACAGTTAACTGCAGCACAAAAATCCAAGCGAGCTCCAATTCAACAGTTACTCACACAAAGCTGCTCGTCGTTAGACAATAAACAAACATTTTTACCGATTTATGTTACGCCATGGTCGCTTCCAATATTCCATTCAATAACCTGCAGTCCAAGCCCTTTAAGTGTTTTTTGCAAAAATACACAAAACAAAACATTCCTGACGAGAGCACCCTAAGAAAAAATTATCTCAAAAACTGTTTTAAACATTCTGTTGAAGAAATACGAAAAATAATTGAAAAAAATTATATCTACACCATGGTAGATGAAACAACAGACCCACGGGGACTTTATATTTGCAGTTCAATTGTTGGAATCCTACACCCGGAGATTGAACCCAAACCATACCTCATCTCATGCAAGCAGCTTCCAAAAACGAACTACGAGACTGTCTCTCGATTGTGAACGACAGTTTAGCAAATTTTTTCTGTCAAACATCCTACCAATATAAAATCCTTTTATTTGTTGATGCTCATTGCAACTTAATCATTGCAACAAAACATTCTATCTTTTCATAAGTAGCACACGATAGCATTATACTATTCCCAATATCTTTTTATTTTTATAGGTGGGCACAGTTAACTGCAGCACAAAAATCCAAGCGAGCTCCAATTCAACAGTTACTCACACAAAGCTGCTCGTCGTTAGACAATAAACAAACATTTTTACCGATTTATGTTACGCCATGGTCGCTTCCAATATTCCATTCAATAACCTGCAGTCCAAGCCCTTTAAGTGTTTTTTGCAAAAATACACAAAACAAAACATTCCTGACGAGAGCACCCTAAGAAAAAATTATCTCAAAAACTGTTTTAAACATTCTGTTGAAGAAATACGAAAAATAATTGAAAAAAATTATATCTACACCATGGTAGATGAAACAACAGACCCACGGGGACTTTATATTTGCAGTTCAATTGTTGGAATCCTACACCCGGAGATTGAACCCAAACCATACCTCATCTCATGCAAGCAGCTTCCAAAAACGAACTACGAGACTGTCTCTCGATTGTTAACGACAGTTTAGCAAATTTTTTCTGTCAAACATCCTACCAATATAAAATCCTTTTATTTGTTGATGCTCATTGCAACTTAATCATTGCAACAAAACATTCTATCTTTTCATAAGTAGCACACGATAGCATTATACTATTCCCAATATCTTTTTATTTTTATAGGTGGGTACAGTTAACTGCAGCACAAAAATCCAAGCGAGCTCCAATTCAACAGTTACTCACACAAAGCTGCTCGTCGTTAGACAATAAACAAACATTTTTACCGATTTATGTTACGCCATGGTCGCTTCTAATATTCCATTCAATAACCTGCAGTCCAAGCCCTTTAAGTGTTTTTTGCAAAAATACACAAAACAAAACATTCCTGACGAGAGCACCCTAAGAAAAAATTATCTCAAAAACTGTTTTAAACATTCTGTTGAAGAAATACGAAAAATAATTGAAAAAAATTATATCTACACCATGGTAGATGAAACAACAGACCCACGGGGACTTTATATTTGCAGTTCAATTGTTGGAATCCTACACCCGGAGATTGAACCCAAACCATACCTCATCTCATGCAAGCAGCTTCCAAAAACGAACTACGAGACTGTCTCTCGATTTGTGAACGACAGTTTAGCAAATTTTTTCTGTCAAACATCCTACCAATATAAAATCCTTTTATTTGTTAGCGATGCCGCTCCGTATATGGTAAAAGCTGGAGAAGCATTAAAAGTTTTTTATTCAAATATGGTACATGTAACTTGTGTAGCGCATGGTTTAAACCGTGTAGCTGAAAAAGTGAGGGAAATTTTCCCAAATGTCAACAAACTTGTTAATAATGGGAAAAAATATTTTTAAAAGCTCCTCACCTTATAGAACTAGTATGGACTGCCCCCTTCCCCCAGAACCTGTGATAAATAGATGGGGAACATGGATCCAAGCAGCCCTATTTTATTCAGATCATTTTAATAAGTTTAACGAGTTTGTTTCTATTCTTGAAGATGACGCAGTATCTGTGCAAAAAGTAAAATCTGTTTTAAATTTTACATCTGTTGCATCAGATCTAGCATTTATAAGATCCCATTTATCGGTTCTACCTTCGCAAATAAAAAAGCTTGAAGAGCAAAACTTAACGTTGAGGTTGTAGCAGTGTTGCCCATGTATGTCGATGTAGCAGTGTTGCCCATGTATATCGATGTAGCAGTGTTGCCCATGTATATAAATTTTTATATAAACTTTTTAAAAGTTATTTATATTTAATAACATTCTATTTGTAAAATATTATTAATTATGTTATTAGAAAATAACTAGTATAATATTAATATAGTAAAAAATGGTGTAAATATTTTTTTTCTTAATTTGTGCAACCGTATGGCAACACTGTCAATTATTTATAAATTATAAAAATCATCTGTTTTAATTAGTGAGTGTTGAAAAGTACCTGTGAAAACATATGAAAATCGTTGACCTTATGTGGAATAAATAAAATAGTAATTTCCAGTAAATGTATGTTCCTTGGTGTACTAAGAATATATTGATTGGTGCAATTAGAAGTACCAAAAACTGGTGACCCCGACGTGATCGTGAGTAAATAATTTAATTATTATTTTATTTAATCGTGAGCACGATGCCTAATGAAGATAAAAAATGCCTAAAGTGACAGCCATCCAATCTTCCAAAATCAAAATTTGGATAAAACCATACCCAGAATTGAAATCAGACGGGAAAACAATTTTTGTTCTTCTTGCAATAAATCAATTGGTTCCGATCGAAAATCTCAAGTGGATGCTCATTGCAACTTAATCATTGCAACAAAACATTCTATCTTTTCATAAGTAGCACACGATAGCATTATACTATTCCCAATATCTTTTTATTTTTATAGGTGGGCACAGTTAACTGCAGCACAAAAATCCAAGCGAGCTCCAATTCAACAGTTACTCACACAAAGCTGCTCGTCGTTAGACAATAAACAAACATTTTTACCGATTTATGTTACGCCATGGTCGCTTCCAATATTCCATTCAATAACCTGCAGTCCAAGCCCTTTAAGTGTTTTTTGCAAAAATACACAAAACAAAACATTCCTGACGAGAGCACCCTAAGAAAAAATTATCTCAAAAACTGTTTTAAACATTCTGTTGAAGAAATACGAAAAATAATTGAAAAAAATTATATCTACACCATGGTAGATGAAACAACAGACCCACGGGGACTTTATATTTGCAGTTCAATTGTTGGAATCCTACACCCGGAGATTGAACCCAAACCATACCTCATCTCATGCAAGCAGCTTCCAAAAACGAACTACGAGACTGTCTCTCGATTGTGAACGACAGTTTAGCAAATTTTTTCTGTCAAACATCCTACCAATATAAAATCCTTTTATTTGTTGATGCTCATTGCAACTTAATCATTGCAACAAAACATTCTATCTTTTCATAAGTAGCACACGATAGCATTATACTATTCCCAATATCTTTTTATTTTTATAGGTGGGCACAGTTAACTGCAGCACAAAAATCCAAGCGAGCTCCAATTCAACAGTTACTCACACAAAGCTGCTCGTCGTTAGACAATAAACAAACATTTTTACCGATTTATGTTACGCCATGGTCGCTTCCAATATTCCATTCAATAACCTGCAGTCCAAGCCCTTTAAGTGTTTTTTGCAAAAATACACAAAACAAAACATTCCTGACGAGAGCACCCTAAGAAAAAATTATCTCAAAAACTGTTTTAAACATTCTGTTGAAGAAATACGAAAAATAATTGAAAAAAATTATATCTACACCATGGTAGATGAAACAACAGACCCACGGGGACTTTATATTTGCAGTTCAATTGTTGGAATCCTACACCCGGAGATTGAACCCAAACCATACCTCATCTCATGCAAGCAGCTTCCAAAAACGAACTACGAGACTGTCTCTCGATTGTTAACGACAGTTTAGCAAATTTTTTCTGTCAAACATCCTACCAATATAAAATCCTTTTATTTGTTGATGCTCATTGCAACTTAATCATTGCAACAAAACATTCTATCTTTTCATAAGTAGCACACGATAGCATTATACTATTCCCAATATCTTTTTATTTTTATAGGTGGGCACAGTTAACTGCAGCACAAAAATCCAAGCGAGCTCCAATTCAACAGTTACTCACACAAAGCTGCTCGTCGTTAGACAATAAACAAACATTTTTACCGATTTATGTTACGCCATGGTCGCTTCTAATATTCCATTCAATAACCTGCAGTCCAAGCCCTTTAAGTGTTTTTTGCAAAAATACACAAAACAAAACATTCCTGACGAGAGCACCCTAAGAAAAAATTATCTCAAAAACTGTTTTAAACATTCTGTTGAAGAAATACGAAAAATAATTGAAAAAAATTATATCTACACCATGGTAGATGAAACAACAGACCCACGGGGACTTTATATTTGCAGTTCAATTGTTGGAATCCTACACCCGGAGATTGAACCCAAACCATACCTCATCTCATGCAAGCAGCTTCCAAAAACGAACTACGAGACTGTCTCTCGATTTGTGAACGACAGTTTAGCAAATTTTTTCTGTCAAACATCCTACCAATATAAAATCCTTTTATTTGTTAGCGATGCCGCTCCGTATATGGTAAAAGCTGGAGAAGCATTAAAAGTTTTTTATTCAAATATGGTACATGTAACTTGTGTAGCGCATGGTTTAAACCGTGTAGCTGAAAAAGTGAGGGAAATTTTCCCAAATGTCAACAAACTTGTTAATAATGGGAAAAAATATTTTTAAAAGCTCCTCACCTTATAGAACTAGTATGGACTGCCCCCTTCCCCCAGAACCTGTGATAAATAGATGGGGAACATGGATCCAAGCAGCCCTATTTTATTCAGATCATTTTAATAAGTTTAACGAGTTTGTTTCTATTCTTGAAGATGACGCAGTATCTGTGCAAAAAGTAAAATCTGTTTTAAATTTTACATCTGTTGCATCAGATCTAGCATTTATAAGATCCCATTTATCGGTTCTACCTTCGCAAATAAAAAAGCTTGAAGAGCAAAACTTAACGTTGAGGTTGTAGCAGTGTTGCCCATGTATGTCGATGTAGCAGTGTTGCCCATGTATATCGATGTAGCAGTGTTGCCCATGTATATAAATTTTTATATAAACTTTTTAAAAGTTATTTATATTTAATAACATTCTATTTGTAAAATATTATTAATTATGTTATTAGAAAATAACTAGTATAATATTAATATAGTAAAAAATGGTGTAAATATTTTTTTTCTTAATTTGTGCAACCGTATGGCAACACTGTCAATTATTTATAAATTATAAAAATCATCTGTTTTAATTAGTGAGTGTTGAAAAGTACCTGTGAAAACATATGAAAATCGTTGACCTTATGTGGAATAAATAAAATAGTAATTTCCAGTAAATGTATGTTCCTTGGTGTACTAAGAATATATTGATTGGTGCAATTAGAAGTACCAAAAACTGGTGACCCCGACGTGATCGTGAGTAAATAATTTAATTATTATTTTATTTAATCGTGAGCACGATGCCTAATGAAGATAAATATTTGGGAGAACAACAGAAAGAATCTTCACAAGACCAAGGAGCAGTGGGAATGGTCAATCCTAATCCCGTAAGTTTTGTTGATAGGGTCAACATAAAAATTCCACCCTTTTGGACTGAAAAACCAGAGATATGGTTTTACCAAGTTGAAGCCCAGTTTAGTATCAACGGTATAGTCAGGGAAGAAACAAAATTTAATTATTTAGTGTCCCAATTGGAACCAAAGTACGTTGAGAACATTTGGGACATCATTAACTCCGAAGAGGAAGCAAATAAATATACTACCGCTAAAAAGAGGCTTCTGGACATTTTTAGTGAAAGTGAAAACAAACGTATTAAACGTCTGGTGACCGCTTTTGAGTTAGGCGACCAAAAACCTAGCCAATTTCTGCGCCGAATGATATCATGTGCTGGGGGTGACGTCACGGAAAAAGTACTTCGTACATTATTTATTGATAAAATGCCTGATTATGTCAAGAATATATTATTAATTAGTGAAGAAAAGCTAGACAAGCTTGCCGAAATGGCGGACAAAATCGTTGAAATGAACTCTTCTCATTCTGTTTATTCCGTTAAACCGCAAAACGACATGGAAAAGCGGATAGAAGAATTGGAAAAGGAAGTACAGTCACTTCGTGTTAGACTCCGAAGCCGAGGTCGAAGCAGAAGCAATAGTTCAAATAGAAGCAGAAAACGCTTTGAGAGCAAGGGTAAGTACTGTTTGTACCATTTTCGGTTTGGAAATAAGTGCTACCCAGAAAAATGCAAGCTACCTTGCCAGTGGAAGACGGAAAACTCCAGCCAGCAGCAGAATTAGCGGCAACCTCTGCTGCTGGTACCCCTGGAAGCCGCAGATCTCGCCTATTTGTAACAGACAAAAAATGGGGTTGCGATTCCTTGTAGATAGTGGGGCGGACGTTTCAATAGTTCCTTACCACAGCAAACACATGCAAAGATATGAAAATTGTGATGTTAAACTATATGCAGCCAATAATACGGAGATACCCACTTATGGAATACAAATTTTAACAGTAAATTTAGGTCTTAGAAGAGTGTTTCAATGGCCTTTTATTATTGCTAAAGTTGGGAAAGGTATATTGGGTGCAGATTTTCTCAAAAAGTTTGATTTAATGGTAGATTTAAATAGACATAGGTTAATTGATAATGTTACCAAATTATGTACTTATGGGGAAGTTGGTATCGTTTCAGAGGAAGAAATGATCAGTCTTGTCAACAGGAAAAATCCTTTTATGGACTTACTTTCTTTATATCCAAATATTATGGTACCTTCTATAACACCCAGCGAAATAAAACACGATGTTAAACATCACATTGTAACTGAAGGGCCACCTGTTTATTGTAAAGCTCGACAGCTGGATCCTCAAAAGCTGAAGATTGCTAAGCAGGAATTTCAGTTTATGCTGGACAACGGTATAATTCGCCCATCGAGTTCGCCGTGGTCAAGTCCACTTCATCTGGTCTCCAAAAAGGACGGAACCGTAAGAGCATGTGGAGATTATCGAAGATTAAATGCTCAAACTGTACCCGATCGTTACCCAATACCCAGAATAGAAGATTTCCACCATATATTACCAGGTAAAACTATTTTTTCTAAAATTGACCTGTATAAGGCTTATTACCAAGTTCCAATAGCCGAAGAAGACAAGAAAAAGACTGCAATTATAACACCTTTTGGTTTATTTGAATTCAATGTAATGAGTTTTGGCCTGCGGAACGCACCACCTACTTTCCAACGCCTAATTAATACTGTCCTCTCGGGCTTATCGTTCATATTTGTGTTTCTTGATGATATCTTGGTAGCATCATCATCTCTCGAGGAGCACTTAAAACACTTAAAATTAGTATTTGATAGATTAACTGAGTATGGTTTTCGTATTAATGTGTCTAAGTCCACCTTTGGAGTCAATGAGCTAGATTTTTTAGGTTACCACATTTCAGCTTCAGGATCAAGACCCATGGATGATAATGTCAGAGCAATTCTTGATTTCAAACTTCCAGAATCCGTAATGGACTTGCGTCGATTTTTGGGGCTAATAAATTTCTACAGGCGTTACCTCAAGGATACTGCTAAAACCCAGTCTATACTCCATGATTATATTAAAGGGTCCAAGAAGAAGGACAAAACAAAGATCAATTGGACTGAGGAGGCGATTCAAACGTTTGAAAAATGTAAGGCGGATCTGGCCGATGCCACTCTTCTAACATATCCTAACAATGAATTACCTCTAAATGTCACCACAGATGCTTCGGATACATCGATTGGTGGTGTAGTGCAGCAATTTGAGAATGGGGTGTGGAAACCAATCGCATTTTATTCAAAAAAGTTGACTGACGCAGAGAAATCATATAGTGCATATGATAGGGAACTCCTAGCAATTTACCTCACAATTAAAAAATATAAACATCTGCTGGAGGGTCGAGATTTTTCCATAACTACCGACCACAAACCTTTAATTTATGCTTTTAAGCAGAAAAATGATAAACCGTCCCCTCGTCAACAAAGACAATTACAATACATTTCTCAATTTTCTACAAAGATTATGCACATCAAAGGGGAAGAAAATGTGGTTGCAGATACTTTATCGAGAATTGAGGAAATAGGCGTACCGACCATGGATCACGAGAAACTGGCAGATGCACAAGATCGAGACGCCGAATTACAACAACTGTTGGAACCCGGCAAAACGAACTTGTCACTTAAGAGGTATCCTTTATGTTCAGGTAAATTCTTATGGTGTGATACGTCGACAGATAATATTCGTCCTTATGTTCCCAAATCTCTGAGGATGACTGCATTCAAAATGGTTCACAACTTAGCTCACCCTGGAGTGAAATCTACTGTAAAACAGGCGACTTCTCTTTTTATTTGGCCTAATGTTAAAGAAGATATTCGAAGATGGACACAAGCCTGTATACCATGCCAGAAGAGTAAGGTGCACCGCCATACCAAATCGGAGGTAAAATTTTATAATGAACCGGACGACCGTTTTCAAGTTGTACATATGGACATCGTAGGTCCTCTACCACCGTCAGATGGTAATTCCTACTGCGTTACATTCATTGATCGTTTCACGAACTGGATGGAAGTTGTACCTACGGCAGATATCATGGCAGAGACTGTAGCCAAAGTTTTTTATGCGAACTGGGTTGTTCGTTTTGGAACTCCGACTCAATTGATTACTGATCAGGGTGCTCAATTTAAATCTTCACTATTTAAAAATTTAGTCGCAGCTTTTGGTATTAAGTTAACCTTTACAACTGCTTATCACCCGCAGGCGAATGGCAAGATCGAACGGCTCCACCGGACAGTTAAAGCAGCGCTCAGAGCACATAATAATGTCAAGTGGACCGAAGCTTTACCTACAATACTCTTGGGACTTCGAACAGCGCTCCGGGAAGACGCCCATTATACCATCAGTCAAATGGTGTATGGAAAATCCTTGCGTTTACCTGGTGAATTTTTTGTTGATACCAGCTTTAGATCTATAGGACCTGAAGATTTCACCACAAAATTAATGCGGCAAATGGACCAGCTGAAGCCTACCAAAGTTCACCATAAAGCAAGACAACATATTTATGTTCATAAGCATCTGGATAATTGCACTCATGTATTTATTCGGATTGATCGAGTAAAAAAAGGTTTAGAGCCACCATACGAAGGTCCATTCCAAGTTCTAAACCGTTGTGAAAAATATTTCACAGTTCTCATTAAAAGTAAGGAAGTTAATGTCTCCATTGACCGCTTAAAACCAGCGTATATACTATCTTCCAATGATGTTGAACCTGACAAAGATCAATTCCAACCTAATTGCCAGCTAGAGGATTCCAAGAAGAACTTGCCACAAGATGTGTCCCAAGGAGACATTACAACAACCCAAGCTAAGGACAACGCAGCACAGCCAGAATATACCACTAGATCTGGTCGACAAACAAGGCGACCTATTAGGTTTAAAGACTAATCTTTTCAGTTCTTTATTGACAATTGTAACGTAACTCTGTTACTTGTGGGGGAGTGATGTAGCAGTGTTGCCCATGTATGTCGATGTAGCAGTGTTGCCCATGTATATCGATGTAGCAGTGTTGCCCATGTATATAAATTTTTATATAAACTTTTTAAAAGTTATTTATATTTAATAACATTCTATTTGTAAAATATTATTAATTATGTTATTAGAAAATAACTAGTATAATATTAATATAGTAAAAAATGGTGTAAATATTTTTTTTCTTAATTTGTGCAACCGTATGGCAACACTGTCAATTATTTATAAATTATAAAAATCATCTGTTTTAATTAGTGAGTGTTGAAAAGTACCTGTGAAAACATATGAAAATCGTTGACCTTATGTGGAATAAATAAAATAGTAATTTCCAGTAAATGTATGTTCCTTGGTGTACTAAGAATATATTGATTGGTGCAATTAGAAGTACCAAAAGGTCACAGATTAATATTATAGAGAAAGTTGGAGATGAATTAGAAAAAATCGAAAACGAAGAGGGAAAAATAATTTTTGATAAATTTAAATTAGTTATAGAAAAAAACACGGGTTAAAAATTTACAACAAAGCTTTCAATGGAGAAGACGCAAATGGGGAGCTGGATCCAGTAATATTGTGTAACTACAAAAGATGTCCTATCACAAGTGTTAATGTAGGGCGCATTTTTTCACAGTTGAAATACATAGTAGATGACCGACGATATAACTTCACGGAACATAATCTGGAAATGTACATGATTGTAAATTTTAATAAAATTTAAAAAATGTCTATTTGATAAATTAATATAATTAGTAGAAAATTATGAAAATTTATGTTTTACTATTTATATATATATATATATATATATATATATATATATATATATATATATATATATATATATATATATATATATATTATTATTATTATTATTAGTTTTGTTTAATTATAATTCCTAGCAAACAATTTTTTTGTATTATATATTATATTATATTATATATTACAATAATTATATAAATATCTTAAATTAATATATGATTTTTTAAATTATACACCACCTGTTCACACAGCAGAAGGTTGAATTGCTCGTTTGTCAGTGTTTTTTATTTTTACTGCACGTTTGTCAGTGTTTTTTATTTTTAGTGCACGTTTTTGCACGTTTGGCTAATTTTTATTGCACGTTTTTAAAATTTTTACTGCACGAAATCCGGCCTTTAATTATTACTATACATTACTAAAGATACATAAAGATACATTACTAAAGATGGCTTGAAAGCTGATCCGAAGAAGGTTAGAGCAGTAAAAGAAATGCCCGTCCCCACGGATGGATCTGAACTAGGAAGCTTTCTAGGGTTGGCAAGGTACATGGCCAAGCTTTTCTCCAAACCATCTTCAATTTGTAAGCCATAAAATGACCTTACAAAGAAACATCAGCCGTGGGTATGCACCAATAAAGACAAGCAAGCCATCGAGGAAGTAAAGACACGGATAACGGTTACTTCTGTGCTTGCATTCTTTAACCGAAAAGTACCTGTGATAAACCAGGCTGACGCATCATCTAAGGGACTTGGAGGTGTTTTTATACAGGAAGTCGACCAAACGCCTTTGTACCCAGGAGCCAGTCTTCAAACGAGAAAAAATGGACTCCAATAGAAGGTGAATGCTTAAGCATCGAATAGGATCAATATATTGTAGGATGTAAGGAAGTCATCGTTCAAACTGATCATCGCTCTCTCGGATCAATTTTCAAACGTTAGATCCTTCAATCTCCTACCCGACTTCAACTGATGTTATTGAGGTTATAGCGGTACAATCTAAGGGTAGAGTTCCTAAAAGGGAAAGACATGCTACTGGCCGATGCACTGTCTCGCATGCAGCTACCAGAAGACAATGAGCAGCTGCTTAAGGTGTGTACTTTCACGACCCGATATATCCAGAACTCGAGGCGATTAAAATTGCAGACAATCTGAACATGATCCCAGAAAGTCTTCGCCGCATACGTCAAGAAACTAGTATCGACAACACGCTTTGCATTTTCCTCTCTGTGATAAAGTCAGGACGGCTAGAGAGAAAAGAAAAACTACCATCATGCCTCTTTTTGGAATATTTTAGAATTTTAGAACTAGAAGCATGAACTCATGGTTCAGGATGGCGTCATTTATAAAGGAAACCAAGTTGTTATCCCCAGTCTTAGTTCAACCTTCGCTGAGAAAGAATCAACGTAGTGTAGGCTCTCCGAACAGATAAGATTACAATTTTACTTTATATACAGTTATTTTTATTTAAATAACTCAGAATATTATTTTGATTTCCTTATCATAGTAATTCTCAGAGCCCTTTTTTTTTTTTTCATTATTTTTATTTTAAATAATACCTATATCAATTCAAAATGTCTGGCACGAGTGATGGGAGAGAGGAGATTCCACCTGATAAGGTGGATAGTAATGAAAATAATTTAACTATAAACGATTTGATAAAGAATTCGGATAATGAAATAGAAATGGCATCGTCCGATGACAAAATTATTACATAAGATAATGAAAAAAATAACCAAAACTCTTTTACTCGCTTATTTGAGGAGAGTGACTTAGGCCCTTATTTTGTTTTTGTGGAAAGCAAATCGACGGAAGGGGTTGGAGTAGGTCGAATTCACCCAATGACATTAGGAAAGCTATTAAATCCGCTCCGGAAACATAATAATATTATATCTACCACTAAGTCAGGACGTAATAGAATAAAAGTCGAAACACGACTTACATACCACATGCCAATGCATTAGTAAAATCGGAAATTTTAAAATTAAAAAAAATTTTAACGTACATTCCGCACTTTATGTTAGAAAAAGAAGGAGTTATTAGAGGAATAGACATTACTTTATCAGAGGAAGACGTTTTGAATAATATAAAAACGTCCTACTCCGAAACGCAAAAAATTATCAGAGTAAAAAGAAATATTTTAACCATGAAACTAAAGAATACGAACTCAAACCGACGGGCACGGTTCTGATAACTTTTAGAGTTCAGTTCCTCCCAAATTATATCAGTATACACCATGTTAGATGCGAAGTACACAGGTGCATTCAAGCTGACGTTCAGTGTCGAAATTGTTTTCGTTACGGACACTTTACCACGCAATGTAAAAGTAATACACCCAGGTGTTCAGATTGCGGTGAAAAGCACGTCAAAGAAGAGTGTCCCCCTGGCACTCTATTAAGATGTATTCACTGTAAACAAAATCATTTTTCTCTAGCTACAAATCTTTGCCCGAAAAAAATAAAAGAGTTAATGGCTACCCACAATTTTTCTTACATGGAAAAAATTTACTAGAAGGCAAATCGTATAGTTGGGCCGTTTTAAGGCAGACACCCGAAACATTCCCAACATTAGATCCAGCAAATAATAAACAAACTTTTTACAAAACTAGCCCCACGGTTCAAAGTAAAACTAATGTAAATAAAAGAATTCGAGTCTCAAGTCCGGAAAAACGCCCCGACATAGATCCTACGGAACAAATCAGAAGAAAGATAAACAAGAGTTATATGTACAATAACTTTGTAACCTTCGAACCCAATTCCTTCAAATTCAAATACTCCAAGATCTAAACCAAATCTCCAAATCTATCGGGACTCTGTGCATATTTCATCTAATTTCGTATATCATATTTATATAATATGATATAATAATACGTATATTATACGTATATAATACGTATTATTTACGTATGATATAATACGTATATAATATCGTATATCATAATCATATTCATCTAATATATCGGGAAACTGTTCAAATTACAGAAGTTATTTATTCAATAGTTGGTTCGATAATGTCTGATAAAAATTTAACAATCTCCGACGAAGAAATTAGAAACATGATTAAAGAGAGAGGAGAAAGCATATTTATAAACCACTAAATCAGTTAAAAAATAGACTTTAATTCATTTTCTAACCGACTTCGAAAGAGGAGGTTATTTAACCGACCGGAGGTTTTTTTTTTCTATGTATGTCCACCGATTACTCCGAGATGGGTGGACCAATTGGAACGAAAGCTTTTGCATCTTGTAGAGTATTTTCCCAATGTGGTCCCATTAAATTCTTTTCTGGGTAGTTAATTTATTTAATAAGTTTTCGGGAAAAAACATGAAAATAATTATTTAATTATCGCTTAAAATATTTACTTATTGGAAAAACATATGGCATATATAACATAAGGTATGCTCCAACAAACAATTAAAACACGCTAATAACTAACAAACTGCTCATGCACTTTCCTTATTTTTGTATTCTAACTTTGATTGGTTGATTTTAAGCAATGCTTAATAATGTTTCAATGTTCAGTGAATCGGTTGGAAAAACCAACCAATCAAATTCAGAATCAGAAGAGTGGGATGGAAACATGAGTAGTCTGTTGTTAGCTATATACGTGTTTCAGGTTCTTGTTTGAACAAACCTAATACATAACCTTAGATAAATTTTCAACAATAGATTTAAATAAAGATATATAAAGATATTCTGGAGTGATACTTTTGTTATGTTATCCGGATTACTATTATCGGTTTTTAATTTTGTTTCTGCAACTATTGAGGCGTATGATGAAGATGGCTTGATTATGAGAAAGAAATAACTATTATCTAAGTTCAAATGTGGTTCGAAAATGCAATAAATACGTCCTCCAATTCCATATATGATGGATAATTGTATGATTTTGTACTTTACGTTATGATAACGTCCCTAGCTTGTGGCACTTAGGATTTGTTATTTTCTATATAGAGTCTCTATAGTGTGCCTAAGTGTTAGTATCAATCGTTTCCTATGTAACTGAAATGTAGCAGAATAAATCGTTACTAAAGAACCAGATCGTGTTTTCAATTTTTATGGATTTGAAGTCTTGATCGACCTTCATTAAATAGAAAGAAATTTAAATATTCTATGAAGGTTGCCAAGATTTTCAAAAGTCAAAACGTCATTAAGTGTGTAGAGATCTTACTACATAAAGGTCTTTAATTCTTTATTAACATTGATTACAAACATTACAATATGTTAATTAATCACTGTGTCCAACCTGCAATCTAATCACCATCTGAGAGGTTACACTATTTTTTATCCGGCTATATCGCCTAAGCAGTGTTGCCGCCACAATACTCCCCCTCCTAATGAAAGCGTGCTGGAAGGCGAACTGTTCGAGCACGTCGAGTTGTTGGTAAAACTGGCTGGTCCTCAGCAGAAGGGTAGGTGTTTGGGATATAATCGAGTTTGGGGTTTACTAAGAACGCCGGTTTTAGCCTATCGATTGATATATTGTCTTCTTTTCCATGCCGGTCAATGGTGAAGTATTTGGTGTTTCTTGCAACCACTCGAAAAGGACCTTGGTAGGGCTGCTGCAGTGGTTTTCGTACAGTGTCATCTCTGACGAAAACATGAGAAGCAGTTGGTAGGTCGTGATGGATGAAGAATTTGCGGGAATCTGTTTTCTGTACATATGTTGGTCTATATTTATGAAGCGTTGACCTTAGGTGCGTAATAAACGATGACTTATCATTACTGGTTTCTTCGGTGGACTCCAGGAATTCCCCGGGAAGACGGATGTTGACACCGTAGAGAAGTTCAGCTGCTGAATATCCATTTTCGGGGACAACAGTCCTTAAACCTAACAACACAATAGGTAACGTGGCAACCCAATTAGCGGAATTGTGACATTTTAGCGAGGTCTTTAAGGAACGGTGCCATCTCTCAATTTTGCCGTTTGATTGTGGGTGGTAAGCTGTTGTTCTGAAGTGCTTTGTGCCGAGTAAGGTATTCAATTCCCGAAACAGATTCGATTCGAACTGCCGACCTCTATCAGTGGTAACGCTGGTAGGCACACCATATCGTGAAATCCAGTCTCTAACAAACACTTTAGCTATAGTTTCGGCGGTGATGTCTTCAATAGGTATTGCTTCTGGCCACGAGCTAAAGCGATCTATTAATGTTAGGCAATACCGTTGACCTTGTGAAACAGGAAATGGTCCAATGATGTCTAGGTGCACTTGGTCAAACCTCTTATCCGTGTGTGGAAATTGTCCTTGTGGACTACGCGTGTGTCTACTAGTTTTAGATAGTTGACAATTGGTACATTCCTTTGACCACTGACGAATATCTTTATCTACAGAAGGCCAAACAAAACGATCTTTGACCATTTTTGCAGTTCTTTTAGGAGAAGGGTGAGATAGGTTATGTATTAGATTAAAAACTGTTCGACGGCTGGCTAAAGGAACAAAAGGGCGATTTCTGTCATCACAGTAAATCATGATTCCAAGTCCAGGAACTGGTTTTTCTGAAAGTTTTATGGAAAATTTGTCAGTGTTTCGCAAAATTTCCTGTAATTCTGGGTCGGTAGTTTGCTGATGAGCGACGTCAGCTAAATCGAAAGTGGAAATTTCTTCAAGTCGTGATAAATAGTCGGCAATCACGTTCTCATTGCCAGGAACATGTCTGATGTCCGTTGTAAATTGGGATATGAAATCCAGATGCCTTAATTGCCTTGGTGACGCTTTTTCAGGCTTTTGGGCAAAAGCGTAAACAAGAGGCTTGTGATCTGTATAAACCACAATTTCACGACCTTCTACGAGATAACGGAAATGTTTAATAGCTGAATAAATAGCCAACAGTTCTCGATCATAGGTACTGTAACGAGCTTCAGTGTCACTTAATTTCCGTGAAAAGAACGCCAATGGTTGGGGTGCATCATCCTGCATTTGCTGTAACACTCCACCGATGGCAACATCAGAGGCATCTACCTGAAGTAAGGTTGCTTCTTTTAGGCAAGTGACACAGCGTTCGTAGGCGTCTGCTAGTTCCGCAGTCCATTGGATTGTATTATCCTCTTTATCCCGTATTTTCAATGCATTGTTCAGGATAACTTGAGGCCAGGCTGCACGAGGCATGAATCGCCGATAGTAATTTATAGCTCCAAGGAAACGACGTAAGGCGCGATACGTTGTCGGGCGTTCAGCAGTAGTTAAAGCTAAAACTCTATCCGGCAGTGGTGCTGTACCAGCAGAATTAATTCGATGTCCTAAGAAATCTAATTCTGTTGCTCCAAAAACGCATTTAGCGAGGTTAATGCTGATTCCATATTGTGAAAGGCGCTGAAATACGATGTTTAGGTGGCGCAGGTGTTCTTCCATTGATGTAGACGCTATCAACACATCGTCAATGTAAATGAAACAGAAGTCGAACTCACCTAAAATTTCATTCATCCATCTTTGGAATGTTTGGCCAGCATTTCTCATGCCAAACATCATTACTGTGAATTCGAACAAACCAAACGGGGTGATAATTGCTGTTTTCTCAATATCTTGAGGGGCTACAGGTATCTGGTTGTACGCTCGGAGCAGATCGATTTTAGAAAATATTTTCTTTCCTGCTAGGGAGTTTCCAAAATCATGTAAATGTGGTAAGGGGTATCTGTCGGGCTTGGTAATTGCGTTCAATTGACGATAATCACCGCAGGGGCGCCACCCGCCGTCTTTCTTCTTAGTTAGATGTAAGGGACTAGCCCAACACGATTTAGATGGACGGCAGATGCCTAGATCCAACATTACTTGAAATTCCTTTTTGGCTAGCTTTAGCTTCTCTGGAGGCAACCTACGAAAACGGCAATGAACGGGAGGCCCTGAGGTTTCTATGACATGAACAGTCTTGTGTGGGATACTGCTCTTGAGAAAATTAGGTGGGCGAGTAAGCTCTGGGTATCGCTGGAGTAAATTTTTGAATTGATCAGGTACGTTTGTATTAAGTGTCAGTACACCTAAAGTACCTGCTGCGTTGAAGTGAGACAGTGCTGCGGTAGCAAGGTTTGTTTTGCCGTCAATAAGACGCCTACGCTGCAAATCAATAATTAAATTATGATGTTTAAGAAAGTCTGCTCCTATAATAGGGTGAGTGACTGTGGTCAAAATAAATGGCCATTGAAAATTTCTGCGAAGGCCCAATGATAATGAAATTAACTTTTCACCGTATGTAGGTATTGGTGTTCCATTAGCGGTAAAAAGGTTATATTTTGAGGGGCCTATTTTTTTATCAGGAGGTTTAGCCGGTAAAACAGAAACATCAGCGCCGGTGTCAATGAGAAATTTTATTTTTGATGTTGGGTCAACAATAAATAGGCGGTTTGTTGCGCCCCGAGCACATTCCGCCATTTGTGACCGGGGAGTGTTAGTGTTTCTAGAGACACTATAGTTTCTGGCTCGAGATCTAAACCTGTTGTAATTAATGGATGTTTCTAGCCTTTCAACACTTGCAGTGAGATCTTTAATTTGAGACTCTATGTTAAAGACGGTGCTAACTCCGTAGCTCTCATTTGGTTGTTTAGAACTAACTTCTATAATCTTATCCGCTAATAATGCTAACTTATCTAATGGTTCATTACTAACTGCTAATACAGTTTGACAAGGAACAGGTAGGCGTTGAAACCATAATGATTTCAAAACTTCATCAGACATTTTATTGTGCGCAAGATACCTCATATTTCTTAGTAATTGAGACGGTTTGGTGTCACCTAACTCAACTTCATTTAAAAGTTTATGTAATCTGAGATCCTCACCGTCTGCGTAAATTGCTATGAGTTTCTTTTTAATGGCGCTATACCTATCGGTGTATGGTGGAGAACCGATAATATCACTGACTTGTTCCATAACATCACATTCGAGGTTAGCAATGACATAATTGTATTTAGTACGATCCTGAACTATATTGGCGATTTCGAAATTGGCTTCTATTTGAGTGAACCAAAAGTCAGGCCTATCACGCCAGAAAGGTGGTATTTTAACCGATAAACGATGAACTTCCTGCCGTGAAAAAGATCCTTGTTTTTCGTCATCAGTTGGCATCTTACTGGTCATGGATTTTAATTATTTTTAAAAGCAAGAGTTTTTACTTACATGTGAGCAGTTTCAAAAGATAAGGCGTCAGGGGTCACCAGTATGTAGAGATCTTACTACATAAAGGTCTTTAATTCTTTATTAACATTGATTACAAACATTACAATATGTTAATTAATCACTGTGTCCAACCTGCAATCTAATCACCATCTGAGAGGTTACACTATTTTTTATCCGGCTATATCGCCTAAGCAGTGTTGCCGCCACAAGTGTTTGCGTTTCCTGAAAGGATGAGTGCGCTTTTCAGAACCTAAGTCTAGTGTTGAATGAGTGCATTTTATTGAAACAGAAATGATAATGGACTTCGAACAGTCTGGGTTAGGTGTGTTTATGGGTTCTTCGCATTCGAGGAGGCCATGCACTCAAATACCGCAATAACTAACCTATATGTTGTGCATTATATTCCTCCATAAATGGATATTTTCCTAGGAAACATTCTCCCAGTAGTAGTGTAATAATAATAATATCGTCTTTACAGACATTTAAAAAAGAAATTAAAATTTCAATGTTTGCCAATGTTCATCCATCAATAAAACTAACGGCAAATTAAAGTTGATATTTCTCAGAAAACAACCACATTGTGGACTTTTACGCAGCAAAAATATAGCAGCCATAAAAATGATTGCTGTCAAAAAGGCTACTCCGCTAGAATTGAAGCTGCAGTGTTTTCCGCAAACTCATTTTCTGAATAATTGTTTATTAAGAAGGATATTATTCGTACCACTTCGCTCTCAAGTTTAGTCAACAATTCATCGAAAGGGATGGCGAACATAATTGACTCGACCAAGAAATATTATTGAATTAAACCAGTAGTATAATATCGAGAACAATAATATCCTTCGTAATAATAAATTAACCATAAAATGACTCCCAAAACGCTGTCACTTCTATCCTAGCGGCTGCCCCTGTTTTGATAACGATCAATTTTATGGCTGCCCCTTATTTGCTACGAGTACTTCTATCCAATGATGTTGTTTTTGGAAATGCAATTTAATTTAATTACTACTTTCCAACGATAAATTTAAAGAAAGAAATATAAAAGGTCTCTAACGGAGCAGTATACCTCATCGCATTAGTTTTCAAAAGAATACTCAAGCGATCATAATTCAAAAATTAGAGTTCCATTTGTTATAGGCCATATAAACATCTTCATTATATCATCATATATATTCGAAATAAGGCCAAAATCTCGACTGCTCCGTGACGTACCTACATCATCTTGGAGTTATGTGACAGCGGAGCAAACTCGATACCTCCTCTCGGAACACAGATGTATACATGTAAATGACAATTACTGACAAAAAAATTCAGCAAAGGAAATTATTGTCATTGTGAAAACGAAGTTTTAAGTTTTATGTCGTCCCAATGAAACATTGGTCTTTTAAAAAAATGTCTATTTCTAATCAAAGTAGGCAGGGGGGTTGAAGGGAGTGTAATACACGCCCCGCACTTGATTTTCCGCGCGTATTCATAAAATCGAAAATGTGACTCTTAATATAATTATAATATAAAGGCCCGGGCGAATGTGGTAGAGCGCTTTTTTTTTTTATGAGAATAAATCTCGTCCTTCCCACCATAGATAGAACAACCAACCAATGAATTAAACTCTCCTGTAGTGTCCGAAGAGGGGTACCTAATTAAAAAAAAAAAAAATCACTTCGAAAACAAGAAATCAGTTCAAAATACACTTAAAATCTGTATAAAAAAAAAACACTTCAATTTTTTTTAGAAATTAACTTATTGCTTTCTATAAATTATCTCCCGCCACTAAAAATTATGAAATAAAAAAGATTTTATAAAAAAAAAATTAAACCGACTTCGAAAACTAGGAAACAGTAAAAATAAAGATACTACTTCCCCTATTCCCCTGCTGGCTTCGACAGCTGATAAGAACGCTGCCATCTGTTGGTCACCTTGCAAACTACTAGCACCGCCATCTTTCCCCTATTGCCCCTTCTGTTTGAAAAATAACCGCCTTGCCTCAGTATTACGTCATTTTTACGTCACACACTATCTCACCCCATCTGAAAGGAATACATCGATTTTGTGCCAGTTGATTTAATTATCTAACTTTCAAAAACCCGCGTCTCCCCACCCTTGCTTTTTCTCCGAATATTTCGAAGAATCAGTATTTCGAACTGAACTATATTCGGAGTCGCTGAATAATTCAAACCTATACCATAACCTACTTTTTCATTAAACTTTCATTTTTAAAAACCACTTATAAGTGAAAAATAGAGGAGAGGAAAAATAGCAATGGTACTACTTCCCCTATTCCCCTGCTGGCTTTGACAGCTGATAAGCACACTGCTATCAGTTGGTCACCATGCGAACTACCATCCTATAACGGCTAAGAAGAGAGGTGGTGGGGATGGTAGTTCGCATGGTGACCAACAGATAGCAGTGTGCTTATCAGCTGTCAAAGCCAGCAGGGGAATAGGGGAAGTAGTACCCCTATTATGTGGGTAATGTTTACATTTGAAAGAAGAAATAAAAAGGATGTCAGCTTATAATTTCTTTCAAATTTTAATATATCTAAATCCAACAATTATATCATATCCTATTCCTCTTCAAAAAAATAGAACCTTTATTAACCAAAACTTGTTTCTATATTATAAACCATTTTGCCGGAAAGTATAACTATATTATAAATACATAATATAAGAATTTTCACAAGGAAGTAACCATTGCTATTTTTCCTCTCCTCTATTTTTCACTTATAAGTGGTTTTTAAAAATGAAAGTTTAATGAAAAAGTAGGTTATGGTATAGATTTGAATTATTCAGCGACTCTGAAAATAGTTCAGTTCGAAATACTGATTCTTCGAAATATTCGGAAAAAAAGCAAGGGTGGGGGGACGCGGGTTTTTTGAAAGTTAGATAATTATATCAACTGGCACAAAATCTATGTATTCCTTTCAGATGGGGTGAGATAGTGTGTGACGTAAAAATGACGTAATACTGAGGCAAGGCGGTTATTACTTTCACTTACCTATATATGAAATATATAGTAAGTGGAAGTATTGCGATCGTGAAAAAATTCGACTTCCGGTTTTCAACGGAAATACACGTTTTGGGGTCCCCTGAGTCGAAATGACCAAGTCCCGCGAAATGGTCTCTGTGTGTGTGTGTCTGTGTGTGTGTGTGTGTGTGTGTGTGTGTGTGTGTATGTGAACAGACTAGCTCAAAAACTATAAACCGTGCGATCCTGAAATTGGGTATTTAGTGTAGGTATATGCCCGCGATGTGACAGCATAAATTTCATCAAAATTACTTAAAGGGAGGGGGTACTTTACTTAATAACTTTTTAGGTTTTTTTCGATTTTCTCAAAAACGGCTCTAACGATTTTGATTAAACTGAGTATTTCATCTATTTATATGCCCGAGATATGACTGTAAAAATTTCATCAAAATTGATTAACCGGAGGGGGGACTTTACTTAATAAATTTTGTAACATTTTCACGTGTTTTTTTTATTTACTCTAAATCGGCTTTAACGATTTTGATCAAACTGGGTATTTGATGTATTTATATGCCCGAGATATGACTGTAAAAATTTCATCAAAATTGATTAACCGGAGGGGGGACTTAACTTAATAAATTTTGTAACATTTTCACGTGTTTTTTTAATTTTCTCAAAAACAGCTATAACAATTTTGATTAAACTTAGTATTTGATCTATTTATATGCCCGAAATATGTCTGTAAAAATTTCATCAAAATTGATCAACCGCAGGGGGCACTTTACTTAATAAATTTTGTATCATTTTTACGTGCTTTTTTTATTTACTCAAAAACGGCTTTCTCGATTGTGACCAAACTGGGTATTTGATGTATGTATATGCCAAATATGTGATAGCCAACATTTCATCAAAATTGATCAACCGAAGGGGGGACTTTATATAAATTTTGTATCATTTTCACGGGGTTTTTTATTTACTCAAAAACGGCTTTAACGATTAATAAAAATAAGATACGAATGTAGAAAAATGTGTGACTTTGGGAAATGATATTTAACAAAACACGTCAATTTCTTATCTAAGTAAGTTGGTAAGTGAAAGTTGTGTGTTGCGCGCACGCACCAGATTTTTTTTTCAAACAGGAGGGGCAATAGGGGAAAGATGGCGGTGCTAGTAGTTTGCAAGGTGACCAACAGATGGCAGCGTGCTTATCAGCTGTCAAAGCCAGCAGGGGAATAGGGGAAGTAGTACCAAAATAGGTGGTTTCATATTGTGAAAAATAACAGTGGAATTAGATAAGCATCTTCAATGAAATAAATCCTATCGATATAGAATGCAAGGCCTCAAAGTCTCGTATAATTTCAATAATTCACTTAATCATGCAGATTACATGCCAAATTTTCGCCTATTCAGGCATCTTCAGGGCTACAACAGCAAGCTAGAAACAGACTGAAACAGTTTTAACACTGTTTCACAGGCATGTGAAACTGTTGTAGCCCTGAAGATGCCTGAATAGGCGAAAATTTGGCATGTAATCTGCATGATTAAGTGAATTATTGAAATTATACGAGACTTTGAGGCCTTGCATTCTATATCTATAATCCAATAGTCTCTTCCTTAAAACTAGTTTAATAAATCCTATCTCTTAATTTTTTTTTGTAACTTTAACTTTTTGTAACGTATGTAAATGGCATTCTTCAAAAAAGTATAGGCGTAATGAAAAGATAATAGGTTATAGGAAAACAAAGAAGTGGGTAAATTGTAAATAAAAAAATGGATTGGTAAGGAACTTATACGCATAACGAATAGTTACGTAATTACTTGTATTCGGTACGGTATAGGTTCAATATTAATATTTTTCAGGAAATCTAAAATACTAATACTTCGAAAAATGATAACATTTCGATGAAGAGTAATGTTCTATAGACGCGGTATTTTCATAATTAATCATATGGACAGAAAGTACGATTAATCGATGTTTATTTGCCAGGAATAGGTGAAGTTGTTTAGAGTTGAGATGACGTCACGGTCTCATACTCGTAAAAAAAAGGCGCGTAATATAATTCTAACTTAGCACAAATTCGGGATTTAACGGCTAAGAAGAGAGGTGGTGGGGATGGTAGTTCGCATGGTGACCAACAGATAGCAGTGTGCTTATCAGCTGTCAAAGCCAGCAGGGGAATAGGGGAAGTAGTACCAAAATAAATGCACTAAAAAGTATGAAATAATTACCATCTGATTTTTATGAATACACGGCAAAATCGGAAATGGTATAAAAAGCGGGAAAATGCATTAAAACGAAAAAAAATATTTTGATTTGTACGATTAAACACTAACTCTTAATAAAAAGTATTAAGTTGAAATATTAAATACCATACATCAAATCTTAATACATCAAAATCTTTTCGGAGGCGGCGCAAAATTTAAAATTGTTAACCCTAAATATTATGAAAAATCTATCGATTTTCTATTTTGCGCCGCCTCCGAAAAGATTGTGATGTATTAAACATGGTATTTAATATTTCAACTTAATACTTTTTACTAAGAGTTAGTGTGTAATCGTACAAATCAAAATAGTTTTTTTCGTTTTATTGCATTTTCCTGCTTTTTATACCATTTCCGATTGTGCCGTGTATTCATAAAAATCAGAAGGTAATTATTTCATACTTTTTAGTACATTTATTTTTACTGTTTCCTAGTTTTCGAAGTCGGTTTAACTTTGTTTTATAAAATCTTTTTTATTCAAATCTCCTTTTATAAAATACTATAATTAATAAAGTATGTTTAAATCTTTTAAATTTTTACAATGGGATGCTAGATCTGCAATAGCTAATAAAAATATTTTGGAATATTTCCTATTTGAAAATAATATTGATATTGCCACATCAGAAACCTGGTTCAAAACTAATAAATATGTAAACTTTCGGGGATAAAATATTATTAGGAAAGATAGATTAGATGGCTGGGGAGGGGTAGCCATTTTAATCAGGAATAGATATAGCTTTATACAAATAAAAGAGTTTCAAGTAATAAATAATATGGATATAGTAGCCGCTAAGGTCGTTTCGAACAAACATTTGAAAATTAACATAGTTTCTTATTGTAATCCTCCTAACAATCTAATAGACAGAGATAATTGGGAAAATTAATTAGAAGTTTCGATTTTCCATTAATATTTTCTGGAGATGCAAATGTTCACCATTACCAGTGGGATAGTAGTTTTTGTGATAAAATAGGAAATGAATTAATATCTGCCGTTGAAAATACAAATCTAATATTGTCGAACGATGGGTCCGCAACTTACATAAACAACAGAAGTCAAAACAATAGTATTGCACTAGATATCACTCCCTGTTCACCCAATTTAGTAAATAATATAGAATGGAAAGTCCATAACGATCCTTTAGGCTCCATTCATTTACCCATAGTAATGGAGATCCACAATAAACATTTCAATGATAGCGACATTAGTAGATCTATCAGAAAGTGGCAAATAAAGGCTGCGAATTCACATGGTGATAGTGATCGTGTTATGATTAGTATCGTGAAAAAGGTTATGTTTATTTGAATGTTCTTTTTGTAAATTCATGATGTTTAATTAAGTTCCTTTGTGCTTTCTGTTTTAAAAAAGAACTTCTGGACTCCTCAGTTAACTATAGGATTCCAAGGAGAGAGGCTGTGTCGTTTACACTCCTGAAGAATAAAAAGCTACCTTCAACAGATAAGATAGTTTTAGTTATTTCATTCTAATTTACCTTTCTTTATTACTTATTTTTTGGTTTATCATTTCTTTTTCACATTTTATTTTGTTCAAACTAAGTTAAATAGTTGAAAATATGGTCGAGCCTTTTTTTCGCTCGAACACAAAAAGAAAAAGAGGTCGGATGAGAACTCCTCCCGACCCAATAAATCTGAATGAAATTTCAGAAATCGTACCCTCCTTTATTTTAATTAATAGAGAAGGAGAAGAAGGGTTTCAGAAAGTGTCGCCATTTTTAATCAATAAGTTTATCACGGGATTAATCGGAAAGGTTAAAATGATAAAAAAATTAAGAGATGGGTCATTACTCATTGAAACAATTAATAGTAAACAGAGTAAAAAAATGCTTGAATGTAAAAAATTTACAGACCAATTTAATGTATCTGTAAAACCGCATTCGACTTTAAATTATAGTAAGGGGGTGATAAGATCATAGGACTTACAGTTCTTAAGTAAAGAAGAAATACTATCAGAATTAAACGAAAAAATTAAAGATATACAAAGGATTAAAATAAAATCAAATAGTAACGAAATTCTAACTAATTCATATATAGTAACATTCCCTACACCGTTTCCACCAGAAATAATTAAAATAGGTTATCAAAGTATTAAAGTTCAAAATTACATTCCCAATCCCATTAGGTGTTATAAATGTCTAAAATTTTCTCATCCCACAATTAAATGTTACCTATACCTCATCATCCCAATTAAATGTACTAGCTCTAAAACGATCTGCTCGCAGTGTGGTGACGAAAAACACACCGACGGCAAATGTATTAAAACTCCAAAATGTATTAATTGCGGAGGAGAACACAACAGCCTTGACCGCGCATGCCCCGTATTCATAATGAATAAACGCATTAAAACAATTCAGTTTACAAAAAAAGTGCCTTTTAGGCTAGAAATATTTATAAACTCGAAAACCCTCAAACTTTCAATAACTTATATTCTGAAATAGCAAAATCACAACGAACAATTAAGACCCAAGAAACAGGAACCCAAACAGATTTCGTATTTAATTTCAAAGCCCCAGTTGATTGCACATCACAAACCACAAAAGTCCCATCCCCTCCACCTATCCAGCCTACGAACTACCGCCCGATGGTGACGAGTCGGCCATCAAGAGCGCTTCGGCTCCTCTTCCGCCTGCAACCCCCCACCGCCCGACCTCATCTTCCTCTCTTCCCCCTCCTTCCTCTCTTCCCCCTCCTTCCTCTCTTCCCCCTCCTTCCTCTCTTCCCTCTCCTTCCTCTCTTCCCTCTCCTATTCCTACACCCTCTGAACCTACGACTTCGGCCGCGATGACTAAAAAGACATCCGACGTCGAACTCATAGAAGTCGATCCTCCGGAGGAAAACAATGGATTTACCGAGGTATCGTATAATAAAAGAGGGAAAAATAAAAAAGATGCTACTGAAAATAAAACGTAAAAATATAATTACTGAAATTACACACATGACTATCCATTTATCTAACCTCTCTTACTCGTTATATTATAATATTTCCTTCTTTAATAAGTATAAATGTATGTCTGCATCCAACTATATTTATATATTTGCATGTTTATTTAAAACTCCTTATTCTAATAACTCGTATTTTTTACTCTTACACTCAATTCCATTCAATTGCACAGAAATTAATAAATTCAGCACAACTTTAGATCCTGGTACACAAATTAATTTATCAAAATCCACAGCATACATCAAAATTCATAAGATTAAAGTCACTATCATCATAAATACTTACAATATAATATACTATAAAAACCTTTCTCGGCTTTCCGATTTTATCACCATTCTTTCATTCATAATCACTTCAAAAATATTACCAATAAAACAAGTCTCTAATAAAGAAACTAACGTCTTCCAATCCATGTTTATGTTCTCAATAATTGCACCGATCAATTATTTTTCTTTTAAGTGCAAAATGGCGTTACTCCAATGGAACTGCAATGGGTTAAAGATTCACTACAATGATTTGAAAATCCTAATCAATGACATAAACCCGTTTTGCATAGCTCTTCAGGAGACACATCTTTCAGCAAGTCACGATATCACTATAAAAAAATTTAAAATTTACCGAAAAGATGGTCCTAATGTCATTCAAAGTTCCCGTGGAGTATTAATTGCCGTACACGAATCCATTTTTCTGAACAAATAAACATCAACTCTGACCTTCAAGTTGTAGCAGTCCGTGTTCACCTAGGTTTTACTTTTTCCGTCTGCAACATTTATCTCGCACATGATAGCCCTGTAGACTCGCAGCACCTACTTGATATATACCATCAACTACCTCAACATGTTCTTTTTATTGGAGACCTAAATAGTCACAATTCTTTATGGGGCTCACAATAGACTAACCAACGTGGTAGATCAATAGAAAATTTTATTGATGACACCGGCTTATTCATTCTTAACACTGGGGAACCAACTTTCCATAGTTCAAGTTATAAATCTTTTACTGCTATTGATCTTTCCCTATGTACTTCGACCCTTTATAGCGCAATTGACTGGAATGTCCTACCAGATCTTTCCCGATACTCATTAAAATCACTAACATGAACCCGACATATCGAACCAAACCTAAATGGATTTTAGATAAGGCGAATTGGCCCCTCTTCAGCTCCTTGGCCTCCCCACCCCTAACTCCTCCAAGTGAGCTGGGTGTAGAAGAGAGATGCGAATCAATAACGAATATAATAATAGAGGCAGCTAATGCATCAATCCCAATGACTAAAGGAATACCGAAGAGACCCCCTGTCCCGTGGTTTAACGACACATGTAAGAAGGCACTTAAAAATCGTCGCAAGGCCTACAAATAATTCCAAAGGTGTATGACAACTGAAAACTTTGTTGATTACAAAAAACACCGCGCTTTATGTAGGAGAATATTCAATCAACAGAAAACGGAATCGTGGAAAAAAATTTTAAGCTCCATTAGCGCCTCGACTCCTTCATCTGAGGTTTGGAATAAGGTGCGTAAAATAGCAAATAAAACCTCTTATACCCGATATACTCTCCTGGTTAACGGTCAACTCTCAGACAATCCTTTGTCCGTTTCAAAAGAATTTGCCCATTTTTTCTCCGAAATTTATAACTCTCATGACCAAAACTCGCTTATCGAATATGAAGAAGGGGAAACTCGGAATTTGAATGACGATACGGTGGCCCCCTATAATGTTCCATTCACAATGTGGGAGCTTGAAAATGTCCTAAATGCGGTAAAAGGGTCCTCGCCAGGCCCCGATAACATTCACTACAGCATGATAAAAAATCTTCCACGCGGCACTTTACAATGGCTTCTTAATTATTATAATTATATCTGGTCTTTAGGCAAACTACCGAATAGCTGGCGAAATTCAGTAGTAATACCGATATTAAAGAACGGAAAAGATAAGCGGCTACCTAATAGCTACCGTCCTATCTTTCTGACAGGTTGCCTTTGTAAAATAATTGAGAAGATGGTGAATAAAAGGTTATTATGGACAATAGAAAAATATCGTCTTATTCAGCCATTCCAAGCTGGATTTCGTAAGGGAAGGTCAAAAATAGATCATTTAGTAGCATTGGAGGCCGAAATTCAATATGGTTTTGTCAACAGTCAACAAACTATCGCGGTTTTCTTTGATATAATGAAAGCATTTGACTCCATAAACCATAAAGCTATACTCCGCAAACTAATATCGGTGGGCATTACTGGACAAATATATCGGTTCATTAAGGAATTTCTCGCGAATCGTCGCTATAGGGTCCGAATCGGTTGCGAACTCTCCCAGGATAAAGAACAACTAAGCGGTGTGCCGCAGGGATGCGTCCTCAGCCCAACACTGTTCTCACTTGCTATTAATGATCTGGGGCAGAACTTGCCGAGAGGGGTTATACCGTTGTTATTTGCTGATGACCTGGCGATTGTCTGCCGATCCGACAGTATTGACTCCACGCGTTATAAATTACAAGAAGCCATCCACAGAATTAACAACTGTTCCATATCTGCTGGTCTACAAATCTCCATAGAAAAAACTGTATGTGTTCATTTTAATCGCAAAAGAACAATTCCTCCGTCTCCCGAACTACGCCTTGGAAATTTTTCGATACCATACTCAAATTCTCATAAATTTTTAGGTTTAACATTTGATCGGAAATTAAGTTGGGATCCACATATTTCGTCACTTAAGACAGCCACCACTAGAAAATTAAACATTCTTCGTTTTCTTTGTGGCACATCTTGGGGATCAGACAGGTACACCATGCTAAAACTATATCGGACTTTGGTTTGTTCTAAATTAGACTATGGATCTTTCGTTTACGGCTCTGCGCGTCAACGAACCTTAGCTAAACTGGATACAGTCCATCACGCCGGTATCAGGATTGCAACCGGTGCATTTCGAACGAGTCCTACCCTTAGCATCTGTTCAGAAGCCGGTATTCCTCCCCTTATGTTTCGAAGACAAAAGCTCGCGATAAACTATTTTTCTAAGTTATATCTACAATCTGGTCATCCAACTACAAATACATTTTCCAATCAAAATACTCTACGATCTTTCGACAAAAAACTAATTCTACCCCACCTCTAGCACAAAGATTTTCTTCAGATATTTCAAAACTCAAAACAGTTACCATACCCAAAACCGAATTATAATTCAATTTTACCCCAATTAATACCAAGCGAGCCCAACAATCCGACCGCATAATAGATCTTGTAGCACCCGAGCCCAACAAGCCAGTCATTACAGTACCAAATATCTTCACCCGCAGATGTGGCCGCCTGTCTTTGGTCCTCGTGAAGTGATAAATTGGCATTAACGATTCTCCACTCATTACTGACTTAACCACAGCAACCCATTCTCGCCATTCCAGTTCAGTAGTGAACTTGTATCGGTTGCCAGGCTCTCGTTCACTCAGGCCTGGTCCCCTGACAAGTTTCCCGATTTACTAGTACATTTGGGACAGTTCTGCCTAGTAACTTCCTTTTGCCCGCAACCTTCACAAAATACCGTCCTTCGGGCCCTACAGTACCGAAAAGAGTGACCAGCTACCGAACAATTCCAGCATATAAACTTCCGAGAAGGAATCTTTCTGTCTCTGCTAACTGTCACCTCACTTACTTGACTGCTATTCTGCTTCCGATGCATAGCAACGAACCCCAGATCTGGTTCTAATAAGCCTTTGACAGGGGGTGGGGGACGATGACCTTCTACTCTCCACTTCGCATCCTCCAGTCTTCTCCCTAGATTTATCAGTGTCTCAAAAGAGTCAATTTCGTGTAAAGCCAAACGATCGATATAAAACGGATGTAAATTTTTCTTTACTGTCTTTAGCATTATTTCTTCGGTCGGGAGTGTTGGTAGGCGATAAAAGTAGTTTTTCATTACAGCTACGTAAATCCCTATTGGCTCCGCAGGTCCTTGAGTGCGTCTTTTAATCTCATCCCAAAGACGATCTTCATAATCAAACGGTTCGAATTGATTCCGTAACTGTTGTACTAACCCATCCCAACAGTTAACCTCTCTTCTCACTGCCCTATACCAAGCTAAGGCTGGTCCCTTAAAAAGATCAAACGCCGAATGGAATAGCTCCGTTTCGCTAACGTTCCGCGATTCCCTAATTTCATCAATTCGCATTAGAAATACGTTAACGCTAGGTCCTTCTCCGTCTCATGAGAAAGAAATTCCCCAATCTCTGGTGGGTACTTGAGTCTTTTTAATAACCGTACTCAATCCACCTTGAATTGGTTGCAGGGGTTGTTCGACTGTTCCTTGATCAGCAGGTGATTCCGTGGCCGCCAGGTCCTGTGCAGCCTTAGTACCTGTCAGACATTTTTCTTCCAATTCCTCGAAACATGTGATACATGACTGAATTAGATCCGACGATTCCTTTTTTTCTTGTTCATCCGGGGAGTTTAACCGCCTTAATCTATTGATGACATGTTGTAAAACCGCGTCTATTTTTTTAAATTCCGATTTTGAACAAGCTAACGGGATTTTATTTGTAGCCCAATCTAATTTTTCGCTACACGCCTTAAGATCTTCCTTAGCAGTCCACGGGCTCACCAGGGGGATAATCGATTTATTACACGCTTCTAATTTGAGTAATGTTCGTAACCGCTTCCGCATCTCATCAGCGTGGGCTACTCCCGTTACCCCTCTAATCGCTAATTCATATTCCAGTTCATCTTTTACTAGACGATCTAAATCCATTTTGCGTAAAACCCAAAAGAAAAGATGATACCCAAAAATATATTCAAAGACAAAAATTATTATGCTTACCAAAAAAAATTTGTTTTTCCAAAAAAATATTAATAATTCTTCCTATAATTAATTTGTTTAAAAAAAAATTAATTTAAATTAATTCATTACCACTACTTTTTTTTTTCTTTATTATACTTTATCTCTCTATAAATTAAATATACTATCGTACGTTATTGTATTAGAGTCCCTGTTGTGGCGCCATTAATTGTTACCAAAATTATTGGGTAACAAAATAAAAGTGCCTAAGCTCAGAGGAGACGGCCAGGGTTCAAGGAAAAAAAAGTAAGAAATAATTTTAGGGACAATCCGTACGATCTCCAAATTTAATTATTCGTTCAAATCTATTTCGGACGCCACACTATTTTTTCTAAGAAAATATAATACAATTTATTTTTCTATTTGAAAGGAAAATAGTGAAACCCCTTTAAAAAGATAGAAATAATATAATCATGCTAATAATAATATTCGTTAATTTAATAAATATTGGCTGTACACTGAACTTTAAATAAATATACTGTATTTTTAAAAAAGAAAAAAAAGATTACTAACCAGGGGGAGTTCGAACGCAGATCACCTGTGTGGGAATCAGTTACCTTACCTTTCGGCTAACCTGGCTAATTGCTTATTATTAATAAACCCTCCTTCTAAATTTTGTCATACACTAAAAGAAATTCAGATGTGTGTTAGTGTGAGTCATAATTAAATTATTCGTAACCTCTAAACCTCTAAACAAAATTATTAATATGGAACAAGAAACGAAATAAGACTTAATGTAACAACAACAATACATTGATTTATTAGAAGTAATTTAAATAGCACACAAAAATCAAACCAGCTGGATTTAACTTAAACATACAACAAAAAAATATTTTCCTTTTCTTGACTAACCTAAAGTAAATTTAATAAATCTTAATACTAGAGCCTTAATAACTAATATATTTTGTTTATCAAAATCACAAAGAAGATATATACATAGTAATAATTACTGTCTTTTGAATGACCAGCAGGGTTGATGCGGCCGTCCTAGGCTAGGTCCCTCGCTCCTCGACTATCCACCGTGATTAGATGTGGTTTCTTGGCTATATCTCCTTCCGGATATTTCGCTCAAACGTCTTCACCTTTGAGCGAAAACTGCACCCAAAAAAAAACCACTGAAATCGCTCCGACGAATCGGTCACCACGAGGTGTACGTTCTCTTCAATTCACACTCTTCTACCCTTCGCCTCGACCAGCTGGTCCCTTCTTTTCTTTTTTTTTTTTTAAACAACGAACCTCTGGGCCCCAACACAACACTAATTTTCCCCTTCGCCAAAAAATTATAAATAAATAAATTTTCCGAAACTTAAAACTAATTTACAATATTTTTTTAAAACTATTTTATACGTGTATCTAATATTTCGTTTTCATAAATTTTTAATAATATATAAATCTTTTCAAACTCTCTGAATTTCTTTTGTTTTAATCGATAAATAATCACATCGTAAATTTTTATTGTAACAGTCTTAGGAAAGCCAAAACGAGTCAGTAATTGTGATTTAATTATGTATATTGTTGTATCAGCTGTCATGTCATTGACAAAAAATGCTTCAAGCCATTTTGAATAAGCGTATACGACCAGCAATAATAATTTCCCTTTGAATGGGCCTACAAAATCCAGATGTATTCTGTCCCAAGGGTGTCCAGAAGCTGGCCATGGTATAGATTCTAAAGGTTCCTGATTTCTGTATTTGTTGCATATTTCAAAGGACTTGATTTTTTCTTCAATTTCTTGGTCCAATTAAGCCACCAAAACTTCCCACGTGCCAAGGCTTTAGACCTTACAATGCCAATGTGTGTATCATGGAGTGATGAAATCAATCAATCGTTTTCTTAGTGTGGGAGATACGATAACTCTGATTCCCCAAAGAATACATCCTCCAGGTATTGATAATTCATTTCTGATTTTGAAGTAGGGTAGAAGTTCTTCAGAGCATTTTGCAGGCCATCCTTTCAATATGAAATTTTGTACATTGAGAAGAATAGGGTCCTTGGAGGTCTCTTTGGCAATATCTTGGCTTTGAATTGGTAAGGAGTTTATATTTTCACCAAATATTTTTGAGACAACTTCCTCAAATGCAAAGTCAGTCTGTTCTAATTGAGGAATGGGCAAGCGACTTAGAGCATCAACTTTTCCAAATTTTGAAGTATTCACATATTCCACTGTGAATGTGTAGTTCATGAGCAAAAGGCTCCACCTCAGGAGTCTATTTGCTGTATTTTGAGGTATTCCCTTTTTGCTACTTATAATATGCATCAGAGGACGACTATCTGTCTGCAATATGAATTTCCGACCCCATAAAAATTTGTGAAATTTTCTGATCCCATATACAATAGCCAGCCCCTCTCTCTCTATTTGAGAATATTTTTGTTCAGCAGAATTTAGCGTTTTAGAGCCGTACATGACTGGACGTTCGGTTCCATCAGGATATCGGTGTAAAAGACTTATCCCCACCCTCTTGGAACTGGCATCGGCAGCCAAAACTAATGGTAATCTTGGGTCATAATGAGCAAGAATGTTTTCTTCAGTCAGGGATGTAGTTAACTTTTTAAAAACTTGATGACAAGATTGGTCCCACACAAAGGGTGTATCTTTTTTCCTCAGTTGGTTTAATGGTGCGCAAATATCTTTAATAAATTTTCCATAGTAATTAATCATACCGATAAAAGCTTCTAATTCTTGCATAGCTTGTATAGCTTTAATTTTATTCGGGGATGGACGGAGGCCTGATTTCTCAATGACGTAGCCTAAGTACTCAACTCTATTCTTCAAAAATTCAGATTTGATTTTGCTTAGTTTTAGACCGGCAGTTTGGAGTCTCTCGAGTACTAATTGGAGTCTTTGAAAGTGTTGTTCTTCATTTCCAGATACAATGATATCATCCATCAAACAAGCAACGCCTTCTATACCTTGTAAAATAATTTCCATTTTCTCTTGATAAATCATTGGTGCTGAATTTATTCCAAAAGCGAGCCGCTGGAAACTACAAAATCCGAAAGGAGTGTTTATTACAAGTAATTTTTTTATTTCTTCATCAACGGGTAGTGAAAAGTAAGCTTCTGAGATGTCCAATTTTGAAAAAACTTCAGCCCCATTAACTTTTGTGAAAAGATCTTCAATTACTGGTAAGGGATACTGGTAGATTTCTAACCTCTCATTTAAACCTGTTGAAAAATCTGCACATAAACGAATTTTATTGTTTGGTTTCCTAACCACAACAATGGGTGCGGCATATTCAGAATATCTTACTGGCTTTATAATGCCCAGTGCTTCCAATCTATCCAGTTCACGTTTTAATGGCTCGCGTAAAGCAAATGGAACCACCCTAGCTCGACAAAAAACTAGTGTTACGTTTTCTTTAAGTCGGAGCTTTACTTGCATATCCTTGCAGTAGCCAATACCCTCCTAAAATAACTTTGGAAATTTCTTTAATATTTTTGCAGTTAGTCATTATTCAAAGGATTATTCGCTGTATCTTGTTTTTCTAAAAACAGAAAAACAGCTTAATCTACCCAAATCTAAATTTAATAATGGTTTATTCCATTCCATCCCTAGCAAATTCTTCCCATTTGGTGCTTCAGCTACAACAATCGGCAGTTTCTTCGAATTTCCTCTCCAAGTAGCTTCAACTTCAGCTTCTCCTAAAACTTTTATTTCATGCCCTGAATAACTGTATAACTTTATATTTGACCTTACTAGAGGAATTTTACCACAAGTAACCCAAGAATTTTTTGATAATATAGTATTTCTTGAACCACAATCTAATTCGAATTCCGTAGGATTTTCTTGACCATTTATGTTTACCAAAAGTTTGATTATACCTGTTTTGTCATGTGATGTCATATTGAAAATATCGGTAACGTTATGATTTGAATCAGTATCCTTTGCGGTTCCCTTTTTTAGACAGACTTTGGCAAAATGATTCCATTTTTTGCAATAGTGACATTCTTTGCCATAGGCAGCACATTCGTTGATTCCATGTATCAAATCACAGTTTCTGCATTTAAATTTTATTTTACTTTTTTGGCAAGCTAAGTGGGGATGCAAACTATGTTTTGGAGAAATTTTATTTATATCTGAATCTGTCTGGTCGACTTTTGAAATTTCTAAGGCTCCAGTTAGAACCTTGGCTAACTCTACAGTCTCATTAAAATTTTTTAATTCTTTTTGCAATAGTACGGAGCGCACATTTGCGCTATTTATGTTCATTACAAATGAGGTTATCAAAGCTTCCTCGTAAAAATCCGATGGGAATTTGCATTTGTCGGCTTGTTCCTTTAATTTGAGTGAATATGTGTTGAGGTTATCCGAGTCTTGAAACATTTTGAAAAATTTACATCTTTCAGAAATCGTAAATGAAACTTCTTTAAAATTTTCGTCTAATTTTTCAAGTAATTGATAAATATTAAAATCGGAGGGAGATTTTGGCTTGCAAATATTTATTAAAATTTCAACTGCCTGTCCATTTAAGTTGCTTATTAACAATGCAACTATCAATTTCTCATCTTCTACGTTCGAAATTTGTAAGCACGCTTTGAATTTAATGCTCCAGGTATTCCACTTTATTATTGAAGAATCAAAAGGTTCAATATGATAAAAATTTATCTTACCCAATCCTTTTGTTTCATCGATTCCATTATTTTCATCATACTTTGGAGACATTTTTCTTTTATCCTCGTCGCCACTTTTGTGTACTTTAACTATTAGTAATTAATGTAATTAACACGTAATAAACACTGTATTTATTAGCAGAACAAGAGTAACAAACAATCACAACAAGGTTATTATGTGAACTAACTATCTCTAATTAACATATGTTTTTTTATATGAATAAGTATTGTTGCCAATACTCATTAGACACTTCAACCACCGAAAACAATTTTAAGTCTCTCACATTCCCACAAAGATAACACCACACCTTGTGAATATAAAGCAAGACTAAATTGACTCATTGAAAATATTCCAGACCGCTTTTTGATCTATACATATGGGTCTAAATCTGAACACTCTACTGCTTCCTCGTTTGTCACCAACCATTCAACCCATAAATATAAATTAAATAAATTAAGCTCAATTTACACCGCCGAATTATTTGCAATAGCTTCAGCCCTAAAGTTCTGTATGTCTATACACCAAAAGAATATCATAATATTGTCTGATTCCTTAAGCGCGTTAAAAAGTGTTACCATTATGTATCCGAGACATCCGACAGTCATAAAAATACAATCATTTCTTTCTTCACTCGTAGACCAGGGTAATTTAGTGTAATTTGTTTGGATCCCGAGCCATATGGGTATTGTGGGCAATGAGCTCGCCGATCGGGCTGCCAGAGATGCACTTGCGATGCCTGGAAGAGGCTCCGTCGTCCTAACCCCATCAGATCTTAGTAGACCACTAAAGAAGGGAATATCGGACAAATGGCAGTTAATTTGGGACGAAAGCCCTCCCAGCAAATTAAAACTAATAAAAAATTCAGTGAAACCGTGGTCTACATCCTGCCGCTGCAGCCGAAGAGATGAGGTCGCCCTGACCCGCTAAAGAATCGGACATTCGGCGCTCACGCATTCCCACCTTTTCACTAAAGAACCACCCCCGTCTTGTCAATTTTGCCAGTCTACTCTGTCGGTCAAGCATATTTTTGAACAATGCTCTCACTTTGTGCCGTTAATCAGAAAAATCGGATTAGCCCCAAATTTGACAGCTTGTCTTGGTGATAACGAAGCCTCAGTAACATTAATGTTGAGATTTCCAAAAGAGAACCGGCTGATTTCTAAATTATAAAGCTCTTTATAATCTTTTATAACTATTTTATTTTAATACAACATACTTATATTACTTTATCTTTATTTTTTTTCTATTTTTTTTTTCACTACTTTACTTTTTGTTTGTTTATTTCTGCCTATTTCTTAAGTCTACGAATAAATGTAATCTATAGGCTTGATGACCTGAGGGTTTTACGCCTCTAAGCCATAACAAGATTGTAATATTTTGCTACTAAACAGAAAAAATGCCTATAAGGAATATAAAAAAGCACCAAGTACTATAAACTTATTATCATACCAAAAAGCGGATGCGGAATTTAAAAGACTCACGAGGGATAAACAAAAACAGTCTTGGCGTAAGTTCTGTGCAAGCATTAATAAATCCACACCGATAAAAGATATCTGGCACAAACTAGCTATACTTAATAATCGTAAAACTAGTAATCGTTTACCCATAACAAACGACGAATGGTGTGAAGAATTTATGGACACATTGGCCCCTCCTTTAGTTATTTTTAAAAATAATATAACTGTTGATAATTGCGAAGAATTCTTGGAAAACAACTTTCAACTGATGAAAGACTTAATTGCAAGAACTCATAAATTCTTTAAAAAATAACCCAGATACAGCCCCGGGATTAGACAATATTCATTATATAATGTTGTCTAAACTTCCTAAAAAAAATTAAAATATTCTTATTGAAAATTCTAAATGATGTTTGGTAATTAAAGAAAATACCTGACTCATGGAAGGAGTTCTGTGTGTTACCAATATTAAAACCGGAAAAGGACCCTTTTAATGCTTCCTCACACAGACCAATCTCCTTAAGCTCCAGTGTGCTAAAGAAATTTGAAAGGATGATTAAATATCGTATGGAGTGGTGGTTAGAATCCCAAAGAAAGCTACCAAGTTACCGGTTCGGTTTTCGTAAGGGTAAATCAACAATAGATTGCCTTCTCGAATTAAATACAGACATACATACAGCTTTCACGTCAGGACAAAAAACAGTTGCTCTATTTTTGGACATTACTAAGGCATACGACACAGTTCCGCTAAACATACTAGAAAGTAAAATGAAAGATATGGGATTCCCTAATAAATTTGTAGATATTATCATCTGTTTGTACAGCGATAGAAAATTATCCTTAAAAATTTCAAATACAATAGTTACGAGTAGAGTGTCTCAGATAGGTTTACCGCAAGGAGGTATTCTGAGTAGATTACTATTTGCAATCTTCAGGACCGATTTAAGAAAATATATTCCGCAAAAAGTTCCAATCTTACAATTTGCCGATGATATATGTATATATACTTCTCCTAGAGATATTAATAAATATTTAGAGTTACTGGATGGGACCGTAAGGAATTAAGAAAATGGGAATTAAATAACCGAATGTCTATTTCATCTTCTAAATCAGTAATATGCCCCTTCAGTAGAGAACGTACATTTCCGCTAAATGAACATGTTCAATTAGCATTGATTTCCTTACCTACAGTTCATACCGTGAGATTTCAAGGTGTATACTTTAACCGTAAACTAAATTGGAAACAACACATTCAAGAAATCTCTAATCGCTCCGAAAAAAATTTAGTATCCTAAAAATGATTAGTCATAACAGTAAATGGGAAGCGGATCCAAGCATTTCTTTATTAATAATAAGTATAATAAGAAATGCGTTTATTAAAAATATAATCAACGTATTATATAATATGATATGCATTTATACTCTTGGTCAAAGACCATCAGAGTAAGCCCAACAGCATTATTTCCCATGCAGCAATTTTTTTTATATAACACATAATAAACACATAATAATATCAAACCTGTACGTCAACATTTCTTCGATAATTTCGACTTCTTTGCCGGTTAGTGATCTCACGTTCCAGGTGCCTAGTCGTATAAGTAGTTATATTTGGCCGGTTGAGCAGGAGCACGAAGGAAATGACCTTGAGCGTGCTGTAGCAGAGCAATATGTGACCTTGAGGGTCATTGACCGACCTTGTGAGGGCGAGGGGGGTGTTGTTCTAGGGTGAGGGGGGGGGTGTCCTTGAGGTGTGTTATGAGGTTTCAAGGGGTCAACGGATGTGAGATGCCCAACATGGCAACGCTGGATTGTAGATGTGGCAACAGCGCTTTGTTTACATCGTGCTGTAGCAAGGCTATAAGTTGATATTTACACAGCCGTTTCATTCATAATTTATCAATCGAATTCATTGATCAAGCTTTCTCCCCCCTCCACATACTAAGCCTTCGTCATAGTCCTAGTACTGATAAACCAGTTTACTGGTTCAGCTGGTTCATTCACAATTCATCATTTGAATTCATTGACTAAACTTAGTAAAAGCAGGAGGTTTCCCCCCCCCCCCCCCCCCCACTACCCCTCACCACATACATAAGCCTTCGTCATAGTCCTAGTACTGATAAACCAGTTTAATATGGTACGACTAACTAGTAAGAATATGAGGTATGAGGCCGCCCGACTGTCCACATTCGTCGGTTGGAATTCACCAGTGAGTGCATTGAAACTAGCAGCAGCCGGATTTCATTATTTGAAAAACTCAGATCGGACGAGGTGTCCTTTTTGTGGAGTAATATTACATGAATGGTTGGAACATGACGATCCTCATGTAGATCACAAGAAATGGTCTAAATATTGTCCCTTTATTGAGTACTTGGAACAACTAGAGAAGCTACCAATGATAATAGATGACGTATGTGATAAAAAAGAAGAGGAAAACAGCTGTGGGTGTTGCTGACATGCACAAGAGGTTTAAACGCTTTATTCAACAACTTTACCATTTAAAAACCAAATCGATTTATATGAAATAAAAAGAAAAGAAATAAATCAACTATAGAATAAATCAAAAAAATAGAAAAACTTCATGTTTCCCCTCCTCTCTGCTGAACCTTTTAGTCTTAATGTTGAAGCCTTGGAAGATGGTTGTGCCGCGTCAATTGGAACTGGTGACCGACTACTCCATCACCATTAGCAAAATAGTGCGAGTAGGTCTTTGCGATTTTGTGCCCACTGTCGCGGTCATCGACAAGAAAACTACAGTGTATATGGATACGGAAGAATGGAGATTCATTGCCGATCAGATTCCAAGGATGTTATCTCTTTTGCAAAGCAGGCCAAAGAAATTAGAGGTTGAAGACCGAGTAAGCTGTAAAAATGTGTATTGTACACTTTCCAAGAGGGGTGGAGAACAGAGTTATGAAAATAGAACAGGTTGTTATTTCTTTTGCAATGTTTAATCAGAGTTCGCCAACCCTTCAGCTCGATTCACCTTCGACATGTTTTAGCAGAAATGAAACGGCAAAGCTTTGTAAAGACGTTAAGAACATCAACAACTCATTGGAATTGATAACCAAAATGGCTGAACTATATAAGAAACATGAAGAAGGTCAACTGACTGAACCTGTGGAACCAACATCAATGGACTTTAATATTAATACTGAGACTCTTTATAATTTATTAAATGAACTCAAGAACCTTATGAAATGTAATTTATGTAATAAATAATATTTCTTTATATACTTTTTTTATTTCTTGAACCCTTCCCTAAGTAAAAATGAGAATAAAGGTTATGATATTAATATTAAAAAAAATTTAATTTATATGGTTTATTTGAAATAATACATGGGATCTTACAGATATAAATCTATTACATATTACAGATCTACATCTATTACAGATATAATAGTACGATTAATAATTAATATATTCATTGAGGTAAGAAAGTCTTCGCTTCTGGATAAATGCCTCGTCCTCTTGCCACTCCTCAGGTAAATTTTCCCAGATGCAGTCTAATGTATAGTCGAAAAGGTACAAAAGTAATGATCGAGGTAAAGCTCTCAATTTTTCTGTAGTTAAAGTTTCGATTCCTTCCTCTACCAAACGACGTATTGCTGATTCCATTTTATCCATCATACTGATAAGGTACTTCCTAGGATGTACTCCTCCTCCTGGAACCACAAACACTGTGGACTATTTTTTTTATGGTATCTGAGAGGGTTATCTAATGATGTGCAGTCGAATACCAGTCCACAGTATACACATTCAACTCTATCCTTGAATCCTCGAATAAATCCAGCATATGAGAGTAGATGATGAGGTGTACCAATATTCTTAAATGTTTGTCTTCTTATCTCTTCTTTTTTTAAATTTACAGCTTCAGAATTTTTTCTGACCCATATGGCCAAACGATGGGCTTGATTTAATGAGCAAACAAGGGAAGTGTTCAAATGGAAATGACAAGCTATCTGTTCATTATTTAATTGTTTCAAGTTTGGACAGCCGAAATCATGAAGATCATAGACTGGTCTATCGATGAGCTCTTCTATAAACTTGCACTTTTCCATTCCCTTTCCCCATAATATGTCATAGTCTTCTGTAACATAAACTAATAAATTCTTCATATCTTCATATTCTACATCGCCATAGGTCCAGTTCAATCCGTGAATATTTTTCATTACCCAGATGTTCGTCCGTGCTTTAGCCAGTTCTTCACTCGCACCCTGAGGCGGTTTGAAAAACCAATGCCATGATGAGCCATGACTCACAGAGACTATAGATAGTTCTTTAACGATTAATGATTTGGAGGCTGATCGATAGCCTTGAAAATCAATGACCGCTGAATGCATCATGTGTGTCATAGTCAAAGTCCTGCAGTGGAGTGATTTCGTTTAGGTTTTAAATAATGAATATATGCAGCCAAACGTGTGCAGAGGTTCAGTACATTTTGTGGACTAAACCGGTCCCCACTTCATATTCCACTATATTATCATGAAGAATGAGGCAGTATGCCTTAGTATTAGGCGGAAAGTTCTCACTCGCCTCTAGTTGAACGCGAATATCAATAGTCGTACTTTTTATTGCTTCAGATTGTTTAAAACAATCTATAACGACTATAGGTGCGAGGGTCTCAAAATCGGATCGTGATAGCAGAGGTTGAGAGTGTCTATTACCATAATAGCTCGTTTGAAACTCATTATACATTTCGTAGAGAAGGGCGACTTTTCCTTGTGCAAAATCTAAATTCAAATCATCATAAGGATAATGTTCACTGTTCAGATAGAGTTTCAAGTTTTTCAATTTACAACTATCAAAATGACTGTTATCTTTGGTTGCGTTTCTCGTTCGACCAGTCTGGAATGCGATAATAACATACCGCGGCTTTGTCGATGTTTTGACAGTCAAATTTTCTTGCTGCGAAGTAGGTAAATTTGGGTATTCATAAAGATCCCATGATCTGAACGGTATAGTAATTATCTTGTTTTTCTCTACCATTTTCAAAAACCTCAGTCGTCCTTGATCGGAAACACGAACATGTGGCATCCTCTAGACCACTTTATCTAATTTTATTTGTACGTCATCGCTACCCTTTATGCAGTTCAAGTCCGTACTCGATCTGATCAAAACGAGTTCTTGCTTAAGATTAATTAAAATTTTTCGATAGTCCTCACATATCCCTAAGAGAATATCCAGTGGCAGGCATAAGCTAAAAAATCCGTCTTTATCGATTTAAAGAGTTTTATCGATGCCAGGTATTATCCACCCCGAATTTTCAAGACCTTTTACTTGATTAGGTGAAAACGAAGCGTAACCTTTAAGCGTTGTAGTTATTCCAGGGTTTCTGGCTCTATCAACTTCAATGCCATTTAATTCGTATCTGATCTCATCAAACAAAAACGCAAACGCGTTATTAGTCAATTTTGAAGTAGTTCCTGGAGTACTGTCTTTTTTTAAAATTCGTCCTTCAATGTAAATAAAACATAAAGAAGGAAACGTATAAACATCTTGTTGATGGATCGGAATTCTGATTTCATCAGACTTGTTAAAAGTGTTGCCTGCATACGGCTGATGCGAATGATATTGAAATTGTGTAAGGGACTCATCAAATTTCACGTCTGATGTTATGTTTAGTATATTATTCATATTTTTATTTATAACCGAAAACCACACTGTTTTAAAAAGTTTGCGTTTGCAGGTGTTAACCGCCTTGATGGTTTAGGTTTACTAAATCATAATGAGGTCTGACGTCTCCTTTTATAACCAGCTAGATTCCGGTCAAGACTATCTCTGGTAAAATCAATCCCCATTTTTCTTTAAATGTAATCTTATAGTAATTGTTTCTCCTCTAAAATCAATAAGCTAGCCGTTCTGATCTACTAAAAGAACAGTAATATTGTCAACAGTCATCACGTTAGTAGGATAGTAAATGACTGGATTCGGGGTTTCGATGATTTTATGTCCTGGTTCTACTGCAGGAAAGAATTGATGTATACTATGATCCGGATCTCCATTCATGAAAGACCCCAAAGCGATGTTACAATGAATCGAAATAGTATTTACACTAAGAATTTTCATAATGTCGTTTGATTCAGTATACTGATGCTCTGGGTTAATTACTTGTTCGGGGCTAGTAAAACCCAATAGCGGGCCTATGGAATGTGGTTTGCCTTGACAGTTGAAAAAAACCTGCTTAAATATTTATCACTTCAAATGCGTGAAAATCGATTCAACGGACTCAGAAGGCCTGAAAGAAAAATTTAAAATATAGACATGCCCGGATAGCGACGAACCTATACGGGCTTCACCTGTCCCCGAGACAAGTTCTATGATAGACCGCCGAAATTAAAGAAATGAAGTCCAAGCTTCAACGCTTAGAAGAGCTAAAAGATACCAAAGAAACTCTGCAGAAAAATCCGAAATTTCGTTCGAAAATATGGATAGGCTACTGAAAATCGATACCCTTCTCGAGGAGCAAAAAAACTGTGTAGAAAAATTGACGCTCGAAAACTCCACGTTAAAGGCGAAAATTTCTGAATTAGAAAGCCGGGTGAAATTTACAGAGCAGCAGCAGTTAAAAAATTCAGTGGAGATAAGAGGTGTTCCGGTGAGGCCAGGAGACACCGTGATGGGCACCATACTCAGTATCGAAGCGGGTCTGGGCTTTAAGCTGTGTACGGAGGATCTGGACCACGCGGTGAGGCTCAGGCCCAAGCAGGATGAGGCCCCAGGACCTATAATAGCAAGATTTGTTCGTCAGACAGTAAGAGATGAACTAGTGCATCAGAGGAAAGCAAAGAGAGACTTCTCTTCGCGGCATCTGGGCTGGGGCGACAATGAAGCATTCCGGATCTACGTTAGTGAAGCTATGACGCCCACCAACAAACATCTCTACTGGCTGGCCAGGCAGAAGAAGGCAACGGCTAAAATCAAATACGTCTGGTTCAGTGGAGGCCGAGTTCGCTGAAGGCATGCAGACGGTCACCCAGCGGTGATTATTGGTAAGCCCAGCGACCTGGACGTTTTCAGCTGAGTGCCGTATGTGAGTCTCATCAAGCTTGCGAACTCTTCAGTTTTTACTCCAGATATTTTTAGTTATATTTTAACCTCAGATAATTTTATTTTCGTTTTAGAAATTTTCATCCTTAATATTGGTATTTATATTTTCATCACAGATATTCAGATTTTTACTCTTATTTTTTTTTAAATATAGCTACTGGTATTTTTATTTTAGATATTAAAATTTTCGTTACTTTGTGCTACAGCTAGGGCCCGGAACTTATTTGATTACTTGTGTTTCAGTGGATGTTTACCTCTAAATTCGAGCTAGTTTTATATCGAGCAATGACTTGAATTTTCAATACCGATTCCAAATCACAGAAATTTCACCATTTACCATTCTATTATAACCACGCCTTCCCCCTCATCCACGTACCTTTTTTCAAGTATTTCTACCACCTTTAATAGCTAAGTTATGACTAACATTTTAAGCGCATGACACGTAAACGCACAATCCCTCATTGCTCACTTTGATGAATTTCAAAACTACTTCCTAGACAAATTTGATCACATAATCGCTATATCCGAAACCTGGATAAAACCGCACATCCCTTCTTCCCAGATTTCCCTCACCAATTACTCTTTCTTGCGCTATGATAGATCAAATCGCATGGGAGGTGGTGTCGGACTATACGTCCATGAATGCCTTAAGGCCAAAGTCCTTCTTCAGTCTCCCTCCCACGACCTTCCTCACGTTGAATACATGTTCGCTGTAATTTATAGACCTCCTGGCGCCCCATTCGACAACCTGTTTGAATCCTCCCTTTTCAATCTGGTCTCCAATTATTCCAATATCATTATAACCGGCGATTTCAATGTAAACCTACTTTCTGAATCCTCGGAAAAGTCCTTTCTAACCGACCTCCTGTATTCCCTCAATCTTAACCTAGTTCCCTACTATCCAGGGATTTGGCAACACATCACACATCAATACTCCGATATTTGGCTAGACCTGTGCATTTCTGATTCTCCCATCAAAATCATTTCCTCTTCGAATGTCCTGTTCCTTTTCTCTCATTCAGATTTCATACGACATCCCCGTGAAACGTTTCTCTCCTAAGGTCATATCATCTCGCAATCTAAACCACCTTTCCTCCGAACCCCTTCAATCCGATCTGGACGCCGTCCAATGGGATATCATATATTCCTATGATTCTGTCGATTCCATGGTCTCCTTTCTCACCTCAAATTTGAAATCCATTTAAGATATCCATGCTCCCCTGAAAACCCGAACCCTACGTCGCCCCGCTGCACCTTGGCTTACTTCTTATATAAAGGATTTGATGAAAAGAAAGGAAGCCGCAAGACGCAATTACGGAAGGGCCGTGCGAGACTGGTAGGACATCAACTACCCAAGTCGCTGGATAGGACGAGGTGGGCCGGTCCCTTGGCCTCTACGGTCTTCGGACCTCACGCCACTAGATTTCTTCGTGTGGGGATACGTGAAAGAAAATGTCTACCGAGAGCCCGTCCACACAAGGGATGATGTCATCGAGCGCATCAGAATGGTTTGTTTAGAATGAACAATGTTTAGGTGCAGTGTGATCTGTGAGTACGCGATGTGATGTGTGTACTGCAGCGAGAGGCCAGCACTTCGTACAACATTTACGTTGACTCTGCCGAGAAATTAGTTATGTAATTTTAGAGAAGGTAAAACTTTCAAAACTTTCATTTTTTTTTTTTTTTTTTCTCACTAAGGTATTCCCATATAAAAAAAGAAACATTTATGTTTTCCTAGTAAAATATTTAATTATTTTATTCTTAAAATTATTTTTATTATTTTTTTTTTTTACATTTTATAATTTTTTAATCTTAAGAGGATGCCAGAGGACTTTTTTTCTTAGTTTTTCGATCCTCTATCGATCCCTGAAGTTTGGCCGTTTGATTTGGGGACACCCTGTATAGGTAGGTGATACTTACTTAATACTTTTCCTTACTACATATTTCATATATAGGTAAGTGAGGGGTCACCTGTGGTATAGTGGTTAGCATGGCAACCTACAATACTAAAGGTCGCAGGTTCGCGCCCAGTGGTGGCCCTAGGATTTTTTAATGAGAGTGAAAAATCCTTGAACATGCCGTCCCTCGGATAGGACGTAAAATGGAGGTCCCGAGCCTGTACGATGTCAGGTACTCGTTAAAGATCCCTATTCTAATTATACCTGGGTAGGCAAAATTTAGGACTCCCATTGTAGCATCGTACGATAAGCCTTAGTGGCATAAAGGGACGTTAAACAAACAAACAAGCATATAGGTAAAATCGTAAAGTGAAAGTAACTTAAAATACTATTTATAAAAACATAGATATATATGATATATATATATATATATATATATATATATATATATATATATATATATATATAGGAGGCAGTAAGGAAGCAAGGAGATACTGGTATGAGGGCTGAAGGATGGGTAAAGCCCCACTTCAACTCTACGGAACGTAATACTGAATAATAGGCCTATATCTTTTAAAAAGGAATAATTATGTGAACATAACTGAAAACGGACTGAATGCATTAAAATAAGGAAAAGACACCACTCAGAAGGTAGGTGGACATACATCAGGAAATCTCCATTCGGAACACGTACTTCCTGCGGGAGTTCCTTCCTTCATACCATCTTTATTGCCAAGCTGAGTCCGATTCATAAATATGCCTAGCCTTCTTGGACAAATAGCATTTATTGATGGGAATTGAATGTTGTAGCCTTGGATATTAAACGTTTGAATAATGAAATGTTTTAAATAAATTCACAATTGAATCAACATGTGAAAAAATAAGGATATGATTTATTTAATTTAACAATATTATTACTCGATAGGATAAGCAAATAACTATAAAATCGTAATGGTGTTTTGAAGACCTGAGCTTAAAGTGGAGAAATTTAAGCTGTCATACTGGCAACGTATAGGACAAAATTATTCTATATCATTTCCAGTTTCTGAAAGCTATGAAACTTTAAAATTCAAGGAGCTATATGCCAAGTTGATAGATTAAAATAATTAAAAACACCGTGTATATATATAATTATAGAGGCTGCATCCATATTTCAAAATTAATAATCTGATGTGGAGAGCACATCACACGACTTTTACTTACCACACTAATATTTTGACTACATATGGGTATATATAATTTTTTAAAAGGCGTATGAGCCATATTGGCAAATGACCGGCACAAATAAAACCCTTTCCACAATGACAATTTTCTTTTATTCTGAACACAGAGTTGTACTCTCGAAATTATTTTTCTTTCTCAGGAATTTTGATGTATTTTTATTTTTTGAATTTTTATTTTTGAATGGATGATTTATGTCGTCTGAAAGTTTTATGTTTGTAAGCCCTTTGAAATGTTAAATGTTGTGTTGTAATTTTGTTAATCATATATTGCGCAACTGAGCATATTTAAATGGCCATCTTTGAAAAGATCCTTTTAAAACGAATCCTTCCGATTATAGAATCCCAACCCACCAATTCGGATTCCGCTCAAAGCATTCCACTGTCCAACAAGGGCTCCGAGTTGTCGACCACATTTCCGCAACCCTAGAAAACAAGCAATATTGCTCCAGCGCACAGTGGTTGAAAATCGACTATTTTTGGAAAAAAACCTTGTCAAACCCGATCTGTGAGCCCCAAAAAAATAAAGTTGATATTATCATAACCACGATTGAATTTTCTATAAAATGTATAGGTTCGAGCCCCGCTTAACCGGCTATTCGGATTAACCGGCAGTGTAAGGAAAATAGAAAAAAAATTATACATCAATTTTCGACTCGAAATCGGCTAGTTTAAACACTTTTGCTGTTTTATGCTAGTAATATCATTGATAGTTCTTGCAATATAATTTTATTTCATGAAAACACTCAAGTTAGATAAAAAAAAAAAAAAAAATCATACATAGGAACTATCAATTATTTTTGACGTTATGTATTAAATGTATATCATATTAAATATAAGATTGGGATCATCCGACTTTAATATAATTTTGATAGGAGATGGTGGGATTGACTGTTCAATGTAGGTTTAATAACTGCAACTCTATCTGTGAAAATTTAGTTCCCTTATAATTATAATAGCTGAACCTTTTTTTTTAATACCAATCTTCTAAAAACAAATGGATGCTTAAAAATTAAAAGTGCCGAAGCCTTTAAGTTATCGGAGGTCATGTTAATAAACTTATTATTAATAATTTCCAAATTAATTCTAAAATCACGGTAGGTGAAAAAGCTGATTTATTATCGACCTAACAACGATTCAGACTGACTTTATAAATGATGCTACAGACCTGGTAAGTAAGGCATGATGTTTTAATAAACGATTAGTAATATCCTAATTCGAAGCACAAGCTACATAGCGAATAAACTGCACGAAATAGCTTTGGAATTTCAATAAAAAAAAAAAATCCCACATGTACAGACGCAGGTGGACGCAGCTAGAATATGTTTTAATATTTCCTTGAATGTATCTTCTTCTTAAAAAAATGGATTTTAAAACTGCGCTCGGCTGCGCTTGAAAAGTATGGATTACCAAAAAAATTGTTTGTCTTAATTTTTTTGCATTTATTCGGGATTTTATTTCTGGGTTAAAACATAGACCAAATAGCATTATTTTTATGCAAGTGTAATATGTGAGATCGCTTTTCATGATTAAGAAGGAAAATCGCTCTAAGAAACAAAAATGCGAGTTGTAAAAATTATTATAGTGCTATAAATTTTCCGTTGAAAAATAAACCTTTTCAATGATCGATTTTCAAAGGGTCCTAACAAGTTTAAAAATCAGAATATATCCGAATAAATTGATGGAATGTGTCAGGTAACTATTCTATTAATTAATATTGAAAAGAAAAAGAATATTCCAATACCTTCAAAAAATGGGTTTTTTCCGCCTTTCAACCACTGTGCGGCGGGTTTCTGGACATAGCGCAAGCTTTTGACCGGGTATGGCACGCCGGATTGCACTTCAAGCTTAAATCCAATTTACCCCAGTCCTTATACTTAGTCCTCCGATCCTACCTGTCAAATCGATCCTTCCGAGTTCGCTGTGGCACAGAATATTCCGATTGTTATACAGTAGAGGCCGGTGTTCCACAATGCAGTGTCTTGGGTCCCATCCTTTACATCCTCTTTACATCTGACATTCCTACTGATCCTGACACCCTCCTGGCAACATTCGCTGATGATACGGCCATCCTATCCTCCAACACAGACCCTGGAATAGCATCCTCTAACCTGCAAAGGCACCTTTCCCTAATTGAACACTGGTGTAAAAACTGGCGTATCAAAGTAAACGAAGCAAAGTGCAAGCATACAACGTTCACCCTTCGACGCAGATGCTGCCCACCAGTTTATTTCAACTCTGTTCAACTTCCCTTTACAGACACGGTACGGTATCTGGGCTTCATGTTAGACAGAAGACTGACGTGGAACCCACATACCAGACTAGAACGACAAGAGCTTAACCGACGATTTGGCCAAGTTTATAGACTTCTGAACAGAAAATCACAACTTTCAATCGACAACAAACTACTTATCTACAAAACCATTTTGAAACCTATTTGGACCTACGGCATCGAACTGTGGGGAAAAGCTAAACCTTCTAACATTAAACGCATCCAATCCTTCCAGTCCAAAATCCTCCGAACAATAGTCAATGCTCCTTTCTATGTTTCCAACAAAACCCTACACCATGAACTTAATATCCTGTTCGTTCAAGAACTAATCCCGAAGAAATTCTCCAATTTCACAGTAACCTTACCCATCATCCTAATCCTACTGTTCAATCCCTTTATAGCTCCACTCATCCCTACTCCCAACTCCTCGAAGGTTAAAGCGGCAGTGGCCACGTGACCTATTGTAAATATATATAAACCGGAGTTCTGGCAATGGCCAGATTCTCCGCTCAAGTCAGGAGTGCTTGTGGTTATTGTGCCCTCGCTCAGTCTCCACTGGCTTAAATACCAGTGATGCGGCTGAGAGAGAAGCGCGGGAACCTCTTGAGGCTTACTTTTCTCTCCTCCGCGGTGGGAAAAGCCTGCCTCGGGGTTCTCCAGCAGGTTGTAAATAGTGTATGAATGTGCTTAAAATGTTTTTTTTTTCCTTACTTGAGTTGTTTATTTTTATTTTATTTATTTATTTTATAATTTTTTTTTGGTAAATAAGTGTGAATGTATTCCATCAGCAATATTACCAGTGTCTCAAAAGAGACAGAATGTAATAATACCAATAAAGACTTGTATTCTAATCATTTAAATGGCCAAAGGTACTTCAAAGAACAATGTATGATATAATAGTATTCGAATAAATAAATTTATGGGAATAAGAAATTGATAAATATAAGTTGGTATAAAATATAGTATATAGGTATTGATAAGTATAATTCAGGGGTCGAAAGAGTCATGAACTTTTTTAAATAAGTTTCATTTTAAAATTATTTGAAAAACTTATTACTAAAAAGCTTTATCAATAAAAGTTTTCCAATAACTTTTTGATAAAAGATTTTCCTTCAAAAAGTTTAAGGTTCACCTAAACATATGGAGCAATTAAAATTAAAGTATGAGTTAATAACTTTTTCGCCCTGGTCATAAAAGTTTTTATCATAGAAAAAGAGTTTGTTTACTAATAGTCATTAAACATGACGAATTTGATCAAAATCGTTAAAGCCTTTTTAGAGAAAATCGAAAAAAAAACTTAAAAATGGGAAAAAAGTCATGAAATAAAACGCCCCCACCGGTTGACAAATTTGATGAAATTTTTGTACCCATATCTCAGGCATAAGATTAAGTACTAAGTTTTATCAAAATCGTTAGAGCCGATTTTGAGAAAATCGAAAAAAACGTAAAAAGTTATTGAATAAAGTCTTTGCCCTTTGTCTAAATTTGACTAAATTTTTGCTGTCACAGCACGGGCATCACATATACCAAATACCCAATTTCAGGTTCGTATAGTTTTTGAGCTAGTTAAGTTATTAGGATAAAAGTTTTCCTAATAAATAAGTTAATGTTCAATAATAACTTCAAGTAGGGAAAAGAAAAAATTATAAGTTAAACTTAAACTTTTTTAAAATAAAAGCTAACTTATAATTTCAACCCCTGGTATAATGGTATTGTTATTATTGATGAAGATTATTATGAATATTAATAATGATGTTTACTGATATTATTTATAATAAATTATTTTATGACAAAACGGTGGGAATTGAGAAACAAAATGTAAACATCCAGGAACCACTGAACCCTAATTTATGGGAAATCAGAGGTTTGTTTGTTGAGGTTTACATCTCCCAAGTTCCCTTTATTTTTTTTTTTATGTGTATTAAAGAAAATTAGAATTTTTAATTTATTTTTTCTTCAAAATGTCAGATGATGCAATTTCATGCAATAAAAATTCAAAACGTGCAATTTCGTGCAGTAAACCCCAAAACGTGGAATTTCGTGTGATATTAAACTTCATTAAAACATCCCATTAGGCTTGATTCGGATAAGTAACTTGAGTTCACTCCATTCTGAATTTCCAAAAAAAAGATGCAATTGCACGGGAATCCGAGCTCTACTTATGAGTATGTAGTGCCCGTGAGGATCATGCACAAAGCAAATAATTTCTTCTTGTATGAATTATCATTTCAGTATTAAAACCACCTCTGAATGAAAATCTTTTATTGACTTGCTCTAATACTTTTTTTTTAACTATATGACATACGTTATTGCAATAATTATAATACTCTACACCTTATCGAGGGTAACTAACAAAAATAAGTAAATAAATGTGGATAAAGCTATTGACTTTTCTAAATTGCCTTTACACAATTATAAAAATCCTTCTACTCCTTTTCAAAACCAGTGGATACAGGTGGAACAGGTGAGCCCGTGTATTTACTTCAGTAATCCCAGAGACATTAACAAACAGCTGTATAGCTTATGCATTTATAGTATATACATACAGCAGTGATATTTAATTATTCGCAATATTGATATCGATAAGTTATTAATTTCTTATATCTGGATTAACAGTAAATTAACAGTATGTCACCAACACTAGAAGATATTATGGAGGAAATTAAAAAGAACAGCAAGGAGACAAAAGAAATAAGCAATAGTCTATGTCTAATCAGCCAAAGTTTTAATAAACTAATTGAAGAATTTCAAAACATAAAATTGAAAAACACGGAACTTGAAAAAAAGGTTTTATTGCAGGAAGTTGAAATAAATAGATTAAATAGAGAACTAATAAAAAACAATGTAATCCTATACAATGTTCCTGAATCAAATGATGATCAGCCAGAAAATATATTCGACACAGTTCAGAATATTTTGGATAAGGTTGTCCTGAATATCACGGCTGAAAAAATCTCAGACTGCAGGAGGATAGGTAGTAGAGATGCGACATCGAAGGCAAAACATCGATGTTTTGAACATCGATGTTTTTGCAATCAAAACATCGATGTCGATTAAACATCGACCACAAAACATCGATGTTCAAGAACATCGATGTTTTTTGACATCGATGTTTTTTAATTTATACAGTCTTTAAAAATTAACATATTAATGCCCAAACGTAATTAAATCGATGTTAAAGTGTAAAGCATTTTATAATTCATATTTAATGTATAAAAAATTCGATTTTTTCGACATGTTTTGAAATTACATCATATATGTTGTTTTAAACATCGATGCTTTAACCATAACAAATTGGTTTTGAACAAAAATAAATATTTTTAAACATCGATGTTTTGGAGAAAAACAAAGCTGTTAATAACATCGATGTTATGAACTAAAACTAATTTTTTTTAACATAGATGTTTTTATCAAAAACAAGTATTCTTTAACATCTATGTTTTGACAATAACATCGATGTTTTGGATAAATGTGTATTAACATCGATGTTATGGTCAAAAACAAATTTTTTTTAACATCGATGTTTTTAACAAAAACAAGTATCATTTAACATCGATGTTTTTAACAAAAACAAGTATCATTTAACATCGATGTTTTTAACAAAAACAAAGCTGTTACTAACATCGATGTTTTTAACAAAAACAAGTATCATTTAACATCGATGTTTTGACAATAACATCGATGTTTTTAACAAAAACAAAGCTGTTAATAACATCGATGTTTTTAAGAAAAACAAGTATACTTTAATATACAATAACATCGATGTTGTGGATAAATATATATTAAACTCTATGTTATGGACAAATTTGTTTTAACATCGATGTTTTACCAATAACATCGATGCTTTAGATAAAAACACAATATATATATATATATATATATATATATATATATATATATATATATAAATATATATATATATATAAATATATATATCTATTCTTAACATCGATGTTTTAGTTAAAACAAAGATGCTCTAACATTAACAAACTTATTTTCGACATCGATGCATTTACCATAGTAAAGTGGTTATGAATAAAAATAAATATTTTAAAACATCGATGTTTTGGAGAAAAACAAACTTTTTTTAACATCGATGTTTTTAACAAAAAAAAAATATCATTTAACATCGATGTTTTGAACAAAAACAAAGCTGTTAATAACTTCGATGTTATGGACAAAAACAAAGCTGTTAATCACATTGATGTTTTGGAATAAAACAATTTTTTTTTTAACATCGATGTTTTTATCAAAAGAAGTATACTTTAACATCTATGTTTTGACAATAACATCGATGTTTTGGATAAATATTTATTAACATCGATGTTATGGACAAAAACAAATTTTTTTTAACATCGATGTTTTTAACAAAAACAAGTATCATTTAACATCGATGTTTTTAACAAAAACAAGTATCATTTAACATCGATGTTTTTAACAAAAACAAAGCTGTTAATAACATCGATGTTTTTAACAAAAACAAGTATCATTTAACATCGATGTTTTGACAATAACATCGATGTTTTTAACAAAAACAAAGCTGTTAATAACATCGATGTTTTTAAGAAAAACAAGTATACTTTAATATACAATAACATCGATGTTGTGGATAAATATATATTAAACTCTATGTTATGGACAAATTTGTTTTAACATCGATGTTTTACCAATAACATCGATGCTTTAGATAAAAACACAATATATATATATATATATATATATCTATTCTTAACATCGATGTTTTAGTTAAAACAAAGATGCTCTAACATTAACAAACTTATTTTCGACATCGATGCATTTACCATAGTAAAGTGGTTATGAATAAAAATAAATATTTTAAAACTTCGATGTTTTGGAGAAAAACAAACTTTTTTTAACATCGATGTTTTTAACAAAAAAAAATATCATTTAACATCGATGTTTTGAATAAAAACAAAGCTGTTAATAACTTCGATGTTATGGACAAAAACAAAGCTGTTAATCACATTGATGTTTTGGACTAAAACAATTTTTTTTTAACATCGATGTTTTTATCAAAAGAAGTATACTTTAACATCTATGTTTTGACAATAACATCGATGTTTTGGATAAATATTTATTAACATCGATGTTATGGACAAAAACAAATTTTTTTTAACATCGATGTTTTTAACAAAAACAAGTATCATTTAACATCGATGTTTTTAACAAAAACATGTATCATTTAACATCGATGTTTTGACAATAACATCGATGTTTTTAACAAAAACAAAGCTGTTAATAACATCGATGTTTTAAAGATAAACAAGTATACTTTAATATACAATAACATCGATGTTGTGGATAAATATATATTAAACTCTATGTTATGGACAAATTTGTTTTAACATCGATGTTTTACCAATAACATCGATGCTTTAGATAAAAACACAATATATATATATATATATATATCTATTCTTAACATCGATGTTTTAGTTAAAACAAAGATGCTCTAACATTAACAAACTTATTTTCGACATCGATGCATTTACCATAGTAAAGTGGTTATGAATAAAAATAAATATTTTAAAACTTCGATGTTTTGGAGAAAAACAAACTTTTTTTAACATCGATGTTTTTAACAAAAAAAAATATCATTTAACATCGATGTTTTGAATAAAAACAAAGCTGTTAATAACTTCGATGTTATGGACAAAAACAAAGCTGTTAATCACATTGATGTTTTGGACTAAAACAATTTTTTTTTAACATCGATGTTTTTATCAAAAGAAGTATACTTTAACATCTATGTTTTGACAATAACATCGATGTTTTGGATAAATATTTATTAACATCGATGTTATGGACAAAAACAAATTTTTTTTAACATCGATGTTTTTAACAAAAACAAGTATCATTTAACATCGATGTTTTTAACAAAAACATGTATCATTTAACATCGATGTTTTGACAATAACATCGATGTTTTTAACAAAAACAAAGCTGTTAATAACATCGATGTTTTAAAGATAAACAAGTATACTTTAATATACAATAACTATTAAACTTAGTAAACATTATACAATATATATTAAACTCTATGTTATGGACAAAAAAAAATTTGTTTTAACATCAATGTTTTAACAATAACATCGATGTTTTGGAATAAAACAAATTTTTTTTAACATCGATTTTTTTATCAAAAGAAGTATACTTTAACATCTATGTTTTGACAATAACATCGATGTTTTGGATAAATATTTATAAACATCGATGTTATGGACAAAAACAAATTTTTTTTAACATCGATCTTTTTAACAAAAACAAGTATCATTTAACATCGATGTTTTGACAATAACATCGATGTTTGTAACAAAAACAAAGCTGTTAATAACATCGATGTTTTTAACAAGAACAAGTATCATTTAACATCGATGTTTTAGTTAAAACAAAGATGCTCTAACATTAACAAACTTGTTTTCGACAACGATGCATTTACCATAGCAAATTGGTTTTGAACAAAAATAAATATTTTAAAACATCGATGTTTTGGAGAAAAACAAACTTTGTTTAACATCGATGTTTTTAACAAAAACAAATATCATTTAACATCGATGTTTTGACAATAACATCGATGTTTTTAACAAAAACAAAGCTGTTAATAACATCGACGTATTTAAGAAAAACAAGTATACTTTAATATCCAATAACATCGATGTTGGGGATAAATATATATTAAACTCTATGTTATGGACAAAAACAAATTTGTTTTAACATCGATGTTTTAACAATAACATCGATGCTTTATAAAAAAACAACAATATATATATATATATATATATATATATATATATATATATATATATATATTCTTAACATCGATGTTTTAGTTAAAACAAAGATGCTCTAACATTAACAAACTTGTTTTCGACATCGATGCATTTACCATAGCTAATTGGTTTTGAACAAAAATTAAATATTTTAAAACATCGATGTTTTGGAGAAAAACAAACTTTTTTTAACATCGATGATTTTAAACAAAAACAAATATCATTTAACATCGATGTTTTGACAATAACATCGATGTTTTTAACAAAAACAAAGCTGTTAGTAACATCGATGTTTTTAAGAAAAACAAGTATACTTTAATATACAATAACATCGATGTTATTGTCAAAACATAGATGGTAAAGTATCCTAGTTTTTGTTAAAAACATCGATGTTAAAAAAAAATTGTTTTTGTCCATAACATCGATGTTATTAACAGCTTTGTTTTTGTTAAAAACATCGATGTTAAAAAAATTTTGTTTTAGTCCATAACATCAATGTTATTAACAGCTTTGTTTTTGTTAAAAACATCGCAGTTATTAACAGCTTTGTTTCTGTTAAAAACATCGATATTATTGTCAAAACATCGATGTTGTTGTCAAAACATATATGTTAAAGTATACTTGTTTCTGTTAAAAACATCGATGTTATTGTCAAAACATCGATGTCGAAAACAAGTTTGTTAATGTTAAAGCATCTTTGTTTTAACTAAAACATCGATGTTAAGAATATGTATATATTGTTGTTTTTTGTCTAAAGCATCGATGTTATTGTTAAAACACGGATGTTAAAATAAATTTGTTTTTGTCCATAACATCGAGTTTAATATATATTTATCCACAACAGCGATGTTATTGTTAAAAACATCGATGTTAAAACAAATTTGTTTTTGTCCATATTCTAAAAACCGGCTTACGAATACTTTGGCATTTAAAGCAATAGAGAAAAATATATTTTGGTTTAAAAACCTAAATTATTTACTAGACTCTAACAATTTAGGCATACAAATAAATATAAATAATATTAGTGATTGGCCAAAAATCTTCGATAACTTGGTTGATAAAATAGAAAATGAAATATTTCAGGAGCAAGTTATGCTTTGTACTACTTCTGATGAATCAATAATATATAAAGACTTAAATCTTGATTTAAGTGAAGAGGTTGGCTATATGAACCATAATTTTTCCACGAATGATATGGCCTGGATAATTAAGTTGAGAGGGGAGCTGTTATACCTTAACCATAGAAGGCATTATCAACATGGCGAAGGTATCTGTACCTTGTGTAATTTGAAAGAGAGGGAAGATGTAGTGCATTTTTTAGCCACGCGTCCTGTGTTAAGGGAAATCCGAATTAGATGGTTCTCTCAATCTATCATTAGTAGGTCGGAATTAATAGAGTACTTGAACGGAAAGAACTGGTCTAAGCTATTGTCTTACACAAAACAAGCATGGAAATATAGATACGAATTAATTAGAGAGTATAACGGTTAATTTTATGTAGTTTGTTTTTTTTTTGTTTTTTTTTAGATATTTATTATTATATATTTATGTCTGTTAATTTAATTATTGAATACTGAGATTGTTAAAATTATTGATTCGTAAAATGATTTAATTGTAATTTGATGTAATTGTTGTAATTGATTTAATTGTTAATTTTATGTAATTGTTGCCAATTGATAATTGTTTATTTCTTAAATTGAATTATGTGTAATGAATTTATTTTGTATTTATGTATTTAATTGATGTTTTTGATGATGAACATCAGCTGAATACAGATTTTTGTTACAAATTTGGAAATTTAGCTGATTATTTCTATATTCTTATTGTGCATAGAGGATACAGTACCGAGGGGATATTGCTGTTGTTGTTTATTCTTATAACAATTGATGTATACGATTGTGAGTTCAAAATATGTACACAAACCAATTTGTGTTTAAGTTTTAGGTTTACAAATTATTTTCAATGAATATTAAACAAAACTAAAATTAGTCGCTATCTCAACCTCTGATGGTCAATGACCAAGAGTATGTTGTCTTAAAGGAAATGTATTTTTGTAATTTTGTTCAATAAAAAAAGGCATTAAATAAAATAAATAAAAATCCATTGGTTTCTACTTGAAGTAGGTTGGTAAGTGAAAGTCGTGTGTTGCGCGCATCACACCAGATTTTTTTTATGGATTCAGAAATAATAAATGGAATGTTTCAGTTCAGATGATGACTAAGGGAAATATATTTTTTGAAATATAGTTGATTTACCGCGTGATTAGTTAATTATTTGATTACAAATCGTTAAGTATTAACAAGCCTCAAGCATGGATACATAATTCGTTTATAACATTCCCAGATAATAAATTGCGCTTTAGGTTATACATTTTATGCTTTTTAAATATTCAATTTTGTTCTAGGGACGAATGGAAAAGAAAAGATAGAGAATGAAGGCATTAACCCCAGTCCGCAGCCGACTGTGTCTGCTCTCGTCTGCTCTCACTCAACCAAATAACTTGTGCATCCAATTTCAACAATACTATCGTAATATTTTAAACAAAATATTATTCTTTCTGATATTCTCGGCGTTCCAATTATATATTATATATATATATATATGTATTGTAGCACTTCTGTGGGTTAACAATTTCTATTCAAAGAAAAATATCAATATTCAATGCCACAGGATTTATAAAAACACAACTAATTGAAAAGGTTACAAAAATTATCTCTTTGTAAGCCACAAATAATCATATAGCTTGAGCTTCAAAACAAGACTAAGAATAACTGTCCGTCACTCGCGTCTTATATTTAGTCGTAGGGCATGATCTAGATCCTCGTGGAATGGCGTGGTTGGAACTCGAACTTCGTAGTCACAAACTTCACAAACGTGCTATCATAGTTTGTTCCAACTGTTAGTTCGTTCCAGCAAAAGTTCTGGGACTTCTAAACCATATATTTTTGTTTAACGATTTAACGTTACACTGCCATACAGGCCTGCTCCCTAGCGACGAGGGTCTCTTCCGCTGCCCCTGTTCTCTTTCATCGTGGTCACCGCATATGCCGCCAAACGATAATAATGGACTAAAATGGGCTTTCCTTTGGTATACTTGAAAACCCTATAGACCACATCATTGATGTACTTCTTAATCACGTATGATCCCCTCCAGTTCTACGATTTTGGGTGGGATCCCGGCTTTCCTCGTAGCTTGTAGAGCCAAACAAGTTGTCCTTCTTCGTATCTACCCTGATTAGCCCTCGTCCCGCTTGGTCTCCTCGTCCGATCGTTGACGAAGTGTCTCTTATCGAAAGGGAAATATTTCTCCTTATCCAGACATCGACCTTCTTCTCAAGGCAATGACGCACAGTGGTCCAAAAAAGCTGAAAATGGGAAAAAATCTAATATATATTATAATTACTTTGCTAGCGGCTTGAAACCACCAGTGTATTGATTTTTTGAGGTGCCGAATCTAATGAAATCAAAATCAGTGCAATGGGACCACCAGATCAAGTCCAAATTTGATGTCAAAAAGTAAAAAATATAAAAAATTTGTGTTTGATATAGTCTTATATGTTTTTTGAGGAGCCGAATCTAATGAAATCAATATCAACGAAATCAGAGCATCAGATCAAGTTAAAATTTGACGTGGAAAATAAAAATTTGAATAGATTTTTACTTTCACTTACCTATATATGAAATATATAGTAAGTGGAAGTATTGCGATCGTGAAAAATTTCGACTTCCGGTTTTCAACGGAAATACACGTTTTGGGGTCCCCTGAGTCCAAATAACTAAGTCCCGCAAAATGGTCTGTGTGTGTGTGTGTGTGTGTGTGTGTGTGTGTGTGTGTGTGTGTGTGTGAACAGACTAGCTCAAAAACTATAAACCGTGCGAACCTGAAATTGGGTATTTAGTGTCTGTATATGCCCGCGATGTGACAGCAAAAATTTCATCAAAGTTGTTCAAAGGGAGGGGGTACTTTATTTAATAACTTTTGAAGTTTTTTTCGATTTTCTCAAAAAAGGCTCTAACGATTTTGATTAAACTGAGTATTTGATCTATTAATATGCCCGAGATATGACTGTAAAAATTTCATCAAAATTGATCAACCGGAGGGGGGACTTTACTTAATTAATTTTGTATCATTTTTACGTGTTTTTTTTATTTCCTCAAAGTCGGTTTCAACGATTTTGATCAAACTGGGTATTCAATGTATTTATATGCTAAAGATGTGATACCCAACATTTCATCAAAATTGATCAACCGGAAGGGGCACTTTACTGAATAAATTTTGTATCATTTTCACGAGTTTTTTTTATTTACTCAAAAACGGTTCTAACGATTTTGATCAAACTGGGTATTTGATGTATGAATATGCCAAAGATGAGACACCCAACATTTCATCAAAATTGGTCAAACGGAGGGGGGACTTTAATGAATAAATATTGTATCATTTTCAAGAGTTTTTCTTTATTTACTCAAAAACGGTTTTAAGGATTTTGATCAAACTGGGTATTTGATGTATGTATATGCCAAAGATGTGACACCCAACATTTCATCAAAATTGGTCAAACGGAGGGGGCACTTTATTTCATAATTTTTTTTCCAATTTTTACGATGATCTCAAAAACGGCTTTAATGATTTTTATCAAATTCGTCGAGTTTAATGAAAATTAGGTGTTCTTTAATATCAGGTAAGCTTTATCATTATTAAAATGTTCTGAGGGGGCTTAAATGGGGTAGGGGCCTTTTTTGTTTCCTACAATGTAACTTTGTTTTTGTTTATATGGAGAAATTAACTGTCTCTCGTTACGCCTAAAAATGAGAAATGGCTAAATATGAGCTATGATAAAAATAAAGAAAACATATAGAGAAGAAAAAAAGAAAAATATTAATAATATAAAGTCAACTCATAAAACTTTTTTAGCACAGGCATGCGGAGAACGCCTTTAATGACAGACCATTGTTCATGATTAAAGCCTTTCTGTTCATTTGAGAAGTGGCAATTAACAAAACTCATTAATTTCTAATCTAAGTAAGTTGTTAAGTGAAAGTTGTGTGTTGCGAGCACGCACCAGATTTTTTTTATTTAACATTTTTATGTACAATAATACAAATAGGATATAATTATTTAATCTTGTTTAAATAAATTGTATGCTTCCTCGGTTAGATCTTTTTTCTTTTTATACTTCAATACTGGTCTTAAATCGGTAATATATGGGTCGCTTGTTACAAACAATTGGTGGGAAACATCTTCATTTGTTGCGATTCGAGATATCTTCCTGGAATGATGTTCCCTGTACTGCTTATAATATTTGTTCCTACTCTCCATGAGCTTCTTCTGACAGGGAACCGATACAAAGGGCTGCGTGCTCAATTATGTCTACTACATGGAAAAGGATTTTGTGGACGGTCGATGGGAAATAGTACCAGCGGTACCGAGTCACTGCCATCTCAGCCGTTTCCGCTGTATACTTGCGAAATGCTGCAGGATCAATCGGGTACAGAGAGCAAATCACATCTAGTACTGTTTTTAATCTCATAATTAATTCTTCATTTATCCCTGTAATTTGCGCGGTTAATAAAGGATTTTCAAAAAACTTGCAACAACAACAGCATCAAACTGAAATAAATGCACCGCCTCAATTTTTAGGGGTGAGAGCTCTAGTGCAAAGGATCACCAGACACTATAAGCAAACTGTACAACTTCAAACAACCTGCTTGTAGTTGTAGTTTATTTGATTATTTAAAATACAAAATAAAACAATTTTTTTTAGTGTTTTAGAATTAAAATTAAAATAATTTTATTTTATTTTAGTATTTTAGAATTAAAATGAAAATAACGTGTGATCTATTTTATTTTAATTCTAAGCCAGTCCCCCTATAAGTGAGTATTACTTATGTGAGTATTACGAGTATTACACTAAAAGTTACGAGTCTAACTTTTAGTGGCGGAATTAAGGAAAGAATTAGAAGAGCTGGATCTAGACACTACTGGTACGAAAGTGATCTTTTTGGCCGTGAGTATTACTTGAGTTAGGGCGTAGATCCTGAAACAGTAGAGTTTGGGGATAGCTCTTTGAGAGCTTGTAATTAGCTTAATGAATCAAATTCAATTTAATTAGCTTAATGAATTAAATGATAAATTGTCGACTTTTTTTGGTGAAGTAAATGAATGATTTACCAATTTGTCTGGTGAAACGAATGAAAAATCGGCAAGCGAGTCGGCTGTGCTTAATGATAAGCTGACGAACCTGTATGGTGAAATAAATGAAAAATTGACTAGACAATCAGCTGTGGTAAATGAAATATTAGCCAACCAGTCTGCTTATATAAATGAAAAGGTTACCAACTTGTCTAGTGATGTGAATGCGCTTAACGACAAGTTAGGCCGCCAGTCTGCTGGGATAAATGACAGGTTGACTAACCTCTCTAGCAAAATTAATGACAAACTAACCAACATGTCAGGTGCATAAAGAATGACAGGTTGAACAACTTGTCCGGTAACGTTGTTGGTTTTAACGACAGGTTGGATCAACAAGAAGCGAGGGCTGCCTCGTGGGAAGAGGAAGTTGAAAAATTAGAAATAACACTGGTAGAGAAGATCCAAGCGACCATGAGGAAGCTGTTTGCTCAACAGCCATTGCATGACGAGGAGTCTGCAGTTATGGAGAGCCGAGCCAGAATAAAGCCATCAACTTTTGATAGTAAATTGTCTTGGTCGCATTACCTGTAACAGTTTAACGCTGCGGCTAGTGCTAATGGGTCCCCTAGAGATAAGGCGGGTGCTTTAACAGTCACCCTCCGAGGCGACGCTCTGGATGCCCTCCAGAACCTGAACGCTGACGACCCCTATGATTTCAACATATTAATAAGCCAGCTGCATATGCGATAGGCCACGCCCACCTAGAACAAGTGTACCAGTCCCAGCTACAGAACAGGAAATAGAAGGCAGCAGCCTATACCCAAGAGTTCGAGGCGGACATTGCGAGAATGGTTAGACTGGCTTATACAACAGCCCCAGAACGTTTATCCAAGCATTCGTCGATGGCTGCGTATACCACCGACCGCGACAAGGTAAACCACAGAGAATTAAAAGGTGTAATATCAGGGGTTGTGAAGGCCCTAGAGTCCCGGAAAAGGGCCGAACCGAGGTAAAGATAAAGTTAGGCTCAAGCTGTGTTTCACACTCGGTCCTAGTGGCTGATATTGAAGATGTAACCCTCGGCATGGACCTAATGTACATGTACGGTTTTCAGCTCGACTTGAAACGGAGAGCTATCAAGATCAGTGGAGAGGAGCTGTTCTTCAGTAGTCGGAAGAAAGTCACCAGAAGTGGAAGTTCCTTCGAGGTATAAGCACTCAAGTACCGTTAGGAAGGGCACTAAAGTTTAAACCGATTACCTCGTTTGTTCGGCAGGTGACTGCGAAGCAGAAATACAAGAATCAGGACAGAGTGATGGAAAGCGTTGATCCGTCACACAGATGTCCAACCTGGGAAAAAACCTCATAAATGAACGTAGCCCAAACCTAATTTTTTCTTGGTTTTCGAATACTTAGATACTTGTAGAACAATGGAAAGAATATATTTTTTTTTTATATATATAACTAGTTCAAAATTAAAATGTGTGTGTACCAGTAAAATTGAACTTTTTAATGATTGAAAAAATCGTACTTTTCTACCAACATAAAAAAAAATTTCTAGTCTGTATAAGATTAACAATAAAATATTCCCTAATACATCAGGAGTGGTTCATTAATCATTGTGTGTGAAATTAATTTTCGAAATCGTTGCTGAAATAAGTATGATTTATTTTATTTTAATTCTAAGCCAGTCTCCCTACCTTAGAGACCTATAAGAGACTATAATATCAGCCACTAGGACGGAGTGTGAAACACAGCTTGAGCCTAACTTTATCTTTACCTCGGTTTCGCCGAACACCTTGGCTGCTTCTCCTGTTGTCCTCGGTCGCAATCTGGAGGGCTTCAGTCTTTTCTTGCCAGTTCCACTCGAAGAGACGACAGTCTTCGTAGCCCCAGTGTCAATCAGCATCGTATGCCTCTTGCCGTTGATGGTGCCATCAACATATGCGCTGGCGTCTCAGTCTCCCAAGGAGGTTACCATCATTGGGAAAGGATCTTGATGACTGTTCCGCGACACTTTTATCCTCCCGGTATGGAAGCCTGTGTCAGGAGCGAACTTTCCTTTGCAAGAACTACAGGTGTGTCCGAGCTCCCCACAGCTCCAACACCATACTGGTCTCCTTTTCCGGGACTCTAAGGCCTTCACAACCCCTGAGATTACACCTTCTAAGTCTCTGTGGTTCACCTTGTCGCGGTCGGTGGTATACGCAGCCATCGACGAATGCTTGGATAAACGTTCTGGGGCTGTTGTATAAGCCAGTCTAACCATTCTCGCAATGTCCGCCTCGAACTCTTGGGTATAGGCTGCTGCCTTCTATTTCCTGTTCTGTAGCTGGGACTGGTACACTTGTTCTAGGTGGGCGTGGCCTATCGCATATGCAGCTGGCTTATTAATATGTTGAAATCATAGGGGTCGTCAGCGTTCAGGTTCTGGAGGGCATCCAGAGCGTCGCCTCGGAGGGTGACTGTTAAAGCACCCGCCTTATCTCTAGGGGACCCATTAGCACTAGCCGCAGCGTTAAACTGTTACAGGTAATGCGACCAAGACAATTTACTATCAAAAGTTGATGGCTTTATTCTGGCTCGGCTCTCCATAACTGCAGACTCCTCGTCATGCAATGGCTGTTGAGCAAACAGCTTCCTCATGGTCGCTTGGATCTTCTCTACCAGTGTTATTTCTAATTTTTCAACTTCCTCTTCCCACGAGGCAGCCCTCGCTTCTTGTTGATCCAACCTGTCGTTAAAACCAACAACGTTACCGGACAAGTTGTTCAACCTGTCATTCTTTATGCACCTGACATGTTGGTTAGTTTGTCATTAATTTTGCTAGAGAGGTTAGTCAACCTGTCATTTATCCCAGCAGACTGGCGGCCTAACTTGTCGTTAAGCGCATTCACATCACTAGACAAGTTGGTAACCTTTTCATTTATATAAGCAGACTGGTTGGCTAATATTTCATTTACCACAGCTGATTGTCTAGTCAATTTTTCATTTATTTCACCATACAGGTTCGTCAGCTTATCATTAAGCACAGCCGACTCGCTTGCCGATTTTTCATTCGTTTCACCAGACAAATTGGTAAATCATTCATTTACTTCACCAAAAAAAGTCGACAATTATCATTTAATTCATTAAGCTAATTAAATTGAATTTGATTCATTAAGCTAATTACAAGCTCTCAAAGAGCTATCCTCAAACTCTACTGTTTCAGGATCTACGCCCTAACTCAAGTAATACTCACGGCCAAAAAGATCGTTTTCGTACCAGTAGTGTCTAAATCCAGCTCTTCTAATTCCTTCCTAAGTTCCGCCACTAAAAGTTTTCCAATCTGTTTGCCTGTCATTTTTTACTTTCACTTACCTATATATGAAATATATAGTAAGTGGAAGTATTGCGATCGTGAAAAATTTCGACTTCCGGTTTTCAACGGAAATACACGTTTTGGGGTCCCCTGAGTCGAAATGACCAAGTCCCGCGAAATGGTCTGTGTGTGTGTCTGTGTGTCTGTGTGTCTGTGTGTGAACAGACTAGCTCAAAAACTATAAACCGTGCGAACCTGAAATTGGGTATTTAGAGTAAGTATATGCCCGCAATGTGACAGCATAAATTTCATCAAAATTCCTTAAAGGGAGGGGGTACTTTACTTAATAACTTTTTAGGTTTTTTTCCATTTTCTCAAAAACGGCTCTAACGATTTTGATTAAACTGAATATTTGATCTATTTATATGCCCGAGATATGACTGTAAAAATTTCATCAAAATCGATCAACCGGAGGGGGGACTTTACTTAATAAATTTTGTAACATTTTCACGTGTTTTTTTTATTTACTCAAAAAAGGCTGTAACGATTTTGATCAAACTGGGTATTTGATGTATGCATAAGCCAAAGATGTGATAGCCAACATTTCACCAAAATTGACCAACCGGAGGGGGGACTTTACTTAATAAATTTTGTATAATTTTCACGTGTTTTTTTTATTTACTCAAAAACGGCTTTAAAGATTTTGATCAAACTGGGTATTTGATGTATGTATATGCCAAAGATGTGATAGCCAACATATCATCAAAATTGATTAACCGGAGGGGGGACTTTACTTAATAAATTTTGTAACATTTTCAAGTGTTTTTTTTATTTACTCAAAGAAGGCTCTCACGATTTTGATAAAACTGGGTATTTGATGTATGCATAAGCCAAAGATTTGATAGCCAACATTTCACCAATATTGACCAACCGGAGGGGGGACTTTACTTAATAAATTTTGTATCATTTTCACGTGTGTTTTTTTTTATTCAAAAACGGCTTTAACTATTTTGATCAAACTGGGTATTTGATGTATGTATATGCCAAAGATGTGATAGCCAACATATCATCAAAATTGATTAACCGGAGGGGGGACTTTACTTAATAAATTTTGTAACATTTTCACGTGTTTTTTTTATTTACTCAAAAAAGGCTGTAACGATTTTGATCAAACTGGGTATTTGATGTATGCATAAGCCAAAGATGTGATAGCCAACATTTCACCAAAATTGACCAACCGGAGGGGGAACTTTACTTAATAAATTTTGTATCATTTTCACGTGTTTTTTTTATTTACTCAAAAACGGCTTTAAAGATTTTGATCAAACTGGGTATTTGATGTATGTATATGCCAAAGATGTGATAGCCAACATATCATCAAAATTGATTAACCGGAGGGGGGACTTTACTTAATAAATTTTGTAACATTTTCAAGTGTTTTTTTTATTTACTCAAAGAAGGCTCTCACGATTTTGATCAAACTGGGTATTTGATGTATGCATAAGCCAAAGATTTGATAGCCAACATTTCACCAATATTGACCAACCGGAGGGGGGACTTTACTTAATAAATTTTGTATCATTTTCACGTGTGTTTTTTTTTATTCAAAAACGGCTTTAACTATTTTGATCAAACTGGGTATTTGATGTATTTATATGCCAAAGATGTGATAGCCAACATTTCATCAAAATTGGTCTAACGAAGGGGACCACAACAACGCATTAATTTCTAATCTAAGTAAGTTGGTAAGTGAAAGTTGTGTGTTGCGCGCACGCACCAGATTTTTTTATCATGAAACCCCACACCTGACACCAGTTGTAACACTTCAGTGGGTTAACAATTTTTATTTAAAGAAAAATAACAATAATAAAGGCCACGCGAATTATAAAAACACAAGTAATTGAACTGGTTACAAAAATTATAACTTTGTAAAATACAAATAATCATTTGGTTTGAGCTTCAGAATAAGACTAAGACTAATTCTCCAGTCACTCGTTTCTTATATATAGTCATAAGGAATGGTATAGGATCTCCTGGAACGGTGTGGATGGTCCTCGAACTTCTTAGTCACAAACACGTGCTATTACAGTTTGTTCCGACTATTAGTTCGTTCCAACAAAAGGTCTGGGACTTTTAAACCATAACTTCTTGTTTAACGATTTAACGTTACCCTGAGCTGCTGCATTCATTAACGGAAATTGCAATTTTCATCTTGTGGAAACTCGTTTCTTTATTTTTCCTGTAAATGTTTATAAAATTCATATTTTATATTTAGCCATTTCTTATTACTAGGCCTAATGAGAGATTGGTAATTTCTCCTTAAAAACAAAATCAAAGGTACTTTATTTATTTAGTTTAATATAGGTAATTAAGGTAATTAAGGTAAGTAGAAAATTTTTGGTCGCAATTTAAGCCCCATTAGAACATTGTTATGATGACGAAACCTATCTGATATTAAAAAATACTTGATTCTCCTTAAACATCCTATGTTAATTTAAAATTGTTAGAGCGTTTTTGAGAAAATCGTATAACACACACACGGAGACCTTTTGTTGAACTTGGTTATTTGGAAACGGTGGATCCCAAACTTTTTTTCCGTTGAAAACCGGAAGTCGAAATTTTTCACGATCGCAATACTTTCCCTTACTATATATTTCATATATTGGTAATTACAAGTAAAACCACACACAGATGCATATGCAGAAAAGATAATATAACTAAACTTAAACTAAAAAGTAGAGATGTTGGTTTGAAACCCCTTGAAAATTTATATACATAACGCCTTAGAAAGTAACTCCCAACCAGTTTCTCTAAAATAAACATCTACAGTCAGACAATCTTCCACTATGACTAGCCCTAAAACTTAAACACCTATTTTTTTATAAAAATAAAATTAACTAAATACATATATAAACACATATCATAAATCTGTCATATGCAAATGTACACATCAACAATGATCTATCTATGTATTATTTTAATTTCTGTGCTCATAGAGAAAAATTTAGGATAGTATTCATTTAGCAATATATTACCAAATACAAACTTATTATAACCGAGTTTATAATCAAATACACTTCGAAAAGCTGGCTGGTTTTAATGAATGTGTAGGTCCTGGGCATTTAGAACACAGCAACTGCCTGGGAGCAGGTGTCGGCCATCTGTTCAAATCACCTTCCTGTCTTCCATCCAACTTCCCTTTCTCTCTTTTTCATATATTTTTCTTCATATTCATTGAACTTCTTGGCACAGAATAAAATCCGAAACTAAGCATCATTTATAATTGTGTTTCAAAGCTAAATTGATGTAATTATCGTATTTATTTTTGTTCAATTTTCATAACACAATTCGTTTTTTTCCGTATTTAAATTATATTCTATATATATATATATATATATATATATATATATATATCATATTCTACTTATATTCTACCCTTATATTCTACTTAAGGAAGGTAAGTAATTTAAGAAATTTCTTTTTGGGGTTGAGGTTTTCCTTGTAGCTTAAAGTGCTTAGGGATAAATCACTTCATGATATATGCTAAGTGGGGAGATCTTTGTGAGTGTGTAGAAGATATTTCCAAATCTTGAAGGAGAGAGAAACTATTCTCAATTATCCAAATTACGTCTACTGTATTTTGCCCTCTTCTGGAATGAAAAGTATATACGTATTTATATGGTCTATCGAAAGGGGGCCCGGCCATTACTCACAAGGAAACAACGGATTTCCGTTTCTACGAGAAGTTTCCCAAGTCGATTTAAATGTGTGTGATTAAAAAAAAAAAGAAAAGAAAAATGTATATATATATATATATATATATATATATATATATATATATAAGACTCAGGTGGGGTGCTATGGGTAAAAGAAACTTTTATGTTTCATTGTGCCCTACCTTCCCATATATATAAATTTAAAAAAAAATTTTTACCACCATAACCCATGAAGGGTCTTTCGTGAGGAAGTATTGTTTCTAGGTCAGCGGTCGTGCAAGGAGATGATTTAAACGTGAACACACTCAACCGCCATGTTTTTCCACCTAAAATTGTCAATTATGGGTATCCACTATAGCGGCTGGATCACATGCCGTTGGTGCTGGGAAAAATACAAAATGAAAGAATCAGATGAAAGAAGTGATAACTATTTGCCCATGCCAAAAGCGGATGATTTAGAATTGGACAGCGATGATCCGGCCAGTAGTTCTGAAGCCACAATATCCTGTAAAAGAGCGGCACCGGGCAATACATCGCGAAATCCATGCAGCACTGCCCGCAATAATTGGTTTGTCCAGGTATAATGTAGGAAAAGGTCATTCACTCCTTTAAATGTATTTAGAATAACTAGATCCGAGACCACAACAATTATTTTTCTAAAGGCAAACTCTTAATATAAAAGTGATGGTAGAATTAAAAAAAAATTTGTTATGATTTTGATACAGAGATTATGGGAAGTAAGTGACACGAAAGAAATCAATAAATTATGGATGTAAATAAATTAGTTTTTTTTTTTTTTTAATAACTTTATTTATATACCTACATCTGTCACAAAAAAACGCGACAATAAACGGATGTGATCGATATATAGCACACAAAAAACAGGCATGTCAGGCATGAGGGAGTTAGGCACCCATCGGTACCTCCTCCTAACATGAAATTCTATAAGATTCTATACTAGGATATCTCTTAGCCAGCTCCTTTTTAACCTTCTTCTAGTGTTCTCGGGCATGTCCGATGTCGTCATATTCTGTTTAAGTTTGTTGTAATGTTCTTGGAGTTTGTCGTGAAATCTTTTGTATGATGTGTGAATATATTCTTGGACAGTAGGTATTTGTAAGTCTGTGTGAAAGGTTTTGTTGCTGACGTACCAGGGTAAACGTGTAATTAGTCTTAGTGTTTTTGATTGAAATGTTGAAACCTTTGAAACCTTCATTTTCGATCGCTTGTGAAGAATTGGGTACAGTAATTTTAGTCTTCTGTTTAAGCTTAGGCGTTTCTGTTTTACATGTGGGCACCATGTCATTCTTCCGTCGAAAGTAAATCCTAAGTAATGAACGGTATTAGTCTGTTTAATTGGTTCATTGTTAATATAAACTGGAGGGCAGGCGTTGTGTCTGAGAGTAAATGTGATGTGCTGAGATTTTTCATGGTTGAGTTTTATTTTCCATTGTTTAAAATATTTGTCTGGCTATCCTAGGTAATTTTGGAGTGTCAGTGAAGCTCGAGTGATATCAATGTGTCTAGTGGAATGGCTGTGTCGTCTGCGCATGTTGGTATATCATGGGTGTATATTATGTATTGTAGGGGTGCGAGTATTGACCCTTTTGGCACTCCGGCTTTGATTGGATGCCTAGTAGATATCTCTGTTCCTTGCCGGACAGAAAAGAACCTATCAGATAGAAAGGAGAGAAGTATGAGATAGTAAGTCGAAGGAAGAAAAGATTTAAGTTTGAAAAGTAGTCCTTTGTGCCAGACTCTGTCAAAAGCTTGGGCTACATCCAAGAGTACGCCATTAGCATATAGTCTCCTCTCTAGTGCGACTGAGATGTAGTCTGTGACTCGGTGTAGTTGGTGTACTGTTGAGTGAAGTGAACGGAATCCAAATTGATGTTCGGGTAGTATTTTTTTGTCAGTTAGTATGTCGAGTAGTCGTTTGTAAAATAGTTTTTCAAAAATTTTAGAGCAAACCGGTAGTAAACTGATAGGTCGGTATGAAGAAGGGTTTTTGCTATCTTTGTTGGGCTTGGGAATCATCAGTATGTGTGAGTATTTCCATTGTAATGGGAATTTTGTCGTCCTTAGTATAGAATTAAAGATATTTGTTAGGAAGACGATAGCTTTTCTGGGCATATGCTGGAGAAGGTCGGGAGAGATCAGGTCGTGTCCTGGTGCTTTCATTTTCGGAAGTTTGTTTATTTCAAAAAGGACTTCAGACGGTTTAAAAGCAATTGGTGGTAGGGTTAAAGGTAAAGGTTTATCCAAGGTGTCCTGTACCAAGGTTTCATGTTCATCGCCTGTGTAGTCAGTATGTCGTGTAAACACAGTCGACAGATGATTAGCAAATATTTCAGATTTTTCACTGTCCGACGCGGCCCAAGACCCATCTTCTTTTCGAAGTGGCGCTGACACCTCGCGATGCTTAAGAAATATAATCTCTTTGTATTTCTTCACAAACTTCCGTCATCTGTATTAAGATTTTCTAAAAATGAATCGTAATTTGTCCGTTTAAATTTTTGTATTTGCCGTTTTAGTTCGTTATTTATGCGGTTGTAAGTTTGTTTATCTGATGGTAGTCTTTTTTTCTGCCATACCTTACGAGCTATTCTCTTTGCTCTGATCAAATCTCTTATATATTGTGGGTAACATTGCTGATTACTTTTAGTTCTTCTTGGTATTGACGATGTGAGTGCTGATTCCAGTATGGTCTTCGTCAGAAATTCGACAGCATCTTCAACTTCTTTTTCATCTTTTATGGAGATAGGAACTGAGAGTTTTTGATTTAGAATTTCTTGATAAAAATCCCAGTCTATCTTTCCTCGATTTAGCGTCGGACGTTTTTCTTTTTGGCAAGGTTCGTCAAAAAGGATTAGGTGTATAAGGGAATGATCAGAGCATAGATCAGAGCTGGTTCTAATTGTGAAAGGTATGGTCTGCAGGCCTTTTGTGATAAAGAAATCGAGTAAGTCAGGTGTCTTGAGTCTCGACGTAGGCCAGTAAGTCGGTGAATTTGGAGAAATAGTGTTTAATCAGAGTTGTTGGAGTGCAGTCAGCAAGTTTCTCCCTCTTGGTGTACATAGTCGGAACCCCCCCCCCATACCTGATGCTTAGCATTGTAATCACCCCCGGCAATGAAACATCTTCCTAGTTTTTCAAAGAAATTGGTAAACATGCCAGGTGTAAGAGCATAACGAGGAGGGCAATATACCGCAGCTAGTGTTGTTGTGTTTTTTGCAGTGTACAAAGTTACGGCAGTGGCTTGGATGTGTGGTGTAATTGGTAAATGTATTGAGTGGTGTTTTAGTGATGATTTTATGATGATAGCTGTTCCTCCATGTGAAGTGTTATCTGGGTGATCTGTTCTGTAAATAGTATAGTCTGGTATATGTATCTTATTTCGGGAGGTCAAATGTGTTTCAGTTATTAAAGCAACGTCAGTTCGTTTTTCATGTAAGTATATGTCGATTTCGGTTTTATGTTGAAGTAGTCCATTAGTGTTCCACAGAAGGATTGACAAGGAACCCACAGATAGGCATTTAAGGGGCATAAACAGGGCAGAAGGCTTGTGTTACTTGTGAAAGTTGTTGTACAAGGTTGAAAAGGGGCTGGATAAGATTATTTAGACCGTATACAGATTAAAAATTTGGGAAGTGACATTCTCGACAGGTTGTGCCGACTGAGCAGCGCCCTTCCTCATACCTGACATGATAATATTCTGCTTCGGCCTTCCTTCTGATGCTGGCAGGGTGTGAGGTGATGACTGCTACTGCAGTCAGTTCACTACTCCCGTGTAAGGCTGAGAAGGCTGAGGGAGTGGAGGAAAGTCTTGGGGTGTAGATGGCACGGTTGGTTGGCTTGGTTCTGGCCTGACAAGAGACTGATATCGGGATTTTCGTGCCATTCTGAGTACCTTCCGAGTCTCACATCCTCTATACCTTGCTGGATGTGCTCCTCTGCAGTTGGCGCAGACAGCTGGTGTATCCAGGGTCTTCTGACATGTAGCACTTGGGTGATTTGTCCACATCTCACACATTTAGGCTGGTGGTTGCATTAGGTTTTTGTGTGACCTTACTGCTGGCAACGGATGCACTGCGGAATTACTCTTTTTTTTCTGGGTTCTTCTATGGTTACTCGGGTGTAGTACAGAAAGTTGATTTGGAAGATTTTATCGTTGAAAGATTGTTTGGTGATGTCTACAAAGAACATCGGCAATGGCTGTTTAAATCTGGAGATAGCATTTGTGACATTTGTCGCTTCGTAACCTATTAATTTTAGTTCGTTTATAATTACTGATTTGGGAGTTGAATAGTGCAGATTTTTTATTACAATGCACGGACATCTGTCATCAGGAAGCTGGAACGTGTGGAACGAAGCATCTTCTTTTCTTAAAAAATTTACTGTTGCACGGTAAGCGTCGGATATTTCAGGATAAATACATACTTTGTTGCCTGTTGCCTTTAGGTTAAATGAAGATGGGCTACTAACCTTTTCCAGGAACTGTATAAGAACTGGGTAATTTTTACTTCGTTTACGAAAATAGGAGGTGGTTTGGATGGATTTTCGGGTTTTGTTGTCTGAGACGAATTATCTTCATTATCATTAGATTGTTGGGCTAACGGGGAAAATCTGTTGTGTGTGGCAGTGACCGCCTCGTTGATATTAGGTCGTTTGGGTTTGTTGGCATCATCTCTTACGACTTCTGAGAGACGTTTGCGACCTGTGACTAATTCCCAAGCCATGCGAATTAATATTTGAGTCAATTTCTAGCTCATCTAAGACTTCCACATCCACCGGTGTTGGCGGACGGTCCGCCATACTTAAAGTCCTAAAACTCACCTCACTAATTTTAAATAACCTAACCTCTTTTACATGCTACTTCACCTTATCAAACATATGTTCTCCAATAAATTGTTTAAAAAACATAAATTTGTATGCGGGTCTCATATAAAAATCAGGAGATTTGGTTAACTACTTTAAACATCCCCTCCCTACCTGTGGACTGATCCTCTTCGCCGAACCGTATATAAAAGATGTAGAACTGGACATAATGATAACAATAAATGAAATAAAAACAGTTCGACAAATTTAAATACGGCAAACAACTAGGTTTGGTCAGATATCATATGTTTTTTTTTTTTTTAAACACCTTCAAATTTTTATGAGAAATTACATAAAGTTTTTAATCAGATTTGAGAAATTTCCGAATAGCTTTAAAGAAGCAAATTTTTAATAAAGGAGATGAACGATGTCGGCAACTATCTCTATATATCAATCAATAATATTCTTTCAAAGATTAAAATATAAGTCCGTTAAAAATATTCACAGGGGTTCTGCTAGAGCGGCTCCTAAAATGGACACAGGTAATAGCATATTACAAGAAGAGAATCTTCAAACTTAAACTGAAAGCCTGCAAAAATATTGTTAAGCTATATTAAATTGTTAATATAATGAAAGTGCAAATCAAACAAATACAATGCACTTTAATAGAAATATAAAATATGTACATCTTTGAATCTACATGAACAAATATAGAATGGAGAGTGAACAGTAATACAAGTACAGAGGACAACAGTGTTGCCAAGAAGAAAACAATAATTTAATTTTTACATCAACACTTCCCACAAAAATTAAACACACATAAAATTTGTTTTTAAATACACTCACATTTATACAGAATGATCTTATCACTACCATGAACTATTGGCTTGGGGATGATTCCAATGGAGTTGCGAAGAAATTCAAAATGTTGCCGAGGCAAAGGCTTTGTGAGGATGTCTGCTTGCTGTTCTAATGAAGCTATTGCTTCTACTAAAACTTCTCCTTTTTCCACTTTCTCCCTCACAAACTTGACTCTAACATCTATGTGTTTAGTTCTGCTATGGAAAGCAGGGTTCTTTAGCTGTTTTATCGCACTGTGATCATCTACCTTCAAAACCGGTGTCCCCTCAAAATTGCAAAAGTCTTTCACCAGTCTAGTCAGCCAAACTGCTTCACCCACAGCCAAACTGCTTCACCCACAGCCAAACTTGCTGCAATGAATTCAGCCTCAGTTGTGGATAAGGCTACACTGTGTTACTTCTTACTACACCAAGTAATAGGAACTCCACAAAATTTAAAAAGTATACCTGAAGTAGATCTTCTTGATTCTATATCCCCTGCATAATCAGCATCCGTGAATCCCAAAAGACCTTCAGTGTTTCCTTTAAATAAAATACCAAGATTCATAGTTCCTTTCAAATAGCTTAGAAGCCTCTTAAGCATTTTCCAATTATGTTTACTGGGGCATTCTAATTTTCGAGATAGGTATGTAACTGTAATAGAAATATCAGGTCGAGACACAATAGACAGATATAATAAAGAAGCAATAGCTTCCAGTTTTCTCTAGATCAACAGGTTTATATGTAGTCTTGATAATCTCCCTTTTCAATAGGAATTGACACAATATTTGAATCAGTCATATTAAATCTTCTTAATATTTTTCTTATATAAGCTTCTTGATTAACGAAAATTGACCCATCTTCCAAATGGTTAATTTCTAAACCTAAATAACATTTATCATCCAAAATATTTACTTTAAAAGAGTTCCTTTGTTTATTTTCAAAATCCAATAATTGTTTTTTATTTCTGGCAGCGATAAATCCATCATCTACATGTAAACATAAAAAAATAGATTTATCTTTGTTCACAAACAGACAAGGGTCATTTTCAGTTTGTGTAAGTCCACATGTTTTAACTCAGAAAATTTTCTGTTCCAACATCTCGATGACTGTTTTAATCCATACGTACTCCTTTTAAGAAGACATACACGGTCACTCCCATCTTCAAAGCCTTGAGGTTGACGCATATATATTTTCTCACTCAAATCACCATAAAGAAATGCACAGCTTACATCAAACTGGCGTAAATGCTTCTTTTCAATGGCACAGACACCAAGGAGTGTTCTTCCTGAATGTTTCTGAAAAATCTACACCAGGTTGTTGGCTAAATCCTCTTGATACTAATCGAGCCCGAAAACGAGCCGGTGAATCATCAGCATTATATTTTACTTTATAAACCCATCTACAATCAACTATAGGTTTATCATCTGCCTTTTTTACAAATTCCCACGTTTCATTCTCAATCAGGGCTTGAAACTCTTCTTTCATAGCTAACTGCCATTGAGGTGCATCACTGCAATTTATATCATTGCTGTATGATGAAGGTTCCTCATATATAGATAACAAGGCATAGAGAGAAATGCTTTATTTTTTAAAACAAAACAAAACAATGCTGCCCAATTACATTGGGTTGCTATACCACACAGCATACTTATCAATACAATTTCGTACATTAATTAAACTAAAATTACATTTTAATTTTTCATGCATATACACGTACAGTTACAAAATCTTATATTTTTTTTTATCTAATTGGTGCAGATAGATCTTCCCTCTTCCTGAGATCATACTTTTAGCATCTTTTTCATTGTTGAAAGATTGTTTCTCCTTATCTTTAGATTTGTCAATTGAAACATCCGAATCGTTTGTATGTAGCATTAGTCAAGTCTTCATTATTACTTTCCTGATCATAATCATTGCCTGATACCCTCATGTTTTCAAATAAAGCAGTTGAGACTATTTCTTCTTTAAAAACTACATCTCTTGAACATACTATTTCTGAGCTTTCTGGTATCCACAGGTGATATCCATCTTTATCATCACAGTAACCGACAAGATTTCTTGTCAAATTTTCTACGTTTTTCCGTTGGTATGTGGATAAATACTTTTTTGCCAAAGACAATAAGATGACTTATAGCAGCTTTCTTGCTATACCAGATTTCATAGGGGGTTCCAGTGCCTGAATTGGCTCCAGTTCTGTTTAGAACATAAGCAGTCGTCATTATTGCTTCAGCCCACAGCGTTTTAGGAAGCCTTGCTGCGTGAATCATAGTACTTGCAGCTTCAACAAGTGTGCGGTTTTCTCGTTCTGCACCTCCATTCTGTTCCAGGGTATATGGCATAGTCGTTCGGTGCTTGAGTCCATACTCTTCTGTTAAACATTATATAACATTCGAACAACTGTTAAACATTATATAACGTTCGAACATCATTGTTTACTAATTCTAATCCATTATCCGTTAAACGTTCTTTGATGTTGTGATCAAGAGTTTTTAATTCAACCAAAAATACTTTAAGTTTTTCTTTGACATCTGATTTATTCTTAATACAATATACTGTCCTAAACTTAGAAAATTCATCTTTGAAGGTAATAAAATATTTATTACCTCCTACTGATATCTCAGGCATGGGTGCACAGACGTCAGCATTGATCTTGTCACCAGGCTTTTCAACTTTTTCCTTTCTTCTCCCGAAAGAAAGTCTGTGCATTTTCCCTATTACGCATGCATCACAGAAATCATTATCATTTTCCGAGACAACATTTATTCCATTAGAAATCGTAGAAATCTTGAATGTGTCTTTTATTCTGATGTGCAAGTCGCTGGAGGTCACACTTCACAGCAATTTGTGCTTCTGCTAACTGATCACAAATGACTCTCATATTCATCACATACAGACCATTCATCCTTGTTGCCTGTGCAACAAGGCGGTAATTCCTAAATAAATAGCACTTGTGTTTATTTATGCTTGATACACAACCCTTATCTAAAGCTGATGCAATCAAAAATAAATTTTTGCTTGCTTTTGGCACATACCATCCAGAGTCTGGCTCTAGCCTCACTGTATCAAGAGTGAGGACCTGTTTATCAACTCTCTAAATTTCTATTACCTTTTACCTCTGTTCCTTGTGTCAAAATTAGATTTCTTTCTCTTACGGACCAATAATTTAATAAGTACCTATTTAACCCGTAACTGGTGTGGTCCACAAATTGTTACATAACCAGTAAGGTGGGGTCACCGGGACCCCAATATTTGTTAATTCAAAATGTTCCCTGTAAATGTTCAATTAAAATGAAAACATTCTTTTTACAGTCACACTTCATACCTAAAGGTACCTGAATGGGATGAAACACAATTAATGTAAATTTTTATTTAATAAAAAAGTATGTTTAACAAAAAGCAAAACTGTAAAAATTAAAATTACAAAATATGAAACATTAAAATTGAGACATGAGCACATGAAAAATAATAAAGAATAGTGATTGATTTTTATCATTTACTATATGAAGAACATTAAAAAATGGGACAAAAGATAATTAAAAAAAAAATTATACAAATCACAAGCACTAAAATAGGCAGTCTTCACAGACACTCTTGCCACAATCGGTGCATATTGGTGTACTGTAATGAGCACAGTAAATCATTGGTTTTTTATCCCTGTTCCTTGGGCATTTCCGACATCTTTTTCTTTTACCAGGTACAGCTGATTCGGCTTCATATTCCTGATTGTAATCGGTCCCATAATCTAATTCCGAATTCTAATCATGGTCACATTCTAAATCTGAATCAAAGTCCTGGTCACATCCAGAATCGCTGAAAGCATCTTCTAGCCATTGCTGAAAATTGGGATCATTAACATTCGTCGACTGTCGCTGTGAATATGCCATTTTTGACAGAAACAAAATCAATTATTTTTAACAAAAAAGTTTCACTAACGGTATGGTATGGTGGGGTCACACGGACCCCATGCTCTAATAATAGTTGAATAAAACTCATAAATCACTTACCACAGAACCACCACTTCTGTCAACAGCTCAGAAGCTACTGCCTGAAAGCTAATAACAACAGCCAATGGGAATTGCAGAATAAACAAAATTGGCTAGGTCTCCTAGGACCCCACCTTACTGGTTACGAGTTAAAGCTCGAGACCTTCTACAGATATTAAAAGAAACCAAAGGTAAGCTTTAAAATTAAGTTTACTTTAAAGACGACAGTGCAGTGATAAGGACAGTGAGCTCGGCCACCACCACAGCTACCGCTCCCCACCATCACTACTGCTTACTAAGTCTATAATCCAGTATCAGAGCTGCCTTATAATGAACCAGTGGCCGATTTGCAGCGCTAACATCGTCAGGGAAGAAAAATTGGCAATAGTTTGCTCAACATGCAAACTACTCTACCATAGAAAGTCCTGCAACATCTCGGACACGGATGTAAAAAAGAATTGGATTTGCCATACGTATATAAAAGTACCCGGCAAGTCTACGGCGGCAGGTAATAAAACCAACGAGGATTCGGCGCTACTCATGACAGAAATAAGGAAACTGACTGAGGACATAAAAGAAATAAAAAACCTGCTGGAAAAACAAAATGAAGTAACATTCGAAAGTAATTGCAGATTGAAAAAAATATAAGAGCGTGCTATAAAGCACCAACAAATCATCGAGCATTTGATTAATGATAATAAAACATTAAAATCCCAAATCAACGTTCTTGAAGTGGGGCTTAACTTTAAAATTCTATAGAAATTAGAGGAATCAAAACAGTCCAGGAGCTGAGGGCCAAAAAGGTACCTGATTTGAAGAAAATTCATATAGGCTGAAAGTACTCATTTCATAGACAACAAATGTAAACATCTGCCACCTCAGATCGGTTGCCATCAAATTTTATCTATTTGCCGAATTATATGCGAGAAACGAAAAAAAAATCCCAAAAAATTTCACGGATTTTAGACCACAAGGCGCTAAATACGTTCACGTTTTAATTACTTTGTCTCCACAGGAGTGGACTAATTTTAAAATTAATGAGATCGTTTTAAACAGAATTTAATCTTCTACAACTATTATAGGTGACATTTTTTATTTGTAGTAACCCTCTTTTAATTGCAGGCTTGGGAAGATGAGCGTAATTAATTTTTCCGCTAATGTGGCTAAAGTGACAATCGGTTTTGGCGAAAATACTTACCCGAGGTTAACTGTAAGGACCTCATTCGACGCGAAATTTAATGCCCTTTTATTTTAGAAAGAACACTATTTCTTCTGCGATAAATCGTTTTCGAGTTATTAGCGAAAAATTGCAAAAAGTTCGAAAATGTCGATTTTGTTCGCCGATAAAATTTGATGGCAACCGATCTGAGGTGGCAGACGTTCACATTTGTTGTCTATGAAATGAGTACTTACAGCCTATATGATCAAAAATTTTCTGATGACGGAGGGTTTGGTGTGCTCCATAGAGGCGGCCTCGTCCACCCACGATCCTGGTCCGGTTCGTCAGGCAGAACTTTGGGTCGAGATCGACCGTCTTCGGAAAGTTAAAAGGGACTTTTCGACTAGACACCTTGGCTGGGAGACCGACGAGAGGGTGTAAGTGAGTTTGCGATGAGCCCAGCCAATAGAGGTATCTGTTGTTATCTCTATTGGCTGGCGAGGCTAAGGAAGGCGGCCGGTAAGCTGAAGTATGTCTGGCTCGCCGGGGGAAGGGTCCATTTCACCCGAAACCTGAAAAAAAGTCATAGTTCGCCCGCTGAACAAAGTACCTGTTCCCAAATCAGCGTCCGATTATAGACCCATCTCCATCCTCTCTAACCTATCCAAACCAATTGGAAATAAGTCCGCTCCCAGCTCAATTATTTCCTTGAACGGAATGCTCTCCTCAATCCTCTTCAGTCCTGCTTTCGTTCCCATTGCTCCAAACAATCTGCTCTGTTAAGGATTACTCAAGACCTACAATCCTCCATAGACGAACGTAAAATCACCATCCTAATTCTCTTTGATTTCGCAAAAGCGTTTGATACCGTCAATCATGAGGTCCTCCTTTCTAAACTCCAAAACCTTTCTGTATCAAACAGCGTCATAAAACAGTGGTTCCTCTCTTTCTCTCACAAACAGTTCATATTCCCGATAAACTTCCCTCCTCTCTCCTCCCATTAAAACGTGGCATGCCACAAGTGTCCTCCCTCTCACCAACTCTCTTCTCCGTCTATAACAACGATCTCCCTGATTCCATCAATCATGCGCAATACTACTTATACGCTGATGACCTCCAAATTTACCTATCCTTCCATCCTACCAAGATGCTAGAGGAAAACCGTAAATTACAAGAAGATATAGACAACATCAATGCCTGGGCAGAGAAAAATGAATTAAGACTAAACGGAGAAAAAACCAAGGCCTTCCTAATTGGCTCCAAGCATCTTCTTAATGCCCTTCCTTACCACCACCTACTCTACCTCAAAACGCAACCTATCCATTTCCACACCCATGTCAGAAAACCTGGAGTGATCTTTGACCAACACTTGCCGTGTGGCAACCATATTTCCGAAATCACCAGAAAATCCATTGCCATTCTTAAACAGTTCCTTAGATCACGTGATTGCATTTCATACTCTCTTTTATTTTGCTTCTTAGGTTTATTTATATTTTCAATTTATTCTTTTATTCTTAAAACTAGTATCCATTTCTATTCAACCAGCCAGACAAATGGTTCTTTAACTGATCATGTTTTGTTATTCTTAGGGGACTAGATGTCCCAGAATAAAGTTAATTTCTTTCTTTCTTTCTATCTTTTTTCTACCATAAATAATGTAGGAAACTGTCAAACCAATGACCATTAATTCTAAATCTGCCATTGCCATACGCTTCCATTGATTGTTCATTGCCTATTTGTATTATTTTAGGGGCATCAAATTCTTCCTAGAATAAAAAACACTCTTTTTTCCTTGTATGATGCTTAGTTGAACCAGAGCCAGCAATCCAAGTATCTTCTGGCTCACTAATTTCATTGGAACCTAGAAATGCACAACTATCCGACGGCTTAACTGTTTTCTTTTTCTGTGGATAGTCCTTTTTAAAGTGTCCAGGATTACCACAGGAAAAGCATTTCCATTCCTGTTTCTTTTTCAAGTTATTTTTATGATTACTCATACTATTTGGCTTTGGCTTAACCTTATCATATTTCTTAAAAGGTTTCTTAGCATAAAAGGCAACTGAGTAAACTGCATTTTTTGAACTAACTTCTTTCTCTTCCAACCTTATATCCACGACACACAATCTTTCTCTCAAAAGTTCAAGATTTCTTTGTTCCTTAGGATCTGATTCCCAGGCGTTTATAAATTCTGAATAATCAGGTGGAAGAGTATTTAATACCCTGTTCAAGAAGTGAGAATCTGGTAGTTTAACCTTATCTTCTTTCCAAGTTTCTGCACCTAACTCGGACCAAAGGGTTTCCAAGTTAGCAATGTGTTTTGCTATACTGTCCTCATGGCACTCCTTAATGCCAAAAAATTTATTAAATAACCGGTCATGCCTTTGCTCTGTCCGTTGCTCATAAATGACATGCAGTTTATCCCACATTTCCTTTGGACTAGATGACATGTTAAATAATTGTCTTACCTGACTTATAGTGATGTCACAATTATACTTTGAGCTGTGAATTCCTTTTTCTCCCATATGCCTGATTCCTTGGAATATTCCTTCATCGCTTTATCATCCTCATCTCTAGGTTTTACTGGTTTTAGCAACTTTCACCACGCCAAATTACTGCATTTCCCTGCAGTTGGATTTTCACTTGAAACTTCCAATCAACCCAATTGAAGTTACCTTCAAGTGTGTCAATTGAAACCCTGGACAAATCCATTTTAAAAACGGGCTCAAAAACACGTGCAACATTATCCGATACTAATCTAATGGTTTGAATGACCTCGCACTTACAATACAGCCTACTGGGCCCATAACCTGTTAAGCAGGATATATAATGAAAGTGCAAATCAAACAAATACAATATACTTTAACAGAGATATAAAATATGTGCATCTTTGAATCTACATGAACAAATATAGAATAGAGAGTGAACAAGAAGGTTACAGTAATACAAGTATAGGGGACAAGAGTGTTGCCAGGAAGAAAACAATAATTTAATTTTTACATCAACAAATATTCTGAATATGGTTTGGTCTGGATTGAAGTCAAAAAAACAAGTCCCGCTGTAACAAAAATGTAATGTTTTTAATGCTGCAGTAAGGACGGTTTTGTGCTAAGGAGCCCAGATCTGTGGATATGAAGACACAGACTGAGTAAAAAACTGCAAAGGTATTTGTAGGAACATATTTCGAGTCTGAGAAGGACATACATGATATCAGACTTTTTTTTAAGGCCAGGGGAAAACCAACCTAAACCTTTTTCTTTTAATTACCCTAAAGGTTTCAGTTTCAGGTAATTGTAGTCTGGTTATTGGAGGGTTGGAACTGTTCTTTTTTTACAGTACTGAGTTCTCTAGATGGTCCAGGTTGTGCAGTTTCCGCCTGCACGCTTAGGGATCTTGTAGTAGCTGTCTTTAGTCCCTGTAGTATCAGAGGTACTGCTTGCTCAATGATACCTTTGATAGATTAGCTCAAAAACTATAAACCGTAAGAACCTGAAATTGGGTATTTGGTGTATGTATTTGCCCGAGATATGAGTTTTTTTACTTGAATTTGAGATTGAAATGTTTTTATTTCATCAAAATTGATCAACATGAGGGGGCACTTTATTCCATATTGTTTTCCCTATTATTAAGTTTTACTCAAAAACTGGGTATTTGATGTATGTATACGCCCGCGATGTGATTAAAATAAAATATAAATTATAAAAAACATAAAATAAATTAAAAATTGAATATGTATTAAATTGTAATTTTAAATTCTCTAAAACAAATAACGGAATATTTCATCGTTTTTATTCATTCAAATCTGAAATATCTTAATCCAGAATACATTCTTCTTCACAAATCATCAAGGTAACGCCTGCAGTCTCTTTTGAAAATAAAAAAACTAAAGGTATACAATATTTAGTAGACAAAGTTATATGGTTGAACCAGGCTAAATTTGTATTGTTCCCAACTCGTATAAGGCACTCGTTAATGGACAGATTTACGCCTGAAATAAACCGCACACCCACATAAACAGGAAATAGCAATTAGTGAAGAAAAATTTATTTTTTTATTTAGAGTTGACTATACTCTATTAAAATATATGAGTGTAGGTTAGAGTAGATTTTAGGTAACCCCATTTTTTTAAATAATAAAATAAGTAGCTTACCTACTACTGGAAATAAATGAGTGTTTCTGATTATAAAAGCCAAACAGAGATATTAACTTCCTTGCCGAATAGCCTTTCGTAGCCTGGTATAAATCAGTTTCCAAAACAAAACAGAATTCACTTATTTATTAGGACACACTTGCAATAAGATGTGAAAATTAAGTGACGGATTTTCGGTGGTAAACCTTTTTTTTATTTTGTTGGCATATGTTTCAAGGAATTTATGGTTTTTGAATAAAGGAGATAGACTAATGATTTCATGAAACCGGCGTGATTTTTTACTTTCACTTACCTATACATGAAATATATAGTAAGGGGAGTATTGCGATCGTGAAAAATTTCCATTCCGGTTATCAACGGAAATAGACGTTTTGGGGGCCCCTGAGTCCAAATAAACAAGTGTGTGTGTGTGTGTGTGTGTGTGTGTGTGTGTGTGTGTGTGTGTGTGTGTGCGTGCGTGCGTGCGTGCGTTCGTGCGTGCATGGGTGTGTGAACAGACTAGCTCAAAAACTATAAACCGTGCAAATCTGAAATTGGGTATTTAGTACATACTCGTATATATGCCCGTGATGTGACAGCAAAAATTTTATCAAAATTGGTCAATCGGAGGGGATACTTTATTTCATACCTTTTTAGGTTTTTTTTTTTTATTTTCTCAAAAACGGCTCTAACGATTTTGTTAGAACTAAGTATTTGATGTATTTATATGCTCGAGATATGACTGCAAAAATTTCATCAAAATTGATCAACTAGAGGGGGCACTTTACTTATTAGATTTTTTCTCATTTTCCCGTGTCTATTTACTCAAAAACGGCTTTAACGATTTTGATGAAACTGAGTATTAGATGTTGAACGCGGTTAGGAACAAGCACAACTTATCACCCAAATCAGCAGCAATTTTTACTTTTACTTACGTATATATGGTATATACAGGGTGACATGCTACTCGTGCGACAAACTTACCCAGTAGATTCTCCACCATAGTATGAATAAAAAAAATCATATTGACCATGGTCCGATTCTCAACCATTTCGGAATAATTTCGCTTTTTATCGATTTTGAAAGATATCGCGACCTGGCATCGGAAAACCGTGATATCTTTAAATCTGAAAATTTCTCCGAAAAGCTGATAGCACCATTGAATCTACATTAACTGTTTAATAATAAATTGGCCATTTCAAAATTTTTGGGCCATTTTTTTGTGTTTTATTTCAGCCAGAACAATAAAATAAGTGAAAAATTTTATAAATCGGAAAGTGTTTAACGTAGTCCAGAGTTTCTAATTTTAGTTTCAGAAGGCAGAAAATTTGAGGAAAAATACCTTATTTAGTAACGCTTCTAACGCACTCTTCATTTTTTAATTTGGTGTTTCTAAGATCAAGATATGGATGACAAAAAGAGAAAAAAATATCGTTCAAGGATTGTTAATGTTTGAGAATTTACATTTTAAATTTGAAAAAAACTAATACAACTCACCAATATCTTTAAAAAAAATTTATTTTTAATAATTTTATTTATATTCACATTGGAAGCCGTTTTCTGAAATACACAAATGTGCCCGTTTTGTCATACACCCAACTGTCACACCAAAAGTGAGAAAACGTCGAAGTTTTTCAGCATCGGCGAAGATACTTGCTCTCAAATTGTCTATGTTTGTCACTTCAGTGCGATAGATCAGTTCCTTGAGATATCCCCAGACGAAATATTCCATGGGGTTGAGATCAAGAGATCTTGGTGGCCATCGAACTGTCCCACCAGGGCCGATCCACGTTTCGAATGTTCTGTCAAATACGCCTGAACTATTCTAGAGGAGTGAGGAGGCGCACCATCGTGCTGAAAAATTATGTTACTCCTCAATTGTAAATGAAGGTCCTCCAGCAAGGTGGGAAGCATGTTTTCGATAAAATTTAAATAAACTGGGCCAGTTAATCTCGCCGGATTATCTAAGTAGGGACCGATGAGTACATCTCCAATAACTTCCGCCCAAACACTGATTGAAAAACGCCTTAGAGAATACAGTTTTTCTCTTTTTGTCATCGATATCGTGGTCTTAGACACACCAAATTAAAAAATGAAGAGTGCGTTACAAGCATTATTAAATAAGGTATTTTCCCTCAACTTTGCTGCCTTCTGAAACTAAAATTAGAAACTCTGGACTACCTTAAACACTTTCCGATTTATAAAATTTTTAACTTATTTTATTGTTCTGGCTGAAATAAAACACGAAAAATTGGCCCAAAAATTTTGAAATGGCCATTATATTATTAAACAATTAATGTAGATTTCAACGGTGCTATCAGCTTTTCGGATAAATCTTTAGATTTAAAAATATCACGGTTTTCCGATGCCAGGTCGTGATATCTTTAATAAACCGATAAAAAGCGAAATTATTCCGATATGGTTGAGAATCGGACCATGGTCAATATGAACTTTTTTATTCATTTTATGGTGGAGAATCTGCTGGTGAAGTTTGTCGCACGAGTAGCATGTCACCCTGTATATAGTAAGGGAAAGTATTGCGATCTTGAAAAATTTCCATTCCGGTTTTCAACGGATCAAACTGGGTATTTGATGTATGTATACGCCCGCGATGTGACAGCAAAAATTTCATGAAAATTGGTAAAGCGGAGGAGGCACTTTATTTCATAACTGTTTTCCCATTTTAAAGTTTTTATTGATTTTCTCACAAACTGCTTTAACGATTTTGATCAAACCCGTCATGTTTAATGATAATCAAGTATTGTTCAATATCTGGTAAACTTTATCATTATTAAAATGTTCTGAGGGGGCATAAATAGGGAAGGGGCCTTTTTTGTTTTTGTTTATATGGAGAAATTAACTGTCTCTCGTTACGCCTAAAAATAAGAAATGGCTAAATATGAAATATGAAAAAAATCAAGTAAACATATAAGGGAAAAAAAAGAAAAATATTCTATCAACTCATAAAACACGTTGAGCCCACGCTTGAGGAGTACGCCTTTATAGACAGACCATTGTTCATAATTAAAGCCGTTCTGGTCATTTAACGGAAATTATTTGTTTCATGGTAACTAAAGGAAGTTTTCAACAACTACATAGAGAATTATAAAATCAGACGACAGAGTATTATGCTTGCATTGCCGAAGTATCACAAGTAAAAACTTTTATTTAATAAAAAAAAAAAATAGTGTTTTATAGAGCAATAAAAACAAAAATAAGAAATGAATGTGGAATTAACAAAACACTTCAATTTCTAATCTAAGAAAGTTGGTAAGTGAAAGTTGTGTGTTGTGCGAACGCACCAGATTTTTTCATTTTCATTTATTCTTTGTTCCTAAAAATAAATGAAATCTCTTTCGGAAAAAAACATTGCAATTTGCTTTTAATTCTTGTACTTATGGCCGACGAATCTCGTTTTACTATACCTTTGGAGATTTCCGTACTGTATTCTAATGAATCTGGATCAATAAATTATTATAAATTTTATTTGCACCTCCGTACTGTCTCTGGATAAAAAAAATATAGGCTTTCAACAAAGACAGATTTTCCCCTTTAAAAAAGCCGTACACCTTTATTAGCAGGTATTAGCAATTCATAATGAATAATTAATTTCTATATAGTGTGGACTATATTCAGTTAAAATATCTGGGTGTAGATCAGTGCAGATTTTTAGTAATCCCATTTTTTATAATAAAGAAAAATAGCTTACTACTATTGAAAATAAAAGAGGGTACTCTATACTATATCCACCTGTAAAGAACCAAGAACTTATACAAACTTAATTTATGAATCGTCTTCTATTGCCTAGTATAAATTTGTTTCCAAAAAACAAAATCCACTCTTCGATTTTATTTATTTTGTAATTTGGAATTACATATTATTTGTATAATTTGGAAATAAACTGACTGAGTATATAAATGTTTCATATACTGAGAATATTTGTTTCAATAAATTAATAATTTGGTAATGAGCTAGCTAGATCGTTGTTTTCATGTGACCGACATGATTTTTTCGCGCGTGGTACCGGCTTTATGATGCAATAAAGAAGGAAATAGTAAAGGCCAATGGAAATCTCATTCTTATAAAAGAGCGCAAATCGAGATCCAGCTTGCATGACACGACTACACTCCCTGCTTGCTCCACCATCAACAGCAGTGGAAGTTACCCCTAAAAAACCAGCTTCCGAAAATCGACATTCCCACGTTTTATGGCGATATGCGCAATTGGTCGCATTTTAGAGATACCTTCGAATCATTAGTTCATAATGAAACAGCACTATCCCAAGTTGAAAAGTTCCACTATCTTATAGGGGCCTTGAAGAGTGAAGCCGCTGCCGTAATTTCCAGATTCCCCATTCACGAACAATCATACCAGCTCGCATGGAAAGGTGTCGTCGAAACGTACCAGAACCCGAGAGTCCTAGCCAATATTCTGGTGCATCACATCATCGACATTGACTTCAAACAGGTAATAGGCGAACTCCAAAGGTACGACTGTTTCCTGACCGATGTAGCAGATAGTATTGATGCCTTCCGTGCTCTGAAGCTTGAAGACCCCGCTGACTTCATATTAAGCATTCTTGCGCTCGGGACATTGGGTCCGGAAACGAGGAGACAATTTGAGCTATCGCTGAAATCTACTAAGGAATTTCCGACATTTGTCCGCCAGAGAAAGACTGCCATCAGGATGTCGAATATTCGACTAGGTAAGCACCTGCTCGCCCCACTCGGAATGCAGTGAAACACAACTCTGTTTCCCCTTACATGCGACTGGTGATTCGAGTTCCTCCGCCTAATTCATGCAGGGTAATAGTAAAGGTTGGAGAGCCAATAACAAGCAGCAGAGTAGTGGTAACCGCAATTCGATAGTAAAATGTTACATTTGCAAAGGGGATCATTTCGTTGCAAACTGTGAGAGCTTCCGATCCTTAATCCCTGAAAAGAGGTTAGAACAAGTCTGCAACTCCAACTCTGTCGGAATTGTCTTCGAAAAGGACATATGGTTTCTACCTGCCTCTCAAGATTTTGTTGTCGCACCTGCAACGGACGACACCACACCCTCGTCCATGCTCTAGGCGAAACCAAGGAGACTACGACCCCTCAGTCAACACCAGCAACTGCGGACACATTCACTGGCTTTGGAGCAATTCCTCTTCTTCTTCAGATAGCACTACGGTACTTTTGGGTACTGCACGTGCACTTATAAGGTCTACAGGGGGAGCGTACCATTCGGCCCGTGCTGTATTGGATTCAGGGAGCCAGCACACCTTCATCACGAGCGCTCTAACCCGCAAGATCGGTGCTAAAATATCACCATTCAGCGGCTGCATTACCTCCTCGGTAATGCAGCCCTTACCTCGGCGAGACCGCCGTTCCAAAGTCGCATCTTCAGGGTTCAACTTCCTGCACCTTACGTCCGTGTGCTGATGATCAAGAGTCTCTATTTCACCTGTCGTCGTTGACCGCAATCGAATCGCGGTCAAAAGAATATTTGGAGCTGGAAGAATCCGCATCCGTGGACAGATTACAACCTGACGATATTCATTACGAGAAGCTCTCCGTTAACACTCACGGTCGCACAGAAGAAGGAAAATTCGCAGTGAGGTTGCCTTTAAAGACTCAGCATCAGGATGCGGATTGGAAGCGGTCAGTAGCGCTTCAACGATATCGTTTTTTGAAATCAAAATTCCGAAAGGATCAGGGACTTTCGGAAATGTATAAGCCCTTCATGACGGACCATAGCGAGCTGGCACCTATGTCCATTTCCCCATCAAAGTCATCGTATCTGATCCCTCATCAAGGGATAGCGCGAGAAGTACTTGACCCAAAACGTCGTTCGGCCCATGAAGACCAGTTCTATGCTGCAAATGTTAAGAATGGGGCATCGAACAGTTTAAAGGTGCTGAAAAGATTCGGTGAACAAGTTAAAATGGTGCCAAGGAGGGGCGTGCTGGGTATTATCACGGTAGGCGGACGTTTGAAGAACCTTTCCTGCATTGTGCTATGAAGCACCACTTTCCTTTCTTCGCCGAGCTCACTTTACAAAATTTTATCGCTTAACATTACGTCTACGACCTCTAGCAACTTACTCACCTGAGTTACCTCTTTCGTTTTACCTTCTGGGGACGCAGAAGAATAGTTTTTGTTGGTTAATTTTTATCATTCTTCTTAAGGTCGGTTCTTCGCCTGGAGATTCTATTTTCTTCTAAATGCTATTGAGGTTAAAATTATAATTTCCTCAACATTCTTTGTTGGATATTTCTTATCACAGTTTCACATTCTGTATACACATTGCCTACCACATGTGACGGTGTAACTGAAGTTTATCCATTTTTTTTTTTTTTAACAAAGTGTTATTTTCTTTTTTTTTAGGTGGGCGGTATGTTTCGGCTTCCCGAAAGGTCCTATAAATCGCAGTAGCGGGGTTGGGCAAATCACATGGCGGGACCGCCAAGATTTGAATGCCCCACCGGCGAAATCTGCTTGGGGCAGAGGCTGAGAAGGAACTTTGAAAAAGATTCGGTGTTCGAAAAAGATTCTTGCAAGAGATCAGGCCTGGCCCATTTGTTTCCTTTTTCTTGAACCAAAATTTACTCTTAAGACATGAAGGAGTAAACAGAGGAACCGTTTCCCCGGCTGGAGGCGATGAAGAGTAGAGAGGGAGTTTCTAGAAGAATTATTAAGCCAATATGCAGAAGATAGGACATATTAGACAACCCAGCAGTGAGTCAGCATGGCCATGCCATTTAAAACATTAAAACCTACTAACACACAATATTTTGTTTGTTTTTTTTACTCAATAAATCCATTTTACTTGTTAATTGTATTTTATTTTTGACATCTTTAACCTTCAAATACAGTCCACTACATTTCACAAAATTGGTCTTGTGCCACACCATTAAGTTGAAGGCATGAACCATACAACCATCTCCCCACAATGAATGCATAATATTGTCAATGAAGGTAGTAAGCCACATCGCATAATGCTGGTGATACATTACAAAATATAAATCAGTAATTATTATGAGGGACTCAATGAAAAGGTTTAAACCTCACACTTCTGACCATGTCGTTCTAACATTCAATAAACTTGATGTACCATCCCCTCCTCGGCTCTTATTCCATTTGCACCTCGGACATTTTTTTCTCAAAGTTATTGAAGAGCTTATGATGCTATGATCACAAGGTATTATTAAATATTAGATGATAGATCCGTTTGCATCGGCTGTGTGGATTTCCAGAAATAAATCCGTTAGTTGAAGCACCAGCAAGGAACTCAACTTGATCAATCATGACCATTCACCATGAAAAGAGACAAGATGATTAATATACAGGGTGCTCTTCGCTCTGAATACACATGGCCATTTTTGCGATGTTCAGGTCATATTGTCTGGACGTAATGTCACTATTTCAAGGTTCAACTTCTCTGTGAACATCATCGGTTTCAGTGGTGTTTTGGAAAATGATCCAACGGTATAGTGCAACTTTTCTTTTCCAGTCAGGGCCTCCACATAATAATGAGATAATGAATTTACAACAGCTCATGTACATCCCTCATTGGTATTTTACGATAATTTTAGTGAAAATAAAAAAGGGAAAAAAATACACTTAATCTGATCAATATCACTAACGTAAAAAACGGGATAAACAAATTATTTCGCTCTGGTGAGCTCGGAAAAGCAATTAATACGATTATATGAACTGTAAAATAAAAAAAATGAAATAAATCTTTAATGCAACTTACCAAGCTTACGCTGTACGCTGATTCTGAATTTCGGGCATGGGTGAAATGAGGATAATCGTGTAAAAGACATTGAAAGGAGGTTTTAGGATGAAGGAAATTTTCACCTGTTGCTCGTCCTTCTTGAATTTTGCGGCCAGCGGCAAACAATGGTGGTTGAAGAGAAAACTTCAAAACAATTGTGAATTTCATACCCAGGAGAAAGAAAATTGTAATAAATTGACACCCAAGAGGTACCAACCAAACCGTCGGCGGCGGACTCTAATTGAGGAACACACACGACGTTGCTTACTATCCAATATCCAGAAAGCAAGTGCGCAAAAAAAAAATGGCTGACCCCGGAATTCTAAACCCTTACAAATGCCATCATGATGCCACTGATAACCCAATTGTTGGCCCAGCGATAGCTATCTCCGTGACAGTTAAGGTGGCAAATTCAAATTGAAATGTAAAAAAAAAGAGAATTATGTATGATAAAATAAAATCAAAATACCGAACACCGCCCGGCAATGAACGGTCTAGTTCATTCATGAGAAAAAAAATATATACATATTTTCATAATTTTAAGCGATCATAAGGTTGATCAATCTTCCGCTGCCAATAGCAACCGGAAGAGTTTTATGGCAGGCCTGGTAAAGGTTCCCACCTTGGTTGACACAGATGCCTTTCTCACAATTCCATCGGCTCCAGGAAAAACTGCTGTTATTCGGCCTAAGGGCCACATAAGGGGTGGACAGTTAGGTTCTGCAACTACCACCAGGTCGTTCACTGCCAAGTTTTTTGTTTTGTGAGTCCATTTCGATCTGACTTGGAGCGTAATCAGGTATTCCGAATGCCATCGTTTCCAAAAATGTTGGAGCAATGCCTGTATCAAGCGAAAATGTTTTAAGGAACCATCCCCGCACTCGGTTAAATCCTGTTGGGGTAAGGTAGAAATGGGTCGACCAATCAAAAAATGAGCTGGAGTGAGCGCAGCATAATCCCCAGGGTCAGCGGACTTGGGGCTTAAAGGTCTGGAGTTTAGAATTGCCTCTATAGAATAGAATAGAATAGAAAATACTTTTATTGATACTAATTACAAATTACAAAATTTTATATTTACAAAAGTAATTACTGACTATGGCTGTCTGTCAGGAGTGCTTAATAATGGCTCAACACTTATTAATTTATTTAAATAATCTATTAATAATTAAAATTTTTGATTAGAAAGGAACGATAGATGTAGGCTTCCTTTAAGTAACCCACTAGTGCTGCCCAATTTTCAACATTTAAATATTTGACCATTTCACCTTAGGTCATGGTGACTGCTCCAAAATATTTTTTCCTCATCGCCTCTAAGATTTTACATTTACCTAAATAATGGAATACATCTTCCTTCTCTCCCATGTTGCACATAGAACAATTGTAATTCTTCCCCTGAATAATTGGTTGGTAATTCAAGTTAAGAAGTTCACCTCTAACTTTAAATATTATACCAATATCAGATATAGATAAGTTAGAATGAATATAATCAATATTAAAAGATAATTGTTTATAGATTAGATGATATTGGCCGTTTAATGCTCTTTCTCTATAACATGTGTCATGATATGTAATCAGGCTAGATTTCAATGCTTTTAAATCTTTCCTTAACTGCTCACTAGAAGTGAAAACTGGGTTGAAGTTGCATTTAACTTTCTTGGACCAATTCAACCATTCTCTAAACCACAATAGTTTCCTTTTGATCACTTCTTCCGCAACCAATTTTGTTAGACGACATCCATCTAGATCTAAAGTCTTCAATATGTATTTGAATTGCAATTCAAAAGTAAAAACATGAATTGGTGAAATTTTGGTCTCTATATGTATCATGTAATTTGGAGTATTTCTCGGCAGTCTAAATATTTTCTTAACGAAGGTCCTCTGGACACTTTCTATTTTATTCGCATATTGATAACCCCAAACTTGACTTCCGTATGTTAGAATTGATCTACAAACCGTTTTGAAAATTTCACTGGAAGAGTAATATGCTTACTTAGAAATACGTTACTCCAAACACTGTTCAGACCAAGTAAAGAATGTCGAGCCGTTTGATTGAAATGATCTGTAAGTGTTAAACTTGGAGACAATACAATTCCCAAATATTTATATCTGTTAACGACCTTGACCGGTTGATTATTAAACTTCCAAGATTCATATTTACCAAGCTTTCCTCCACCTTTCCTAAAAACCATGATATTTGACTTGGATAGATTTACAATCAAATTCCAAGTTTTAACATAATATTCCAACTCATTTATCATGTTTTGTAAAACCAAAGCATTATCGGCAAGGAAAACTATAACGTCTGCGAACAGCAGGAGTTTTATTCTCTAACCTCTAAGCCATATTCCTCCCCTTAGACAATCTTTGATATCATTTATAAATAAAGTAAATAATAATGGACACAAGTTGCAACCTTGCTGAACTCCGGATAATGTTGGGAAAGTTTCTGATCGGCCACGTTTACAGCAGACAGATAATTTAGTATTCTAATAGAGACTTGCAACAGCTCTTATAAATTTTGTTGAAACCGCTAACTGTGACAGCTTGAAAAGGAGAGCATGCCTATCCACAGAATCAAAGGCAGATTTGAAATCTATAAAGAAGCAATAGATTTTCTTGACTCCTTTATGCCATTTCAATTGAATCAAGATAGTGAGAACAAAAATATTATCTACTGTTGAGTAACCTTCCCTGAATCCAGCCTGCTCCTCGCATAACAGTTTTTTATCTTGCACCCATGACTTTAGTCTTCCAGCCAATAAACTCGTATAAACTTTCTTGATGGTATCCTGTAGGACTATTCCTCTATAATTACATGCCTTATTACATGGATTACATGGATCTCCCTTCTTAAACAATGGTAATACAACAGCCTCGTTCATACTGTCTGGAATCGACCCTTTATCAAAATAATTATTAATCAATTCTAACAGCAATTCTAGGAAACTTTTAGGAGCGAACTTGTAAAACTCATAGACAATACCATCTAGACCAGGTGCTTTACCATTTTTAAATTTATTCAAGGTAGAAAGTAGTTCAGTAATATTGAAAGGATAATCAAGGCCAACGTCTTCTTGTAATGGAGCAGTATAATAGATATGAGTTACTGTTTGACTCCGATTAAAAACTTCACTGAAATGATTGACCCAAACATTCATTTCAATATTATCTCCAAAATTTATACCGCTCTTTTTCAATTTATTCACTTGAGACCAAAATTCACTCGAGTTTTTTGAATTTTTGATTGCATTAGCTTCTTCTAAATAATAGTTTTTTCGTTTCTGTTCACAAAGGTCAAAATACTTTCTCCTCTCTGTAGTATACTTCTGCTGAACAACCTTTGCTCTAGTTTTTCTGAAAAGATTTAATAACTTAAATACTCTGGTTCTATTTTTTAAACAACGACGATCAAACCAAGGTTGAATTTGTTTGAATGATTTGTTATAACTTTGCATATACTTAGCACTATCTCTTATTATCTCTTTAAGGACAGTTAAATCTCTATTTTCACAAGATTCAATTTTCTTTTCCACATTGTTCTTATAGTTGGCACATTTAGAAGGGTTCCACATTAGTTTTGGATTATTGGGTACAACATGCTCTATCCGTTCTTCTTGTTCTAGTTGTATAATGACCTCAATTGCCATATGGTCTGACCAGATAACGCTTCTTATAAAGAAATCTTTAATTAACCTGATACTGCTAACAGATATTAAGGCAAAATCTATTAATGAGCAACCCCTAGGGCCCAAATACGTTAATTCCCCAAACGAATCACTCAAGATCTCCCATTTAAAATTAAGAACCTCTGATCATCACAAAAATCCAAAACCAGCTTTCCTTCCGAGTTTATCATATTATCTTTAGAACATCTAAATTCTGAAAAACAACCCAGATCCAATGTGTCTTCCTCAATAGGCTGACTTTGGTTAGTGGTAACTTGTATCAATAGTATCTGGTATCACTATCTTCGATGTAGATCGATGTAGAAAACATATTTGTTTTCCTCCAAAACATCGATGATATTAAAACATCTAACAAAAACAACTATATGTGATCTTAACATCGATGTTTTGAACAAAAACAAGTATACTTTAACATCGATGTTACAACCTGTTGCTTTTTTTTAAAAACATCGTTGTTAAAAACATCTTTGTTATAACTAAAACAACGATGGTTTATACAAAACCAAATCATATTTGTTTGTTACCATTGTTAAAACAAATTGGTTTTTGTCTAAAACATCGATGTAGAAAACATATTTGTTTTTCTCCAAACATCGATGTTAAAATATACTTTTTTTGTCCTAAAGATCGATGTTAAAAACAAACTTGTTATTGTTAATACATTGATGTTAAATTATCCTTGTTTTTGTCATAAAAACATCGATGTTAAAAACAACTTTGTAATTGTCAAAACATCAATGTTACTTTTTGTCCAAAACATCGATGTTAAAATATACTTTTTTTGTCTAAAAGATCGATGTTAAAAACAAACTTGTTATTGTTAATACATCGATGTTAAAATATCCTTGTTTTTGTCATAAAAACATCGATGTTAAAAACAACTTTGTTATTGTCAAAACATCAATGTTACAATATATTTGTTTTTGTCCAAAACATCGATGTTAAAATATACTTTTTTTGTCCAAAAGATCGATGTTAAAAACAAACTTGTTATTGTCAAAACATCGATGTTAAAACATATTCGTTTTTCTCCAAAACATCGATGTTACTGTCTAAACATCGATGTTAAAACATACTTCTTTTTGTCCAAAACATGGATGTTGAAAACAAATTTGTTATTGTTAAAACATCGATGTTAAAAACATTTTTGTTATACCTAAGACATCGATGTTTTATACAAAACCAAATCATATTTGTTTGGTACCATTGTTATAACATATTGTTTTTATCCAAAATATCGATGTTATTGTCAAAACATCTATGATAAAGTATACTTGTTTTTCTTCAAAACATCGATGTTAACAAAAATTAGTTGTTCTCCAAAACATCGTTGATATTGTCTAAATATCGATGTTAAAATATACTTGTTTTTTGTTCAAAACATCGATGTTAAAAAATATTTGTTGTTCTCCAAAACACCTACGTCATTGACAAAACATCGATGTTAAAAGATACTTGTTTTTCCCCAAAACATCGATTTAAAAACATATTTGTTTTTTCCAAAACATCGATGTAATTTTCTAAACATCGATGTTAAAATATACTTTACTTTAAACATTATCGATGTTTTGGAGAAAAACGAATATGTTTTAACATCGATGTTTTGAACAAAAACAAGTATACTTTAACATTGATGTTTTGACAATAACATTGATGTTTTGGAGAAAAACAAATGTTTTAACATCGATGTTTTGACAATAACAAAGTTGTATTTAACATCGATGTGTTGGACAAAAAAATTTTTTTTATCATCTATGTTTTAGCTATAACAAAGATGTTTTTATCAGCGATGTTTTAACAAAAACAATCTTGCTTTCAACATCGATGTTTTGGAGAACAACGAATATTTTTTATTTAGGAGAACAAATCCCAATTTGTTTTAACAATGGTACCAAACAAATATGATTTGGTTTTGTATAAAAAATCGTTGTTTTAGCTATAACAAAGATGTTTTTAACAACGATGTTATTAAAAAAAAGCAACAGGTTTTAACATCGATGTTTTGAACAAAAACAAGTATATTTTAACATCGATGTTTAAACAGTAACATCGATGTTTTGGAGAAAAACGAATATTTTTTAACAGCGATGTTTTGAACAAAAACAAGTATATTTTAACATCGATGTTTAGAAAATTACATCGATGTTTTGGAAAAAACAAATATGTTTTAAAATCGATGTTTTGAACAAAAACAAGTATACTTTATCATAGAAGTTTTGACAATAACATCGATGTTTTGAACAAAAAAAAGTATATTTTAACATCGATGTTTAGAAAATTAATCGATGTTTTGGATAAAAACAAGTATATTTCAACATCGATATTTTGGATAAAAAATAACAACATATATGCTCTTAACATCGATGTTTTGGCTATAACAAGGTTGTTTTTAACATCGATGTTTTTGACAGAAACAAAGTTGTTTTGAACAAAAATAAGTATTTTTTAATATTGATGTTTTGAACAAAAACAAGTATACTTTATCATAGAAGTTTTGAAAATAACATCGATGTTTTGGATAAAAACACATATGTTTTGACAACGATGTTTTTAACAAAAACAAGTATACTTTAACGTAGATGTTTTGAGAATAACATCGATGTTTTTTATAAATCCAAGATGTTCAGAGTCAAATTTTATAATAAACCTGTTTTATTAGTGCACAAGTACAAGTTCCCAAGCAACCAAAGAATAGCACTGGCAGTTGTTATTATTTTTTATAGGAACCAATAGTAATGATAGAGTATAATTTCCATTTTTACAACTTATAACTTGTACTTTAATTAATAAGAAAGAAATAGTAACAAAACAATAAGAGTATTTTTTGGTACTTTTATCATAAAAATGTCACAGGTGGCGAAAAGAAAACGTAAAACAGCTTTAATTAGGTGTCAGATATATGACCTAATTAAAACTGTTACCGAAACGTTGTGTTTGAAGGGTTGGGGAAGAATATCATTGTTTACGTGAACCTGGTATGATTAAATAATTAAAATTATTTAAACCAGAAAGTCATTCTTCTCCAATTCGTAATTAAATATTGCATAATTAATACTTCACCTTATATATTGAAAAAGGTGGACTAGATTTTGGTGGTAATAAGATTTAGAAATAGTAAGAAAATTTTAAATTGTAGGTTACTTTTTGAACTAACAGTGGTCTTCTTCAGGGCTAAATGACCGGACAAAAGATTTTGTAACAAACTCTGGTTGTTGGTTATCTTTTGTACCTGCATATCCCTATTAAGCTTGCATTTACTACGCTGTCTTAAATTTACATTTAAATTATATATACATTAAATTGTAAGTGTTACTAATTTTTTGTAATAATACGGTGATGATTATCTCTTTCAGTCAAGAAAAAAAACAGGTCAACTCAAGGGCGTACCCAGGATCAAAACTAGGGGGGGGGCAAGCTAAAAACTAGGGGGGGGACAAGGGGGGTAACATCTTACCGCGGAAATGGTGAATGAAACCAAAATTATGTATAATTATAGCAGTGCTTTATCAACTAAGTTATTACAATTATTTGCTTGAAAAAAATTTATTCTATTATTGCTTCCAGTCTTAAAAGCCTAAACAATTATTGCTTCTAGCCTTCCAGGGGGGGGCAGCTGGCCCCCCTGCCCCCCGCTGGGTACGCCCATGGGTCAACTGCTAATGTTAACATCGGCCTACAAACATTGGTTTTTGGCTATTTTATTATTTTTTAGGAGCATTCTTCGCTATATTTTTGTTTCTTTTAATTTAGAATATATTTATTATTAAATTATTAAGCTATTTAAGGTATTTTCATCAGTTAAATGCATTTATTATAATTTATTTATTGGACTGGAATGAATAGATGAGAGTAAACAAGAATAAAATGCATTATTAACTTATAGAATTGCTTAGACCTTCTCAGAGACATTTTCTAAACCTATAAAAAAAAATACAGACACATTTGAAGAAACATAATACCACATTTGACAAAGAGTGCCCTGGAATAGAGTAAAAATGTAATGTATGCAATGTATAATAAATAAATAAGATAGGCCATATTGGAGCGCCCTTGAACAGAGGCAAGGGAACTCCAATTGCGGGCGCCCTATAGGAAAACTCTTGGCCCGATTTAGTTTGCCCAAGCCATGCACGCGATGCACTTCCGTCTGTCCTTTCCTGCTAAATAGTGGGAACGTTCAGACCAGGCCCTGGTGGGCTGTTCCCCGGCCCCGTCAGCGCGAACTGATGTCAGAAGCGCTGCATGACTGGGAAACGGCTCCCGTTTAGAGCGCGGAGTCAAAAAATTTAAGTTACAAATTGGATGTACCGCTGGTATGAGGGCTGCCTTAAGGTACAGCGGGGGTAAAGAAGGAAAAAAAAAATAAAAAATAAAAATGTAAACAAACGGAAATTCTTGGAATCAGTAATCTCTCACTTCAGGATATAACTTCTACTCTTGAAAGGTTTAAGCCAATTTTTTTTTTTTTTTTTAGGAGCGGCCCAAGGCTCAGTTCTGTGTCATAATTATTTTTGTCTGTATATTTTATATCTTGTTAAATTAACACATAAGATGACTTGCATTGTTGTATCAAAACGTAGTCTACAAATAAAATAGTTTTTTTTGCTATTTGTAAATTTTCCACAACCACCCCACCAATTTATTTTCTTTTTATTAAATATACTTTATATCAAATAATTTTTCGTATTCAATCAATTTAACTTAGATGATAATGCAGCCTGTTCTTTATGTGATACTCCTTTCAATAGATAACAACAATTTCCTTTATATTATCTACTTTAAAAATAACACTAGTTTATGCTGTGTACAAATGAAAAAATGGGGGATGTGTGGCAGTGAATAATTCTTTAAAAGTTCCTTTGTTATGAGCCCAATCAGCAAGAAAAATGAAATGTCCACTGACTAAATTAAGTATGTAAATTAACCCTTAGCCACCAGCATCTTATTCATAGGACAGATAATGTAAAACTCATCCCAGGTTCACGTAAACAATGATATTCTTCCCCAACCCTTAAAATACAACAATGTTTTGGTAATAGATTTAATTAGATATCAGATATATGTTTTACGTTTTCTTTTCGCCACCTGTGACATTTTTATGATAAAAGTATAAAATAAAACTCTTCTTATTTTGTTACTATTTCATTTCTTATTAATAAAAGTACAAGTTGTAAGTTGAAAAATGGAAATTATACTCTATTACTATATACTCTATTACCATATACTATATATCATTACTATTGGTTCCTATAAAAAAAAAAAAAACAGCCAGAGCTATAATTTGATAGCTTGCGAACTTGTACTTGTGCACTAAAAAAACAGGTTTATTATAAAATTTGGCCCTGAAGATCTTGGTTTTATAAAAAAAACATGGATGTTATTCTCAAAACATCTACGTTAAAGTATACTTGTTTTTATCCAAAACATCGATGTTAAAACATATTTGTTTTTATCCAAAACATCAAAAAATTTGGCCCTGAAGATCTTGGTTTTAAAATCTAAGATCCCTTTTAAGGTAGGAAAAAAAAATATCCTTTTTTTTTGTTTGTTTTAAAGTCCGATTTCTTCAACGTCATTTTGAACAGAAAGTTTAAATGTTAATTAATTTATATATTTATAAATATTTTTTTAAACATTTATGCCTTGATAAAACGAAGAATTTTTTAACGTCGATGTTTTGACAAAAAAAAAAAAAGATGTTTTTAAAATGGATGTTTTTGAAAAAAACAAATATGTGTTAACATCGATGTTTTGGATAAAAACAAATATGTTGTAACATCGATGTTTTAATAATAACCAAGTTGTTTCTAGCATCGATGTTTTATAGGAAAACAAGTATATATTAACATCGATGTTTTAACAATAACAAAGCTGTTATTAACATCGATGTCTTTGACGAAACAAATATGTTTTAACATCGATGTTTTGGGCAAAAAAAAAATATATTTTAACAATAACCCAGTTATTTTTAACATCGATGTTTTGGACAAAAGAGAATATTTTTTAGCATCCATGTTGTTTAAAAACAATCGGGTTATTGTTGAAACTTATTTGTTTTGTCCAAAACATCGATAATAAAACGTATTTTTTTTTTTTTTTTATTGTTTTTGTTTTAAGGACATCGTTCATAACATAACATCATAACATCGACAATAAAACGTATTTTTTTTATATTGTTTTTGTTTTAAGGACATATTAGTTTTTGACAAATAAATCAATGTAAAGAGCATAGATATTTCTGATATTTGTGCAAAACAACGACGTTAAAATATATTTGTTTTTGTCAAAAATATCTATTGTAATAACAGCCGGGTTATTGTTAAAATATATATGTTTTTCTACAAAACAACGATGTAGAAACATATTTGCTTTTGTCCAAAACATCGATGTTAAAACATATTTGTTTTTTAAAAACATCGAGGTTTTATACAAAACCAAATATGTTTTAACATCGATGTTTTATACAAAACCAAAAAAGTTTTAAAAAAACAAATATGTTTTAACATTGATGGTTTGAACAAAAACAAGTATACTTCCACATCGATGTTTTGACAATAAAGAAGTTGTTTAAAACAACGATGTTTTTGAAAAAAAAAAAAACAAATGTTTTAACGTCGATGTTATGTACAAAACCATATCATATTTAATTGGTAACAATGTTAAAACAAATTTGTTTTTGTCAAAAACATCGATGTTAAAAACAACCGGGTTATTGTTAAAACATCGATGTTACAACATTTTTTTTTTTTTAATTTTTACATCGATGTTAAAAACAACCGGGTTATGGTTAAAACATACTTTTTTTGTCCAAAACATCGATATTAAAAACAACCGGGTTATTGTTAAAACATATTTGTTTTTGTCCAAAATATCGATGTTAAAACAACTTTGTTTCTGTCAAAAACATCGATGTTAAAAACAACCTTGTTATAGCCAAAACATCGATGTTAAGAGCATATATGTTGTTATTTTTTGTCCAAAACTTCGATGTTAAAACATATTTGTTTTTGTCCAAAACATTGATGGTAAAACATATCCCTCTTGTCAAAAACATCGATCTTAAATACAACCGGTTTATGGTTAAACATTATTTTTTTTTTGTCCGAAACATCGATGTTAAAAACCGGGTTATTGTTAAAACAGCGATGTTAAAACCTATTTGTTTCTGTCGAAAACATCGACGTTAAAAACAACTTTGTTATAGCTAAAACATCAATGTTAATAGCATCAGTCTTATAAACAACTAAAAAAAAAAAAAAAAAGAAAAAAAAGAAAAACATCGATGTTAACATCGGCTCATAAACATCGATGTTGGCAAAACATCGATGTTTTGGAAACATCGACATCGATGTCGCATCCAAACTTTCCAGCCGTCTACGAAGGAAGGGAAATCGTGACCAGCCGTATATTTGAATATGAATATTTGAAAAACTTTGTCTTTAATTTGATATTTGTGGTCCTAATTTCTGTTGAGTTGGAGTACTTATGAATAAAATATTTTCAATTGTGTTATAAAAATAAATCACTAATTAAAGGGAAATGAAATGTTCTGTGTTTAATTTTTATTTATAATATTAAAATTCTATACTTATACATATAATTGAAATTCAATATGTGTATTTTAAAACGTGTTCTTTTTATTACACTGTTGTATACACTTCAAATTATTACCAGTGAACATTCTTATTATATTCTTATGTAAATGTGCACATATGTTTTTTTTTTTGCGTTCTGAATTGTATATTACCTAAATGTTGTGTTTTAAAATGACGTGTTTATCAATTTATAAAAAAATATTGTACCCCATATACAAATGCTCTAGTAATGACTTATTAAATGATTACTTAGTGTTATTCACACTAAGTAATCATTTAATAAGTCATTACTATTCTAGTAATTCTTCAGAATTACTCTTCTGAAGAGCATTAAAAGAGTTCTTTTTGTTATAAATTAAACATTTTACATGATAATTTAATATAAAATGAAGTATGAACTGATGTAAAACAACTCCACAATCCACTAATAAACACAATACAAAGTTTGAACAAGTTTAGTCCACTAAAAGTTATAATATTAGTAAGAAATTCTCCTACCCCTCCCTCTTACCCCTACCCCCACCCTTTTCTATTTTAATGAAACCGATATAAAACATCTCTACAATCTACTAATAAACACAATACAAAGTTTGAACAAGTTTTGTCCACTAAAAGTTATAATATTAGTAAGAAATTCTCCCACCCCTCCCTCTTACCCCCACTCCCACCCTTTCCTATTTTAATGAAACCGATATAAAACAATTCTACGATCCACTAATAAACACAATACAAAGTTTGAACATGCTTGGCCCACTAAAAGTTATAATATTAGTAAGAAATTCTCCTAAAAGGACTGGAATTTTAAGCCCCTCGCAACATTTAATTAGCCTCTCTGAGATAGAGATACGAGTTAATGAATGAAAAATTTAGTTCGAGCTTCAGGCTACCAGGAAGCGCTAGGGTGCTTTTCACTCAATGTTTATTGTTCATTCATCCAGTGAGGTTGTAAAGGTTATATATTTTTCCAGCTGTTCTTTTTAAATTACTAAAAAATTAAGCGATAATAATTAGTTTATCCTTTCTTTCAAAATAAAATAATGATTTAACATCTCTGCAATCCATTAGAAAACCAACTGGATTCATAAAAAAATTAATTTTCTCATAAGAAGGCTAATTGATCAACACATTACGTTTAATCAGTATATAATATATACTTAAGTAAATTTAATGCAATATGAGTGAACATTTCTTCATAGTACAGTGATCGAATAAAAAGACACATAAAAAAAAGAGATAAATTGACTGAATATATATCGAAAATAAAAAGTTTGAAGTTTTCTTATTGTAGTTATGAAAAAGAAGTTGTTTTGATTACTATGTATGATGGGCATTCCAGTTGAAAAATGACTAACTCCAAATACAGCATTTTTTCAATAAGATTTTATCATCCCTCTTGGTTCTTCAAAAATAGATATGGTAAAAAAATATTGCCTTCATGAAATTTTGCTTTTCACTTTATAATACTAATAAGATTCGAGTTCTGCAGAGTCAAATTACGGGGGGATATCTTAAGGGAGATTGAAATGGAAGAAAGGTCTTTAAAAAAAGTTTCTAAGAATCTTCGGTAGTTTCTATTCTTCTGGATCTATTAGGATCATCACAGTATTCGGCGCTTAAGTTATACTCGAAATATAATATCTTTAACTGAGATATTAGAATTTTCAACTATAATCTAATAAGTTATTATCTGCTGACTGCTAGGAATGGGCTTATACGATTCAGAATTATAAAAACCATAAAACACGATGCATAACTCGACAAAGTTGCATTCAAATTAATTGTTCATTTACCATTTTCAACCCCCTATAACGTATATAGGGTTCCTTATTTGGGCGGACTCTGCCGTTCTCGAATATTAATATTGATACCAAGTTAAAACCGAAGTTTCAAGAAGGTGCTAATTTTGTTCTATATTTCCTTTAATTTTAAAGTTTTTCTGTTATTAAAACTAGCAAACAACTACCGGAGCGAAGCCGGGCACCCTAGCTAGTTTTTAATAAAAAATGATGGTCGCAAAAAAAATCTTGTAAATTATGTTCTTTGGGCTATAAAAAATGTATTCTGAAAGTTTTTAAAATCAGTTTATCAGTGGCCCTTTTTGAGAAAAAAGAGTTTGTTTTTTTTATTGCTTTTTTCGTCAAAAATTTATTCGATTTTCTGAATAGGTGCTGAAAAGGTGCTTTTAACAAGTGCGCAACAAACCTATGAAATTCCTTGAACATTACTTACCTAATGTAGTATTTAAACATATCATCAAGGACTGTTATTGTTTACATTGATATAATAGACCAGTTATTCAATCATGGAAAAGTATTTATAGTATATTATTGATTCTGCTTATAAACAAAATCACTTAAATATTTCAATCAAGTATTTTTAATTTTAAATTGACTATTTAATCTATTTCACGTAAATTACGTTAGTCAATTAAGTACGTGACGTAATAAACATATAACATAATTAATAGTTAAGTATTTTTTATCATTTCAGATAATAAACAAATGGTAATTATTAATATTTTATAGTTTTTTAGCACCTATTCAGAAAATCGAATAAGTTTTGACAAAAAAAGCAATAAAAAAAATCAAACTCTTTTTTCTCAAAAAGGGCCACATAAAGTGATTTTAAAAACTTTCAGAATACATTTTTTATAGCCTAAAGAAACATAATTTACAAGAATTTTTTTGCGACCATCGTTTTTTATTAAAAATTATTCTTGTGAGCTGTGAGGACCACTGTGCGCCGGAACATTCTAGGGATGTAAGGTCTGGCCTTGTCCTTGGAAATCTCACACCACACTGAACGGTGGACACCAGGAAGGGAGAATTTCTTAAATTCCAGGTTTTCCTGTGTGAGCAGCCTACTTAACTCCTCAACCTTTTCCTGAGTAGCGGCGAGTTGATCCCAATCTTCATCCAGTGACAGCTCTTCCAACCGGGACAGGGCGTCTGCCAACGAGTTTGCAGATCCTCCAATATGCTGAATGTCCGTGCAAAATCGAGAAATAAAATTCAGCCAACGAATACGCATGGGAGCTGCTGTGCTCGACTTTTGCAGAATATATAGGTCAGTGGTTTATGATCAGTAAAAATAGTAAACTTCCTCCCTTCAACCACTGGCCTAAAGTGCTTAACTGCCTTAAGAATCGCCAGCAGCTCGCGATCATAAGCAGCATACGTGCGCTGTGGAGGCGATAATGCTTTGGAGAAGAATCCAAGAGGAACCTACCTGTTTTCTTGCCATTGCTGGAGTACCGCGCCAACACAGGTATCAGATGCATCACACGCTACATATGCGAGCATTATTTGCTGGGTGCATAGGGTAAGTTGCATTGTAAAGTGCATCCTTACACTTCTGAAATGCTTCCTCAGAGTTAGGGTTCCAATCAATCTTGCGCTGGTCGTTTTTGCGGACATGGTGCAAGTAAATATTCAGTGGTTGTTGAATGCTGGCAGCATTTTTGATGCATGCCCTATAGAAATTAATCATGCATCATTATTTGGTGTATGTATATACCCGCGATGTGACAGCAAAAATTTCATCAAAATTGATCAAACGGCGGGAGTACTTTATTCGATAACTTTTTGCCCATTTTTACGTTGTTTTTTTTTTGGTTTTCTCAAAAACGGCTTTAATGATTTTTATCGTCATGTTTAATGGAAATCAAATCTTCTTTAGTATCAGGTAAGTAGGTAAGTCTTTTGGTATCAGCAAACTTTCTGGGGCTGTTGGATAAACCAGTCTTACCATCCTCGCAATATCCGCCACAAACTCTTGAATAGTCTCGGCTGCTTTCTGCTTCCTGCTTTTCAACTGGGACTGGTATACCTGTTCTAGGTGGGCGAGGCCAAATCGGATTTCAAGCCGGCTTACTAATAAGTCAAAATCATAGGGGTCGTTAGCGTTCAGGGTCTGGAGAACATCCAGAGCGTCGCCTCGGAGGGCTACTGTTAAAGCAACCGCCTTATCTGTAGGAGACCACCCATTACCACCAGCCGCTGCGTTAAACTGTTTCAGGTAATTCGACCAAGACGATTTACCATCAAAAGTTTGTGGTTTTATCTTGACTCGGTTCTCCGTGGCTAAAGGTTCAACTCTTTCCTCATCTTGTAACAGCTGTTGGCATAGCTGGTCTCTCGCGAAGGGCTGGGCCCCTTTTTCCAAAGTCCTTTTGAGTCTCTCAACCTCCTCCTCTAAAGCAACGGTCCTAGCTTCTTGTTGGGCTAACTTGTCATTCATCTCAGTTGAAAAATCCGACCTTAGGCTAGCTATCTTTTCTTCCAGCTCAGCTGGTCATTTAACCTATTTATTTTAGCAGACTGGCTGGTCATCTTGTCATTTAATTCGCTTAGCCAGACATGCTTGCTAATTTACCATTTATTTCAGCAGACTGGCTTGCTAATTTACCATTTATTTCGCCAGATAAATTTCAAAATTTATCATTATTTCAGCCGACTGCCTTGCTAATTTATCATTTATTTCGCCAGATAAATTTGAAATTTATCATGTATTTCAGTCGAAAAATTATTTAGAGTGGCCTTGAAAGAGCTAGCCTCAAACTCTACCGTTTCAGGATCTACGCCCTAACTCCAGTAATACTCACGTAAGCGGGCCAACAAAATCGCTTTTGTCCCTGTAGTGTTTAAATCCAGCTCTTCTAATTCTCTCCGCAGCTCCGTGACTTTAAGTTCTCAAATTAGTTTACCTGGAATTTTTTTTCTTCTTTAGACCCCACACCTGACACCAGTTGTAACACTTATGTGGGTGACAAATATTTATTCAACAAAAATGTACAGTTATCAGTGTCAACGAATTAATAAAACTTAAACACTTGAGCAGGTTACAAAAATGATAACGTTATAACACGCAATCATATGACTTAAGCTACACAGTCAAGACACAGACTTCCCCTATCTCGTTCAGTCACTGCTCCTTATATATAATCGTAAATAGTCAGGCCTGGAATGTTCCAGAACAATGTGGACAGTTCTACGCCAGCGTGGACTAGGCACGAACAGTTCGTTTCAACCGCTTATTTTGTTCCAACAAACGGTTTTGGATTTTACGACATATATTTTTTTTATTTGCTTATCGGTTTAACGTTACACTATTTATCGACTTTATGAAAATATTGTGAAACAGATATGGGGGGGGGGGTGAATATGGGTCAAAAGCCCGAAACGTGGGAGAAAAATACGTTATGAAAAACCAAATATGGTAGATGTTCATTCACTTTAAAAAAACATATTAATAATAAGTCAATCCTCTTCATATTTTCCAATTAGAAGCTTGTTTTATCCTTCTGGATTGATCATTGTGCCTACTTTGCTCCAGGTTTTTAACACCTAATCTTTTAATTATAAATCTCACGCTCACTTTAAAAAGACTGGGTGTGCCCCAGAGATGCTCCGTGGTATAATTGGAAATACATCTTGCAAGAACCAGTCACGAACCCGGGGCCATAGCATTTAAGTGCCCTAACATTAAGCTTCCCCACTCCCTTTTGATAGAATCTAAAAATGACATGGAAAAGATTAAATATTGATAATCACACAAATACAGCCAACATGAAACGGGGAGAAAAAATAAATAAACTAAAAACAGAAAAGGCATAACAGAATAAAATATTTTATTGCATCTACAACTACCTACCTAAAAAATCTGGTGCGTGCGCGCAACACACAACTTTCACTTACCAACTTACTTAGATTAGAAATTAATGTGTTTTGTTAATTGCCACTTCTCAAAGTTATACATTTTTCCACATTCATTTCTTATTTTTGTTTTCATTTGCTCAAAAAAAAAAAAAAAAACACTAATTTCTATTATATTAATTATTAAATAAAAGTTTTTACTTGTGATAATTCGGCAATGCAAGCATAATACTCCAAGTCGTCTGATTTTACAATTCTCTATGTACTAGTTGAATATTTCATTTAGTTCGGATGAAACAAATAATTTTCATTAAATGAACAGACATCTTTAATTATGAACAATGGTCTGTCATTAAAGGCGTACTCCGCCATATGCCTGTGCTCAAGGTGTTTTATGAGTTGACGGAATATTTTTCTTTTTTTCTCCTATATATGTTTACTTGATTTTCTTCATATATCATATTTAGCCATTTCTTATTTTTAGCCGTGATGAGAGACGGTTAATTTCTCAATATAAACTAACACAAAGGTACTTTATAGGAAAACAAAAAAGGCCCCTTCCCCATTTAAGCCCCCTCAGAAAATTTTAATACTGATAAAACTTACCTGATATTATTGAACACCTAATTTTCATTAAACATGATGAATTTGATCAAAATCATTAAAGCCGTTTTTAAGATAATCGAAAAAAAGGTAAAAATTGGAAAAAAGTTATGAAATAAAGTGCCCCCTCCGGTTGACCAATTTTGATGAAATGTTGCCTGTCACATCTTTGGCATATACGTACGTCAAATACCCAGTTTGATCAAAATCTTTAAAGCCGTTTTTGAGTAAATAAAAAAAAAACACATGAAAATGATACAAAATTTATTAAGTAAAGTCCCCCCTCCGGTTGATCAATTTTGATGAAATTTTTACAGTCGTATCTCGGGCACATTAATACATCAAATACTTAGTTTAATCAAAATCGTTTGAGCCGTTTTTGAGATAATCGAAAAAACATAAAAAATTATTAAATAAAGTACCCCCACCCTTTGACCAATTTTGATGAAATTTTTGCTGTCACATCGCAGGCATATACATACACTAAATACCTAATTTCAGAGTCGCACGGTTAATAGTTTTTGAGCTAGTCTGTTCAGACACACACACACACAGACAATTTCGCGGGACTTGGTTATTTCGACTCAGGGGACCCCAAAACATGTATTTCCGTTGAAAACCGGAAGTCGAAATTTTTCACGATCGCAATACTTCCACTTACTATATATTTCATATATAGGTAAGTGAAAGTAACAACTTTCCACAGGGATTACATATCTCCAGTTGGGGAAACTATTTCTAAAGAGGTCGTGGTAGGAATGACAAGCAATCTCCATACTTGGACTCCAGCTCTGGTGTTCCTTTTAAGGCATATTACGTCACGGTCCAGACCTTGCTATGTTCTGTCTCTCACAAGGGATGCGACATCGATGTCGATGTTTCTATATTTTGACTGTATGCATATATCCGATGTTTTGTGAACATTGATGTTTGTGTGTCGATGTTAACATCAATGTTTTGATTGTTTTTTTTTTAATTTTATTTTGTTAATTGCAAAATTACTATAGTGAAAAATAATAATCCTGTAGCATAGTTTTTAAGCATTGCACTCTTTTATCGTGTTCTTTTTGTATTTTGTATTTATTGTAGGATAAATACAAAAAATAGAACATGACAAACGGGCGATAACTAAAAACCAATCAGAGGTACCGCCATCTTGGCGTACCTGAATCTTTCTTAAGTTTTCATTTCTATAGCAAAAAGTGATACACCAGAGTCGTCTTTTTTTTTTCTTTTTTTTTTCGGGAAATTTTTTTCTAAAATCTCTAACGTTAGACAAATGCAATATTTGCCTCATGCATTTCAAAATTTCTGGAAAAATCACAAATTTACTTAAACTAATGAAGGTTGATGTTGATATTAATATTTATTGATGTTTAGACATTAACAAAGATGGTTTTAGCATGGATGTTTAGAAATAAACAAAAATAGTTTTAACAATGATGTTTTCAAAAAAAGCAAAGATGGTTTTAACATCAATTTTTACTTTCACTTACCTATATATGAAAAACTATATAGTAAGGGGAAGTAATGCGATCGTGAAAAATTTCGACTTCCGGTTTTCAACGAAAATACACGTTTTGGGATCCCCTGAGTCGAAATAACCAAGTCCCACGAAATGGTCTGTGTGTGTGTGTGTGTGTGTGTGTGTGTGTGTGTGTGTGTGTGTGTGTGTGTGTGTGTGTGTGTGTGTGTGTGTGTGTGTGTGTGTGTGTGTGTGTGTGTGTGTGTGTGTGTGTGTGTGTGTGTGTGTGTGTGTGTGTGTGTGTGTGTGTGTGTGTGTGTGTGTGTGTGTGTGTGTGTGTGTGTGTGAACAGACTAGCTCAAAAACTATTAACCGTGGGAACCTGAAATTGGGTATTTAGTGTATGTATATGCCCGCGATGTGACAGCAAAATTTCATCAAAATTCCTCAAAGGGAGGGGGTACTTTATTTAATATTTTTTTACGTTCTTTTCGATTTTCTCAAAAACGGCTCTAACGATTTCGATTAAACTAAGTATTTGATGTATTAATATGCCCGAGATATGACTGTAAAAATTACATCAAAAATGATTAACCGGAGGGGGGACTTTACTTAATAAATTTTATATCATTTTCACGTGTTTTTTTTATTTACTCAAAAACGGCTTCAATGATTTTGATCAAACTATAACTAGGTATTTGATGTATGCATATGCCAAAGATGTGATAGCCAACATTTTGTCAAAATTGATCAAACGGAGGGGGGACTTTATTTCATAACTTTTTTTCCAATTTTTCGATTATCTCAAAAACGCCTTTAACGATTTTCATCATAATCGTCATGTTTAATGAAAATTAGGTGTTATTTAATATGAGGTAAGCGCTATCATTATTCAAATGGTCTGAGCAAATGAAAACAAAAATAAGAAATGAACTTGGAAAAATGAGTAAACTTTAAAGAGTGGCATTAACAAAACGCATTAATTTCTTATCTAAGTCAGTTGGTAAGTGAAAGTTGTGTGTTGCGCGCACGCACCAGATTTTTTTTAAATTGGGTCATACTGCCTATACCTATACATTGTTCTATATCATATGAAGCGACATGGAGTGCGCTGTTAAACGAAACCAATCTCCAAATGTGACTAGGATTAGGTAGTTTCATATGATATAGAACAATGAATAGGTATAGGCATTATGACCCAATTTAAATAAAATATATATAGAAATTTAAAAAAAAAATTCCTTTTTGAGAAAATTGAAATTAAAATTTTAAACATGGTTTTAAGAAAATTTCTTTAGCCTCAACCTCTACCTTTTTGTACACAACATGAAATGGCGTAGAATGCGCTGTTAAACGACACCAATCTCATAATCCTAGTCACATTTGGAAAACATCTACATCTATTTTTAATCATAAAAAGCTAGATTTATTGAATTTTATCACTAGTTTTCAATTTGTTTAGTAATGAAGAAATTTTCATCCCACTTTTATATTTTGTTGTATGAATAGATATACTACTACCTATTTTTTGAAAAAACTATAAAAGATGCACTTTTAAGAAAAATGAAATTAAAATTTTAAACTTTGATTTAAGAAAATTTCTTTAGTACCAACCTATACATCGCTGTAAATCATACGAAATGGCATGGAATGCGCTGTTAAAAGACACCAATGTCATAGTCCTAGTCAAATTTGGAAAACATCTGCAGCTATTTTTAATCATAAAATGCTATATTTATGAAATTTGATCCATATATTTTAATTTTTTTAGTAATGAAAAAAATTTTCATCCCACTTTTATATTTTATTCTATGAATAGATATAATACTAAATATTTTTCAAAAAAACATTAAAATTTTAAAAAATGCCCTTTTTGAGAAAATTAAAATTAAAATTTTACATTTAGTTTTAAGAAAATTTCTTTAGTACCAACTAGTGATGGGCAAAACTGTTAATTTTGAAAAACAGTTGCAACTGTTTCTGCTACTTTTATTAAACAGTTTAAAAAAAAACAGATACAACTGTTTAAAATATTACTATATGGGAAAAAAGAAAAAAAATGGTCCACTTCCCATTCCAGTATTCTTTTAATTTACGTTTTAATTATTGAAATGTTTAACAAGTTCGAATGACAATTTCTCATAAAACATTTAATATAAAATTAAGCTATATGTAAAATAATTAAACAACACTAAAAATAACTAATAAATCAAAACTTGTAATAGGCATTAATTGATTTTTTGTTTATAAAAATTATGGTTTAATTGAATAAACAACCTGGAGAAAACATAATTTAATAGTTAAAACATTTAAGAGCCACATAACTCAGAGTAGCAGATTTGCGAATGAATTAAACAGATACAGAACGGGCGCAAGCTGTTTAATAAACAGTTTCACTGAAACAGTTTCGAGAAACAGGCAAAATAGGCATGTTAACAGGCTTTTTCGAGAATTAACAGGTTAACAGGCTGTTTCATTTAACAGCCTGTTGACCGAAACAGTGTAGGAAACTGTTTCTTTTTCAAGGCCACTGTTTCAACTGTTTCACGTATCTGTTTCGGTTAACAGGCTGTTTAATTCTCGAAACAGCCTGTTAACTAGCTAATTCTCGAAACAGCCTGTTAACCTGCTAATTCCCGAAACAGCCTGTTAGCCTGCTAATTCTGCCTGCTTCTCGAAACTGTTTCAGTGAAACTGTTAATTAAACAGCTTGCGCCCGTACTGTATCTATTTAATTCATTCGAAAATCTGCTTACTCTGAGTTATGTGGCTCTTAAATATTTTAATTATTAAATTATGTTTTCTCCAGTTTTTTTATTCAATTAAACCATATTTTTTATAAACAAAATTCATTTAATGTAAATTATATCATTATAATATGTTTTAATTTATTGTTTATTTTTATGATGTTTAATTTGATCAAATAAAATATAAAAAGAAAAACTGGCCCCCTTCCAATTTAAACTTCAGCCATGGGCGTCCGCAGGGGGTGTGGGGGGTGCAGTGAGGGCAGCTGCCCCTGTTCAGGTAAACTGAAGCGTATCCCATGTACCCACTCGATGTCTTCGTTTACCTAAATGCAATTGTTGAAACATTATGACATATTTCACGCTGCGAAATATATAACAGATACTCCAGCAAGACTGTAGATTAAGCTTTTATTGTCAATATAAAATGTTACATCATTATATCAAAGATATTCTCTACTAAGTCTCTAGGACTAACTATAAGATACATCACTGTGTGTGCTACTATCTGTCTATACTATCTAACTCTTACTCTGTGTCTGTTACTCTCTGTGTGTTTGTGTGTTTTTGGGGGGATAAATATATTCGGAGCTTGGAGTGGGGATTTGCTAGTTCTGCACTAGAGCGGGGGGAAAAGTCGTGCCTTCTGATTGGTAAGCTGGTTGGGGGCGGCCTTTCGTCTTAGTCCGCTACTTCTTATTGGTCAAACCGGCTTGGGGCGGCCTTTGTCTTAGACCGTGTCATATTATTGGCTGAGCTGTAGCTGGAAGGGATGGCCCTTATGGACATCAAGATAAATGAGGACCATGTTGAAGGGACTCTCAAAGAGCAGGATGCAAGTGTTATAGCAAAAAGAGGGTAGGCCAACAGGCTATTAGGGAGAGGCCTCAGAATATGGAAGTAATAAAGTTGTTAATATATTGCCGCAGTGACACAGCGGTCAGTCAGCATTTAGGGTTGGCCTGAAGGGCCTTTTGGGTTGTCAAGCATGTGTGAACCATAACTTAATGCCAGCGGACGTGGGAACTGGACGGTTAGGGCGGGCACTAATGTTAATGTTATTGTTTGTAACAAAGACTAATAAAAATAATTATTAGACTTCAGAATTATTTGTTAACTTCTCCCACCTTTTGAAGCGAGGGCTCCGAGCTAAAATAATTTTTTTTTTTTTTTTATAATAATGTTTTATAGGGTCTTATAAGCTCTGAATTAATATGTGCATTGTTAATTTTGGGTAGCTAAATGTTGATACATTTGGTTTTGTGAGTACCTATGTTTAAATTGCCTAATTGCAACAATAATACCTAAGTGCAATGATAGTTCTTTCCTACATTAATTCAAGATTCCATGAACACTACAATATACAATAAGTCAACTAATAAGTTTTTTCTTTTTTTTTTACAATAATTCCCATATGTTTTTTTTAAATTAAAATTGTACATCATTATTAATACTAGTATTACAGTACATAAATTAATAATTACATAGGTAATAGTGATCCTTCATTTATAATTACTTACATTTTAATATCTATCATTAATCTATTACAAATAAATATATATATACATATTTTTTTTCTATGATTATAATTGAATATAAAACATATTTCATTTCTAGTAATTATGTTTCACTTACTCACTCACTAGTGTATAATAATTTCATTGGGCCATCCAATTCAGTTCAATTAAACTCTTACAGTAAATAATACATTTTTATTTATGCTTTTATTTAATAATAATATGTAATTTCAAGGTAGATAAAAATAAAAGACTTAATAAATCTTACTAATCATTATTAGGTTGATCTAATTGTTGAGTAAGTATTAAAATGTTAAATAATACTGTACTACCTTGTAATGAACAAATGCTTTCTATGAGTGAAGCATTGTAAGTGAATATACTTTTATATATTGTTATAATTATTAATATTACTGTATAATTTATTAATGTAATTACTAAAAACATATTCTAAGCAACTTTTTTCTTCTAATATCTTCACCATATTTTACAATTTTCTTCTTTGACATACTAATTTTCGTTTTCATTTCACAATAAAATAAACTATCTGGTTACTACAAAATATTTTTTCTTTAATATTTACTATAAAAGCTACTCCTTTTTTAAAAAGATAAATATTTTTCTTACATAATATAGCCACATTCTAGCTATGTATTATCGATCCGTTTTGAGATAAATATTATTCATGAATTTATACAATGATTGTAAAAAGTTCATATTCAAACATGTTCATTGCTCCAGCAGAATTTTCATTTTAAATTATAATCAAATAATATAAATGAATATGATATCATTTTGTTCATGGCATTAATAATTAATTAATAATTAATAATTAATGCCTTTTCGAAAAAAATTAAGAAAAAAAAAATCAATTTCTATAATGAATTTATATTTATATTTTATATATATATTTTCATCGGTTTTTATATTAGATATAAAGATAAATACAATAGTAAAACTACAAAATCCTAAAAGATTACGAATTTTATATGGCATACCATATGTTAATCAAAACTTTTTTATGGCTATTATAAAATTAATATTTATCTATAAATTTAATTTTCACCGAGAGAAAATTGCTAATTAGATCAATGTAATACTTAATTTTATCATTACATATATTTTATGTATTATTATTGTTGCCAAAAAGGCTTAGAAATAACATATATTTAAACTGATTAATAATGTATTATCATTACAGAATATTTATATAATTATAACAGAACTATTATATCAATAATGTACTGATTTGTATTTCAAAATTAGTATCACATCTTAATACATATGTCCGATAAATGTTTTATTGAATTTCTAAATTAATTTATTTTACTTTCACTTATTGTAGAAGGTTGTTTTAACAAGGTATTAAGCACATAAGTTTTTCTTTTGAATTAATTATTATTTTATCATCAGTTCAATTATTTATTTATTTATTATTATATTAAATTATTTATTACTATTATATTTAATTATTTATTATCACTTATTAGTTATTATCACTTATTATTTATTAATATAATTAATGTATAGTTAATTTCTTAATATTAATATTCTTAATATTACTTTTATTTACCTTATTATCAATAACCGCTTTTGTCAAAATGTTACTAATTATTTTTATTATTATATTTGCTAAAGAATAGAATATTTAAATTACAATTTTTTGTTTCATAATAAATTATTGTTTACAATTTCTTTTAATCACTATTTATTCCAGGAATTATAATTATTACTTCACTATTGGTTTCTAAATTCAATCCTTATTTAATATTATGATTTTTAAGGTATGATTTGTAATTATTTTGTATTAATTTTATTATCGAGGTCAGGTTAATTATTTTTATGTTCTTTCTTATTGGTTTTATAGTTTATGATTTTATTTTATATAAATTATGTTATTCAATCTTAAAACTAATTATTATTATATGAGTTTTTATTTTACTTTATGTTTCCGTTTTTTTCTATTTTACTCCGTCACAATCCATTTGTAATTTCGTATTCTATCCGGTTGCAACATCCATAAATATATTAAATTCTTTCTTTTTCGCCATTTATGGATTTTTAGAATTTTTAATTTAATTTTAGATTTCAATTTTTTTATTATGTCTCCTGTAGAGACAATTTTTTCTGTTAATTGTGTATTTATATTAGATCTTGTCGGTTTTTTCGTCTGCAATTTGTTGTAATAATTTGCATGTCGATTTATATCTAATTTTGGTTCTTCTAATTTAACAGAGATATTGTCAAATAAAGGTGAAATATTTTTAACTACCGAAATTGCATCAGTATTATTGTTATTAATAATATTAATGGGACGTTCGGGCATTATTTCGCTTTTAAGTATTTCTTCTACAATTGAAGCGTTCTCAACTTCTTCAGCTGTATTTGAAACTTTATCTAGATCGGGAGTTATTTCTACAGCAAGGCTAGAAATTATAGAACTGTTTTTTAGCATATCTTTGTCACCAATAAGATTACCGACGGTTTCGGTTTTTAGCGTATCCTTGTCACAAATGATATTACCAACGATTTCGGTTTTTGGCTTATCCTTGTCGCAAATGATATTACCAACGATTTCGGTTTTTGGCTTATCCTTGTCGCAAATGATATTACCAACGATTTCGGTTTTTGGCTTATCCTTGTCGCAAATGATATTACCAACGATTTCAGTTTTTGGCTTATCCTTGTCGCAAATTATATTACCAACGATTTCGGTTTTTGGCTTATCCTTGTCGCAAATGATATTACCAACGATTTCGGTTTTTAGCGTATCATTGCTTACATTATGTGTTTCCGAAGGATTTTGCGCGATATTTAGAAAACGCTCAGCTTCGTATAGTTGCTGAATCCGTTCTTCTAATTCCCGAATTTTTTTGTCTTTAGAGTCTTCTTCACTAAAACTTAAGTCTAGGTGTTTGTATGGAGGATGATGCTGGCAATTTTTCATTGATCCCTCATTTAAAAATCTGTTATGTTTCACATTATTATTGGGATATTTATTTTTATAAAAATGGGTTTGATATGGTGACAAAATTTTATAATTTTGTCTTGAGCTATTCATTTTATTATGTTTTGAATGTTTATCTAAATTTCTCGTAATGTAATTATCATTATATTCTTTTTCTGCCTTTGATTTCGGTTTAAATGAAACCGAATCATTATCAGAAAGAAGATGATTCTTGATATTTAATAATAAACGTAAATCATCTAGATTCCTTAAATGATCAGATTTATTCATCAACTTTATCCGAACATCTAATGGCATATTTGAATAAAAATGATATAATATTCGCGATTCTAATTGATTTATCATTGCGTCTTTATTCATTATTTTAACATTTTTATATTTAAGGATTAAAATATTTCTTTTAATAATCAACCTTTCGAGAAAATCGGAAGGCTGTTCATTATTATTAATTTTCATTTCGAACAAATCGAAGGTTAATGATTCTAAATTATTAGAATTGCCACTAGCATAAGGCATTTTACTACAATGAAATGATTCCATATTCATAAATATTAACAAATTACACTCACTAAATTTCAATTACTATTAAGTAAATTGTCAAATTAAAGCTTTCTTACTTACTTTAGTAATACAAAATTATTTCATAAAAAATATAAATAAATAAAAAATTAATCTTTATCTTACTGAAGAAAATCCGCCGTCTTCTTCTGGTACCTGGTAATCAGTGGGCCAAGTAGAAGAATACCTCGAAAGAGTGATTTTCTGTGACTGGATGTCCTGGAGTTCTGAAGAAGATTAGTACCTCGGGTAGAGTGGGCCAATCCATCAACCAGTAGATACCTCGCAAGAGTGGGTCTAAAAGTTGAAGTTCTTCAGGGGGTCTGGTTCTGACGGTGATTGTCACATGGGAATACCTAGCAATAGTGAGTTCCCAATGAATACCGTCGATGTTCGAGCGCCAAATATATAACAGATACTCCAGCAAGACTGTAGATTAAGCTTTTATTGTCAATATAAAATGTTACATCATTATATCAAAGATATTCTCTACTAAGTCTCTAGGACTAACTATAAGATACATCACTGTGTGTGCTACTATCTGTCTATACTATCTAACTCTTACTCTGTGTCTGTTACTCTCTGTCTGTTTGTGTGTTTTTGGGGGGATAAATATATTCGGAGCTTGGAGTGGGGATTTGCTAGTTCTGCACTAGAGCGGGGGGAAAAGTCGTGCCTTCTGATTGGTAAGCTGGTTGGGGGCGGCCTTTCGTCTTAGTCCGCTACTTCTTATTGGTCAAACCGGCTTGGGGCGGCCTTTGTCTTAGACCGTGTCATATTATTGGCTGAGCTGTAGCTGGAAGGGATGGCCCTTATGGACATCAAGATAAATGAGGACCATGTTGAAGGGACTCTCAAAGAGCAGGATGCAAGTGTTATAGCAAAAAGAGGGTAGGCCAACAGGCTATTAGGGAGAGGCCTCAGAATATGGAAGTAATAAAGTTGTTAATATATTGCCGCAGTGACACAGCGGTCAGTCAGCATTTAGGGTTGGCCTGAAGGGCCTTTTGGGTTGTCAAGCATGTGTGAACCATAACTTAATGCCAGCGGACGTGGGAACTGGACGGTTAGGGCGGGCACTAATGTTAATGTTATTGTTTGTAACAAAGACTAATAAAAATAATTATTAGACTTCAGAATTATTTGTTAACTTGCGTACACTCAGCTCGTTCCTACTCTCGCTAAGTACATCGCTGCTGCTACCTACGGCACTCAAGGGAACTGCGCCGACTTGAATGGGCAGGACACAGTTGCCAACCGTGGGGAAAAGTCCCCACTTGTGGGGATTTTCAACAAGATTGGGGAATTGGGGAAAACCTTTTTAAAATTCCAAAAATGTGGGGAAATTCTTAAGATATTGTTTTTGAAAAGTGGGGAAAATTTTCAAATGTGGCATCTTTGTTGTTTTACATTATTGATTGTTTTGTTATAGAAGAAATACTATTTTTTTTAAGATAATCGAATGTTTTAACTATGTATCATTATATCGATTTCTTGTATATGCTCGATTATTACGTCATCATTCAATAGTACAATGATCTTGAATGACTTAATAACAGCCGAGGCGCTCCAACAAATGCCTAGGAAAGCTCCAGTGTTCCTAACTACAATATACAACTGTATACTCAGGACAACTAAATTCCCCATTTGATGGAAATATTCACTCATCAAAATGATTTACAAAAGAGAAAAAGACTTATATTATCCATCATCATACCGACCAATTAGTCTTCTTCCCATTTGTTCAAAACTTTTCGAAAAATTACTATAAAAAAGATTAGTTGATATACTGATCGAAAACAATATAATACCCGACCATCAATTCGGTTTTCGTACTTCCCATTCTACAATACAACAATTACACAGCGTAACTGACTACATTTTTGGAGCATTAGAGCAAAAACAATACGCAACTGGTGCATTTCTAGACGTCGCCCAAGCATTTGATAAAGTCTGGAACCAGGGGCTTCTCTTCAAGCTTAAAACCATACTCACTCTGGAAAATGAGATTAAATCACAACACATAATTTTCACACTCAGACGAGATACGTGTCCCCCAGTTTATATCGGCGACAACCAAATTCCACAAACAGAAACCGTATACTACCTTAGACTTCTGTTCGACAGAAGGATGAGTTGGGGCCCATATGTCAAAATGAAAAAAAAAAAAAAAAAATGACACTGAACATACGTTTGAAAATACTTAACTCACTTTTTTCCAAATCTTCTAAATTGAAAATTAGACAAAACTTATATACATGCATACTGAATGTATATCAGTTGATGACAAATACTGAAAAGCATACACAAACTTAAACCCATTTGGACATACGCCTCACAGATTTTCGGCACAGCTAAAAAGACGCACTTAAAAAAATTACAAACTTTCCAATCCAAAATTTTGAGACTAATTACGGACGCTCCCAGATACGTGAGTAACCAAACTCTACATCCAGACTTACAACAACCGACTATTCAACAACACGTATGAACACATTACTCACGCTTTTTTGTTAAATTGGAAAGACATCATAACAGATTAATTAACCACATGGCCACGCTTGACATGCCCGTTAAAAGGCGGCTAAAAAGAAGCTGGATGAGAGATCTCAACTGAACTACTGTCAAGCCCGGAAAGAGGTGCTGCTGACCACTTACTTTCCTTCCACTTGCCTTACATCTTAATGCGTTGCTGCAGACCTCGAATTCGCTGATTTTCGCAGACCGCTGACAGGTGCGAATCAATGTATGAAGAGAAAAAAAGAAAAAAAGTAAAAATAGAGCGATTCCAAAGTCTGTTTTAGATCAATGAAATTGCCAAAAAAAAGTTATTAGTTCTTGAAACAAAAATTTATGTTACAATACGTTGGGAAATGATAAAAATATTTTAGTTGTGATAGTGAATTTGACAGCGATAGTGGAATATAGAACAACAGTTTAAAGGCGAACAAATCAAGATTATTTAGGTACAAGTATTGAAGTGCGGCTTACGCGCCGTTCACTAAGGCGCCCTTCAAAGTAAGGCCCGATCTCCACTGAAAAGGACCCTTTTGGGGGTTAATTTATCTCTGAAGAGCGAGCGCAGCGAGCGGGAATCGAAAGCTAAAATCTATAAAAGCCAATCAAGGCACTTTTTAACTGAAAAAAAGGCGATGGGAGTTCGATAACATGTAGACATGCGCGCCACAGAAAAATCTTCGGCGGCGGGCCGCCGATGATTTTTAACCGGCGGCGGCGGCGCATACCGGCGCGCCGATGCTCGCTAGATTTTTGTATCATGGGCGTACGCAGGCGAAGGCAGCTGCCCCCTCTACAAATTTTGAGAAACAAAAACAACCAATAAATAAATTCGTATTCATTTAATATATTTATAAAGCATTACATAAACACTTATTATAACAATTAAATATCTGTAAGTTTTATTTTGACAATTAATTAAGCCTTACAAGGTCAGAATACCTCGACCCTTTCGAAAATTTTATCAGCCTGCCCCCCCCCCAGAGGAAATCCTGCGGAAGCACCTGGGAGTACTCGTTTATTATTTTATTTGTTGAATTGGATTCTTAATGTTAAGGCCGTACATTAAAGGAGTTTCTCTTGTAAAAAACATACAGTCTTGTGACATAGATAACTAATTTTTGAAATGAAAACAGATAAGCTGAATGGGGTTAAAGGTCATTGTTTACTTATAACAAGTTCTTATCTCTCTAATTCCACCTTTCAATTCAGGTCAGTTTCTTTCCGACTGTTGTGAGTTATTGGTCGATTTAAAAATGTCTAATTTTGAGCACCGTGCAGTGATAAAATATTTTGTAAAAAATGGGATGGGGCCGAAGGAAATATTTGAAGACATATTTGCAACTTTGTGGGACTCTGCCCCATAGTATGCCACTATCAAAAGGTGGACCGCACTCTTCAAAGCTGGCCGAGGAAATCTCGAAGATGATGACCGATCTGGGTGACGTGAGTCTCGGAAGGAGTTTTGCTGGTCGATTTTCTACAGCATGGCATGACAATAACAGGGCAATACTATGCAAACCTTCTCGTGGTGGCTTACGTGAAACTGCGAGAGGCCATCAAAGAGAAACGCCGAGGAAAGATCACCAAAGGTGTGCTGCTACTGCAGGACAACACTCCCCTCCACAAATCAAGAGTTACCACGGAGACGGCCAAGCTGCTCCCGCACCCACCCTACTCGCCAGACCTGGCCCCCTCAGACTTCTACCTCTTCCTTAATATGAAAAAACATTTGTGTGGGAGAGTGTTTTCGTCAGACGATGAGGTGATCTCAGCTCTCAAAGTCGTTTTGGAAGGTTTCGAAAAAAAAATTTTGGCCGGGTTACAGATGTTAGGAAAGCGGTGGAATAAGTACGTTGCTGTTGTGGGGGACTATATTGAAAAATAAAAATATGTAAGTTGAAAATATATATATTTACCCCCCTCGTACTTCTAAAGATCCATCGTGTTCCTTCAGTGATCAGTTGAATTGAAAGTTGAATAGGATCTCGAAGAGGAGTGATTTGAAAGTGGAAGTTAATGGAGCGTGTCGGATAACGGAGAGAATAGAGTTCCAGAGGGATGTTGCTTGCATTATGAAGGATTTGTTCATGTATTAGTTCGATGGGGTGGAGGATATATATCGGACGTACGGGATCTGGTTTGGCGGGATTGGATGGAGGATTTAAATTGTAGGCTCTGTAAGATATAGGAGGGTCGTTGAGTTCTGATGGTCTAGTATAAGAAGAAAGCCAGTAGATACCGACAGCGGTAGGACTGGCAGAGCCACTTGACTGGGTTATTTGCCGAGATGAAGGATCTCTTGGGATCCTAAAGACAAAACGTATTGAATATTTCATTAGGCGTTATTGTTTGGCTTCGAGTGCCTCAGACAGTCCGCTGTACACCGTACAACCGTAGTCAAAGTGGGGAGAGATGAGAGAGGACGGTTGAACTGTTTCCGGGTAGAGATAGTGTGACGGGAAATTTGTGAGATATGTGTTTTCCAAGAGGGGGATTGATCGAAGGTAACGCCAAGGTTTTTGACAGAATTATGGAATGAGATAGATGAGTTGTTTAGGACTAGATTTGGAGCGACAGGAGTTGATTTGAGGAGAAAGGGAGATCCAATCAAGGTGGCTTTCGTCTGCTTCGCGTTCAGAGTAAATTCGTTGAGGTTTGCCCAAGCACATATTCTGTCGATATCTTCCTATAATTTTAGGATATCGTCGGAGGAATCAGCGGGGCAAAGGAGAGATAAAGCTGGGCGTCATCGGCATACAGATGGTATTGACAGCGATGGGTGGAGGATGGAAGTTCATTGATACAGATAGAAAAAAACGTGGGGGACAAAGAGGAACACCTTTAGATTGGAGATGTTAGAGACAAATTGAGTGCATCGGCTGAAAATGGAATTGATTGGTTTTGAGTGGGTTTACCTATGGACAGTTTGCTGAGAATTACCTATTTTGCTTTGGAGTCGGGGGTACTGGATAAGGATTGCTGGAAGTAGTTGGATTTGGCGCGGTATATTAAGGATTGAGTGCTATTTCGGAGGAGCTTGATGGTAATCTTCAGAAAGTCAGGTGCCCTAAAATCTTCTTCTAGCTGCGTCTCTTAGTTTCATAAAATTCCTTAGCGTAGGTGTTAGCCAGGGTGCTCGAGGATGCTTAACTGTCTTGAACTTGAGAAGAGCGTGACGGTCTAGGATGGTGTAAAGTTAAGTGGTAAGGGTTTCCACCATGGAGTCAATGGCGTTGGAGGTGTATATGGGGTCCCATTCGATCATCTCAAGATCAGGCGCTAGGATTGCAGGTGATAGGGAATCAAGGTTTCGAAAGGATTTAGTTGTAGGGGAATACAGCAGGATGGGAAGGTTATATAATTGTATGAGGTCGTAGGAAGACTGTAAAGGAATCGGATGCTGTGATAAGGCGAGGAGTTTTTTAGGGAATCGAGATCATAAAAGACAAGCCAAGTGATGGAATGCTGGGTGTAAAGAGTCGGGTCGTAAGGGACTATAAATAAATTAAGGGAATAGAGGATATTTGAAAGATTGGCTTAGTTAGGAGAAGGTATCTGGAGATTGTTGTTGAGGTCTCCGGAGATAACAATGTTGGAATATGAATGATGGCTTCGAATGTTTCATCAAAGGTAACTTTCGGAGGCAGGTAGATGAAACCAAAGAGTACGGATGTGGCGAGGTGGATATTTCAGCAAACAGGTATTCAATGTGGGGGGAAAGGGAAGTGGGGGAAAGAAGGGAAGTGGTTAAATGGTGGAGTATTATAGGATTCATCTGAAACAAACTGGATCACTGGGATGGAATACAACAGCACTGATGAAATAGAAAGATTGTTTAAGTAGAAAGCATAATAAGTGGTAACAGTCGTTAAAATATTAATAATAAATAAAATCAAAGTTTTACTATATTTTGAGGGGGGAAATGAATGAAGATAAAAGAAATAATGGAATTCTTTATAAGTCCTTTAAATAATAACAAGGACTGCTAATAATCTGATTAGGGTAATTATACCGCAGAAAAATAGAAACAACTTGTTGCAACCAATGCTTGATGTTGCGATGCGGCGGTTGAGGAATGACTTGATATATATCCTAACAACGTTTCATATCCGCTGATCAATTTTTCTCGTAGTTTTATGAAGGTCTGCAAATAGGCCTTAAAGAAAAACTCTGATGCCAATAATATCAACGCCAAGCACAAAAACAGCCTGCTCTGAGAGTGTTGTACATGCGGCGCGCCACCTTCATCGGCGGCGGCTCGGCGCAGTTAAAATCATCCGGCGGCGGCGCGCACGTCTAATAACATGACGGTCACATAACCTCTCAAAACAGGCCACGCCCACACCACAAGTTGTCAGACTGAAAACCACCCATCTATCATTCCAGTGTCAACTGCTGTTCATTTCATATGATTATTGTTCCATAAAATTAAATTTTTTTTGCTAAAATGATGCCACAAGTTGATTGAAAGTAAAATTTAATAAAGACTGGACTTAATGAAAAAAGTGGGGAAATTGTTGGATGGGAATTGGGGAAAAATGAATCACCCTACTTGGCAACACTGGGGCAGGAGAGGAACTTTGAAGCTAGCCAAGGACCGCATGCGGGCAAAACATTTTTTTTCTTAAGATTCACCATACTTTCCAAATCATGGAGTAGATTTGGTTTGGTTTGGGTTCACAGTCAGGGAACCCGGGAAAAGGGAGAATAGTGAGTATAGCAGACAAACAGTGAGTAACATAATTTATTCATAGAATAATATCATCAAGAGAAAAGAGAAATTCATCATCAAATTCATCCCTTCAAACCAACTCAGAATGAGATTCAGCCAAATTTCGACACGTCAATCATCTCATCTTTATTTAAATCTTTATGTCACCATATTTTCCAAATTTTAAAACTAACCACTAACAATAATGTAAAACCTTCAGGCCTACCCCAAGAGATTATTTTCTTTAGAAGAATACATTTCTTTTCCTTATTTTATTTCAATTTAAACTTATATTTTACCTTTATACAGTCCACTTCAAACCATACCATATTCAATAAGGTTTATTACAGACTAAGCAATGTTGATGTTATAAATCAAACATAATTTTGGTCCACCCAGGCCTAGATAATTTATTTAATTACAAAGATAGTAATCATCAATCATTACAATTCAATAAGGTCATAATACTTTAAATTTTGTTATATGGTTGATCAATATAGCCCATAGCCACAATTATTATGTTAATTCAATCAACAGAAATAGTTTATTCAAGTGATACTTATGCATCTGAATAATAATTATTCAAGTTATAATTCAATGAGAGTGAGCCTTGTTGCATTGGCATATTTTTTCTAAAATCATTCATTTATTTTCTCACTGTAACACTCAGAATATATGTAAGCTTCATACTTAGCATCAGTTTTTAGTTTAATTTAGATCAAATATACCTTAATTAATCCAAATTTATAAGATATTCTCACTTGTATGAACATTTAGTTAACCTGCATTCCTATCATTTTGTTTATTAATTTAAATATTTGGAAATCTCACATATGAGAGTAACTCTAAACTTCTGGTTGTATATTTCTACTTTATTCACTAACTAATTACAGGTAGTACTTCATTCTGTATATTTTACTAGCTGTATATACCTATCCGGGTTTCACCCGGAGAATTTTCAATTTTTAAATCTATAAAATCTATAAACTGAGACTTTTATCGACTCAAACGGTCGATTTTGTAATAACCAATGTAAAGCGAGATCGAAACGATTATTATAACAATAAAGAATATCAGCTGAAGATCGGCTGAAGTTATTCAATTTTAATACTGACAGGTGTTCGCACCTGGTCTGAAAGAACCACTGTGCGAAATTTGGAGAATAAAGAATATCAGCTGAAGATCGGCTTATGTTTTATGTGATCGGCTTATGTGTTATGTTAAGTTATGCAATTTGAAGATCGGCTTATGTGTTATGTTAAGTTATGCAATTTTAATATTGACAGGTGTTCGCACCTGGTCTGAAAGAACCACTGAGCGAAATTTGGAGAATAAAGAATATCAGCTGAAGATCGACTGAGGTTATGCAATTTTAATATTGACAGGTGTTCGCACCTGGTCTGAAAGAACCACTGAGCGAAATTTGGAGAATAAAGAATATCAGCTGAAATCGGCTGAAGTTATGCAATTTTAATATTTACAGGTGTACTCACCTGGTCTGAAAGAACCACTCAGCGAAATTTAGAGAATAAAGAATATCAGCTGAAGATCGGCTGAAGTTATGCAATTTTGATATGGACAGGTGTTCGCACCTGGTATTAAAGAACCACTGAGCGAAATTTGGAGAATTTAGGACAAACAGTATGGATTTCTATAAAGAACAAATAAACAAAAAAACAAACAAACAGAATTTCATCTTTATTTATATAGATTTCTCTTCAAATTTTCTTTCCACCTGCTTTAGTAAGACATCAGCTGTCGGCTACTGTTATTGAAACCTTCTCCGCGCCTCACCGCTCAGCTGATTCACCAAAGAGGTACACTACTCTAGTTATTGGCATAGTTATTTCAAGTTGCGACGTCATTCATCTTGCATCTATATTCAAGGCGTCTCATCTCATTTTTCGCATTCAAATCAGCCCTTTGGTGAATTCAAGGTGGATAGACATTATTCTTTGTGCTACTTTCTTTATTTGGTTTAGATTTTATCACTTATTTACTCTCATATCCATCTCTCTCTTGTTGTTTATCACCTCATTGTTTGTTTGTCTGGCCTTCTCTTTACCTCTCTCTTTTCCCTTTGCTCCCGGGTAGCTGAGTTGTTTATTTTATATATAATGAGCAAAATTGAACTTCAATCTCGACCATCCAACCTCGAACGCAGATTGAGATTTCTTCAACGTAGCGTGTTAGGGGTGTCTACTATTGACAAAGACAAGGTCAAGGGTGACGATATACTCTGTATGAGGCTAAAGTCCGTGCCGCCCAAAAAGACTGGGACCAATTTCAAGCCGTGTTCGACGAACGGTTCGAAGTGAGCGAACTGTTAAAGACAGCGGACGAAGATGACAAATTCCCCAGCGAATCTTGGGCATCGACATACGACAAACTCAGGAATGAAATATTACTTGCTAGGGGCAATCTCTTGATTTTGCAGAGAGGGTCTGAGGTGAAAGGTCACGATTCCAATGTTCGGGAGTCATCTGCAATGAACACAACCACATTCATGAGTAAACCTCAATTACCCCGAATTCCTATTCCTGAGTTTCGAGGAGATCTAACCAAATGGACCCATTTTAGAGACACTTTTACTTCAATGATTCATAATGAACTCACACTCTCCGGGGTAGAGAAACTGCATTATCTAATCAGTGCTTTGAAAGGAGAAGCTGCCTCTTTACTCTCCCGTTTCCCAATCGAGGATAATTCTTATCAACAAGCATGGGAAAAGGTCGTTCAGACTTATGACAATCCAAGAGTACTCTCAAGTATCCTCATTAATAGAATTGTGGATTGTAACGTTGCATATAAATCTGAACTTCAAAGATACGAGGCGTTTCTCACCGGTGTTGCGGATAGCATTGACCAGTTTCGAGCTCTAAAGATTCCCAACCTATGTGAGCTATTGCTTGCGACCTTGGCACTCAGAGCTCTTGACAATGGGACTAGGAGGCAATTCGATCAAGTCTACAGTCAACCAAGGAGTTCCCGACCTCTGACGATGTCATCAATTTCGTACGAAAGAGGAAAACTGCTATCAGGATGTCCTCTGGTTTGGTTGATGGCTCAAAAATTGCATCTAAATCCTCCAAATCCCGTTTTAACTCATCATCACATATCTCCTTCTTCTAAAACTGTTTCTACCTACTTTTCCTCTTAAAGTTCTGCTGATTCCAAATCTGTTAAGGTCTGTCCAAAATGCAAGGGAGATCATTATCTCTTCCACTGTGCCTCATTCAAAACATTGCCCGTCGATGAAAGAGTTCGTCTAGTGCGCTCGTGGAAAATATGTTTCAATTGTCTTCGACCAGGTCACCGGTCTCTCGATTGCAAATCGCGATTCAAGTACCACACGTGCAAGAGAATGCATCACACATTGCTACATCAAGACTTCAACAAATCAGGAAGGGGAGACAGACAGCTGGACACAACAATAAGGCAGGAACCCGCACGGTGCCACAAACTGAAAATCAAACCTCATCTCAACCCTCTGTGGTCGCCTTTGGTGCCTCCCTCTTTTCAAAGGCTCCCCATTTTGTTATGTTGCCAACGGCTCGTTTCCTTATCGGAGGTGCGAAGCGTGGTTTTCATCCTGCTCGTGCTCTATTCGACTCGTGCAGTCAATTTACTTACATTACCAGCTCACTATCGAAGGCGATTGGAGCAAACATTACCCCGTTTGATGATGGGATAGCTACTATTGCGGAGATGCCAATCACAAAATCACTCATCAAAGGAACCACTTCATGCACGATCCGTCCTTTGCAAGACCGGAGTTTATTTGTGAGCAACTTCAAGACCTTCCTTTGGCGGACCCTGATTTTTCAACTCCTGCTCCTATTGACATCCTAATAGGCGCTGACCCAATTAGTAGTCGGAATTAGACGTCATTCAGGAATTCAACAACTTCATTTGATCCCAACAGTGTTTGGCCTTACCACCATCGGTCCTATATCTCATCAGACTTCTAACACATCCCAGCTCTATTTCCTGGAGTCCAACTCGTGTATAGAGAAGCAGCTCAAGGAATTTTGGGAGATAAAGGGGCCAAGTGCCCTTTTGATGTATTCTGCGAAGAGCACTTTCTCCGTACTCACTCGCGCACACCTGAAGACAGATACATTGTCAGGTTCCCTTTCAAAGATGAATACCCTATTATTGGCTGCAACAGAGACTTAGCTCTAAAAAGATTCCGCTCTCTCGAGAAGAAATTCGATTGTGCTCGATACTCATCAGATTCAGGCTTTATTAAATCCCGATTTGTACGGACTTAGTTAAGATGTACCGCCAAATCTTAATACATCCTGATGAAAGGCACTATCAACAGATCGTCTGGCGTGAAGACACCATGGAACAATTACATGAATTTCAGCTCAACACGGTGACTTATGGCGTTAAGTCTAGCGCTTACCATCCATTACGTGTGATTTGATCCATTACCATCAGACAGCTTGTGGATGATGGTGCCAAGTTTCTTCTAGCTGCTAAGCGCACATATCGATGATATTGTGTCGGGAGCCAACTCCATCCGTGAAGCCGGTCAACTAGTTGAAGAGCTTCAGCAAATCTTCTCAAGCGGGGGATTTTCCCTAAGCAAATGGGCAACCACTCATCAAGAACTTATTCCCATTACATCCAGGCCTGCCTAATCTGTCGCTATAAAAACATCAGGGAACGATTCCATCAAGATCCTCGGTTTATCCTGGAATTCTCAAGACGACACGTTCTCTTACTCAGCAAGGCCAATTTGTCTGACACGAATCACGAAGCGCACCATGCTATCCGCAATAGCTCGAATCTTCGACCCTTTAGGTCTTTTAGCTCCTATCATATTTACCGCAAAGTCTCTCATTCAAGAACTGTGGAAGGCCAAAGTAGGTTGGGATGACGAACTGCCTCATGAAATCATCATCAAATGGAAAGCTTTTCATCCCAGTGTGGCCATATTTCTACTGTTCGCATCCAAATGAAAATTTCCTTCATTCAGGCTCGCTTCACTTTAATAGTATTTTGCGATGCCTCCTTAAAAGGATATGCTGAAATTCTCTACCTGAGGTCAGAAGCCCCTTGTGGCGATGCCAGAGTTGCACTCATAAAGGCTAAGACTAAGGTAGCTCCGTTGAAATTCCTATCAGTGCCCAGATTGGAGCTATGTGGAGCACTATTGCTCTCTAAATTGGTCTTTTCCATCCCACGGTCTCTGTCTCAAACAATAGTTTCCTTTACTGATTCACTAGTAGTCCTTGCTTGGCTTCAAGCTCCAGTTCACACCTTATCCATATTCGAAGCCAACAGGGTATCACAAATCCAAACAGTCGTTCCCATACACTGCTGGCACCACGTTGGATTACAGGAGAACCCGGCGGACATTGCCTCTCGCGGATGTGAACCTCAAACCCTCAGCAAATGTTCACTCTGGTGGAACGGTCCTTCTTGGTTGAAAGAACCCCTTTCGCCATGGCTCCTACAGGATATTCCAAGTGTCGTTTTGACCAAAATCTCCGAACCCAAGAAAAATGATGATGTAAACTGTGACTGGATGTCCCGATTCTCCTCCTTCCCATCCCTTATAAGAACAGTGTCCCGAATTTTGAGACTCGCAAGACTGGCCAGAAATGGAAATTCTCCCTTATCGGACTTCATCACAGCGAAGGAGTATCAGGAAGCCGAAGTTCGATGTATAAAGGCCATACAGAGGCATTACCTCCCCAAGGAACTCCTTTCCAAATCAGGTATTCCCCCCAAATCGTACAGGGAATTGTCTCCATTCGTCGATGAAGTGGGTATTGTCAGGGTGGGCGGTAGACTCCATCATTCGCACTTAAAATTCACAGCTAAGCATTCAGTCATCATTCCACAGCAATCGCCTCTTGCGCGGCTCATCATTCTACATACTCATGCCCAATATTTTCATGCAGGACCCACTCTTACCCTCGCATTGGTTAGAGGAAAATATTGGATTCCCAAAGCTGGGAAACTTGTTAGAAGCTCCATCCGCCCTTGCGCTCGGTGCCGCATTTTGATGGCCTAACCGCACACACTACTTATGGCCAGCCTTCCAAGAGAAAGAGAATCTCCCAATTTAGGTTCTTTGTCGAAGTCTGTGTTGACTACGCCGGCCCCTTCCTCATCAAAGAATCTAAAAGAAGGAATTCAGCGCTCGGAATAGCATATCTATGTTTAGTTGTTTGCCTGGCTTCGAAAGCACTCCATCTTGAGGTTGTTTCCTCCCTCACCACAGCATCCTTCTTAGCAGCACTGGAAAGGTTTACGTCTCGCAGAGGTCTTCCCAGAACCATATTTTCTGATCACGGAACCAACTTTGTCGGTGCCTCCCGCATCCTGAAGGACGTTTACAAGCTCCAACGAAGTATGGAACCCGAACTAGTTCATCATTTAGCACCGCTGGGAGTTGAATGGAAATTCATCTTACCTCGAGCAGCTCACTTCGGGGGATTGTGGGAAGCCGGTATAAAGTCAGCCAATGGACTCCTTGCGCGCACCATGGGTTCACAGCCATACACGTTCGAAGAGCTATCAACCGCATTCTGCAAAATTGAGTCTTTGCTAAATTCTCGCCCTCTGTGTCCACTCAAAGAAGATCCTCATGATTTCGATTTTCTTACACCAGGACATCTACTCACTCGATGTTCATCATCAGCCACGCCACCTGAAATATCGACATGCACTTCTGCCTTATCCAGATGGCGTCTCCTTCAAGCACAGATCAACACCGTCTGGGAAAGATGGCGAAAAGAGTACCCCCACACGCTCCAGCAAAGAACTAAATGGAACAAAGGTGTCAAGAATCTTTCAAGCGGTGATTTAGTTATGCTCCTTGAAAAACGCTGTATCCCCGGTCACTGGCCAGTAGGTCGTGTCGTTGATACCTTTCCCGGCAGAGATGGCGTCACCCGAACTGTCTCTGTTCGAACCCCTACCGGCAGCATCCTTACTAGAGCTGTCACTTCTCTCGCTCCTCTTTTTCCTTCTGAAGAAAGTAGAGAAAACTTTATTGATATTTCTATTATTTTTTTTATATACTTGTAGATGTATGTATAATATAGCAGTAGTTTATATATATATTTTTTTCTCTCATTATTAACTAGTTGAGTATAAAGCATGATTTCATTATATTATGTTATAACTCGTGTCTATTTTCTTTATTTAAAATCAGCACAGCCGATTTTGGTGGGCGGTTTGTTCAGGTAAACTGAAGCGTATATGGGATACCCACGATGGGATACGATGGGGTACCCACACATATTTGTGTCTTCGTTTACCTAAATGCAATTGTTGAAACATTATGACATATGTCACGCTGCGTACTCTTAGCTCGTTCCTACTCTCGCTAAGTACATCGCTGCTGCCACCTACGGCATTCAAGGAGACTACGCCGACTTGAATGGGCAGGCGAGGAACTTTGAAGCTAGCCAAGGACCGCATGCGGGCAAAACATTTTTTTTCTTAAGATTCACCATACTTTCCAAATCACGGAGTAGACCCAATATGTGAACCCGGGAAGCGGGAGAGTAGAGAGTATGAGCTGGCCGGCAGACAAATAGTGAGTAACATAATTTATTCATAGAATAATATCATCAAGAGAAAATAGAAATTCATCATCAAATTCATCCCTTCAAACCAACTCAGAATGAGATTCAGCCAAATCTCGACCCGTAAATCATCTCATCTTTATGCCACCATATTTTCCAAATTTTAAAACTAACCACTAACAATAATGTAAAACCTTCAGGCCTACCCCAAGAGATTATTTTCTTTAGAAGAATACATTTTTTTTCCTTATTTTATTTCAATTTAAACATATATTTTACCTTTATACAGTCCACTTCTAACAACACCAGCCCATATTCAATAAGGTTTATAACAGACCAAGCAATGTTGATGTTATAAATCAAACAGCCCCCATATTAATTTTAAGAATCAAAAACAACAAATTAAATAAATTTGTTTTCATTTACAACACGTAGGGGGTGGTAAGATACTGAAATGTTAAAACAAAATGATTATTATTCAATTAAAAGTAATACTGTTATAATTTATAGGTTTGCTAAACACACTGAATACTATAGCAGTCTTAAAAAGACATAATATCGATGGGTAATACTGCATGTTAACCGGGGTAGAATGGCGCAGAAACGAGTTTTCCATCTCAATCTTGTTGCGGAGATAGATTTTTTTTTGTTATTATTTTTAAAATCTTATTTTTTTTCCTGAAAAATGACAGTCTTCTCTACTTTGGTTTAGCGTAGAAACAAAAACGATGATAATTTCTTAATCAGCATTAAATTTTCTGAATGAGATGGGTCGTGTTAATTTAAATCCACTTTATGTGTGACTTTTAACGCGCTAAACACAAAATATTTATTAAAACTTAAATTTTTAATAGTTTTTGAAAATTCTTCACTCCCCACTGGAGCACCCTAGAAGCTGTCCAAGTTCCTAAAAACTGCGGAATTTAGTTAGCTTTTTAGTGGTGCAACCCATGATACAATTGCACTTCACATTTTGAGTCTAAAAGAAGTTTTTCCAATGAAAAACACGCTAGAGAATGTCACTGCTGGGACAATAAGGAAGCGCGCTAGAGCCTGCATCCAAAGTAATGGATGCCGAACTTTCCATGAGTTAGAGCTAGTTTTACTTTTTTAAGACTAGAAAGAACGATGTATGAATTCTAAATAACATAAAAAGGGTAATCTATATAAATAAAGTTGAAATTCTGTTTGTTTGTTTGTTCTTTATAGAAATCCATACCGTTTGTCCTAAATTCTCCAAATTTCGCTCAGTGGTTCTTTGTTACCAGGTGCGAACACCCGTCCATATTAAAATTGCATAACTTCAGCCAATCTCTGGGTATATTCATTATTGTTATAAAATTCGTCATGATCTCGCTTTACAATGTTTTTTTTTACGAAATCGACCGTTTGAGTCGAAAAAACGGCCTAAAGGCCAACAAGGCCCGTTAAGACCGTCCTTTGGCAGGCGTCGAGTTCTGGGATTTTTAAATCATATGTTTTTTTTTTTAACATTACACTACGTTTATTTACATGTATGGTGAATTTATTTTTTAAAAATGCCTCCTAAGAAGCGAGCTTCAATAGGAGTAGTGCTCTCAAAAGCTAAAAAACAACGTCAAATACGAGCAGATGAAACTCTCGACGAACATCAAAACAGAGGCTTAGACAGGCAGAATCGCGGGAAACTGAGTCCGCCCTGGAATACGAGGCCCGCCTTGCGCCACAGAGGCTTAGGCAAGCCGATTTGCGAGAAGCTGAAACTGCAGGGCAATATTTCTGTTTGTTTGTTTGTTATTTATAGAATTCCATACCGTTATATCCTAAATTCTCCAAATTTCGCTCAGTGGTTCTTTCATACCAGGTGCTTTATGGATTATTGCAGGTGGATTATTGCGCGTGTTCAAAATTCAAAATTTCCTCCATTACTTTGGAAGCAGGCATATATTCAACATTTTTATGTAGGATTTTTTTTTTAATTGTAGATTATTATTACCCTTTTTATATTATTTAGAATTCATACATTGTTCTTTCTAGTCTTAAAAAAGTAAAACTAGCTCTAGGGAAGTTCGGCATCCATTACTTTGGATGCAGGCTCTAGCGCGCTTCCTTATTGCCCCAGCAGTGACAATCTATAGCGAGTTTTTCATCAGAAAAACTTCTTTTAGACTCAAAAGGTGAAGTGCAATTGTATCTTGGATTACACCACTAAAAAGCAACTAAATTCCGCAGTTTTTAGGAAATTTGACAGCTTCTAGGTGCTCCAGTGGGGAGTGAGGAATTTTCAAAAACTATTAAAAATTTAAGTTTTAGTAAATGTTTTATGTTTAACGCGTTAAAAGTCCCACTGAAAGTGGATTTAAATTAACCAGACCCATATCATCTTTCAGAAAACTTAATGCTGATTTCTAGGCTAAACCAAAGTAGAGAAAACTGTAATTTTTCAGAAAAAAGTAAGATTTTAAAAAATAAAAACCAAAAAAAATTCTATCTCCTCAACAGATTGAGATAGGAAACTGGTTTCTGCGCCATTCTACCCCGTTTAACATGCAGTACTCCATTATTTTTTTAAACTAGGTCTGGCACAACCAGTATAATAATATAATTTACATTAAATGAAATTTTGTTTATAAAAATTGTGGTTTAAATGAATAAACAATCGGGAGAAAACATAATTTTATAATTATGTACTAAAATACACCCAGTATATTTTAATTAATTGTTTATTTTTACGATGTTTAATTTGATTAAATAAAATATAAAAAGAAAAAATAATCCCTCTATTTTCTTCCTATCTTTTATTACAAATTACTGTACATGGATTTGTACTGTATATAATCACATAAAACAAAACAAATATACCAATCGATATTATGTCTTTTTAAGATTGCTATAGTATTCAGTGTGTTTAGCAAACCTATAAATTATAACACTATAGTATTACTTTTAATTGAATAATAATCATTTTGTTTTAACTGGAGCACCCTAGAAGCTGTCAAATTTCCTAAGAACTGCGGAATTTAGTTGCTTTTTAGTCGTGTAATCCATGATACAATTGCACTTCACCTTTTGAGTCTAAAAGAATTTTTTCTTATAAAAAACTCTTTATAGAATGTCACTGCTGGGGCAATGAGGAAGCGCGCTAGAGCCTCCATATAAAGTAATGGATGCCGAACTTCCCGTGAGTTAGAGCTAGTTTTACTTTTTTAAGACTAGAAAGAACAATGTATGAATTCTAAATAATATAAAAAGGGTAATAATAATCTAAAATTAAAAAAAAAAAAATCCTTGTTTATTACATACATACATCTGTCTTCCGAGAGGAGGTGTTCAGTTTTGCTCGGCTGTAACATGAATCCGGCAACTTCAAGATGTCGTAGGTATAGGAACAGTTGGCATTTTGGCCGTTTTTCGACCAGTTTTATTGGTTAAATATAATAAACAACATATAGGTTTGTTATTTCGGTATCTGAGAATATGACTGCCTCGAAATGGAAACAATTCTTGACAAATGACTATCTTTAAGATTTTCGTCTCTAGACTCTCTTACCGAGTGCCACCCTAGGGACGTTTTCGGAGCTTAAAGAAAGAAAATTAGACAATTCACCATCATAGGTGGAATTGGAGATGGAAGAAAATAATATTAAAATTTTTTAGCGGGACGTATTTATTTCGTGACTGGAATAATAATAAGTCCATATTATGGTCATATCCTTAATATTTTTCTTAATTTTCAAACCAAATTTAAGCTTAGTTAATAGTTATTTGTTATCTCAAAATCAATAATTTGGCACGTACAGAAATTTTCATCTAAACACCTCAATAGTTGCAGAAACATAATTAAAAAGCGATAATAGTAATCAAGATAACATAACAAAAGTGTCACTCCAGAGTGAAGAATCCGCACAAGATTTTATGATTACATTGTATATTAATATCCGACAGAGATCGAGTGTATCCGGAAGCTGACAGAAGTGCCTGAATCTTTGGTTAAGGCCTCTAAATCAAATGAAAAAGAGCTTTTCCAGGAAGCATTGAATTCCTTTTTAATGTGCATAACAAGTGGAAGTCGGAAATCAAAATCCAATTTAAAACAATAATGGCTACGAGTTTACGAATCTCTTTTAAAAAGGGTTATTAATGCTCGGCCTTTCTTTAAATTCTATGAATTTTGTGGTTTTATGATTATGCTGTCCATCCGTCGTTTAGACATTCATTTAGGATTTTTTACTGTTATAGGTGTTTAATGTGCTTTAATCTTCTTAAATCTATAAAAAAAAAATCTTTTAAGCCACCCAAAAAAATGTTCTTGAGTTTTATTTCTTGGCAAAATTTTTCAGGAACAGGGTCGAAACAACAATAACTTTGCCGGAACCATAAAGAAGCGTTTTTCAGAAAACGACAGCGATATTCCACTGATATTATATATCTTTATTAAAATCTATTGTTGAAAATTTATTTAAGGTTATGTATAAGGTTTGTAATTTTATTTAATTATTTATAAGGTTTGTTCCAACAAGCACATAAACCACGTCAATAACTAACAAACTTAACATGTTCTCTCCCACTCTTTTAATTCTGAATTTGCTTGCTTTGGTTTGCTTTCCCGACCGATTCATCGACCATTAAAACATTATTGAGCATTGCTTGAAACAAATTTAGAATAAAAAAGCGGGGACAGTACATGGTCAGTTTGTTATTTATCAACGTGTTTTAATAGTTTGTTGGAGCATACCTTATAATATATATGCCATATGTTTTCAAATAAGTAAATATTTTGAGAAGTAAATATATAAGTAAATATATAATTATTTTCATATTTTTTACCAATAACTTCTTTAATAAATTAATAATCCAAAAAAGGTTTCAATGGGACCAACTTGGGAAAATACTTTACAAGATGCAAAAGGTTTCGTTCCAATTGGTCCACCCATCTCGGAGTAATCGGTGGACATACATAGAAGAAAAGAAAAAAAAAAAAAAAAAAAAAAAAAAAAATTCGTTTAAAAATAGCATTTTTTTTTAGGAATTTTAACGGAATAAAATATTCTCATATAATTCAACGAGAAGTTTGTTTTATGATTTAGTCTAATTCGAGGCCGAAAATATAATGAAAGTTTAAATATAGGGATTTAAATCTTAAAATCGATATATCGCAGATCATCGCATTGGATCGATCTAATTCTATTATGGTATTTTAGCACCCTTCACCCTCTACCAGTATGGAAAAAATCAGAGCCAACTATTGCCAAAAATAGAAGTTATATCAATTTAGATACTTTCTTTTCATAAATTACATAGTCAATGTGGAAGAAATCAAAATCCGTTTTTATCCAATAATTTTACAGCGATTCTTCTTATTTATGAAATATGTTTGATGCAATAATATAAAAGATAAAGCTCTATAGAAAAAAAAATAATATCAGAGTGATGAGCATATATTTTGCTTAAAATAAATTCATTTTTTCCCTATTGAGTTTACTTTTTATATTAATATACCAAACATATTTTATAAATAAGAAAGATGGCTGTAAAATTATTAGATAAAAATGCGTTTTAATTTCATCCACGTTGAGTATGTAATTTATGAAAAGAAAGTATCTAAATTGATATAACTTCTATTTTTGGCAATAGTTGGCTCTGATTTTTTCCATACTGGTAGAGGGTGAAGGGTGCTAAAATACCATAATAGAATTAGATCGATCCAATGCGATGATCTGCGATATATCGATTTTAAGATTTAAATCCCTATATTTGAACTTTCAATATATTATCGGCCTCGAATTAGAATAAATCATAAAACATACGTATCGTTGAATTATAGAATAATATTTTTTTCCGTTGAAATTCCTAAAAAATAGGGTATTTTTAATTTAATTTTTTCAATTTTTACTTCATCAGACAATAATTTTTTTAACACCTTTTAAATGGAGCAAGATCCTGAAAAAGACATGTATGTAAGCAGAAAGCTCAAAAGATAATAATCCTGACTCATATCGTTCCCTTTGTCTAACCCTGTATCGAATAAACTATTTTATTTAAATTTAAGTGAAGAAGGAATTCATTTAAAAATTAATTGAAATACTTTGAGCGATGGTATTTTTATTTTTTTTAATTCTCACTGACAAAGGAAATTCCGCGAATAAACTACTTTATTTAAATTTAAGTGAAGGAGATCTAATCTTCATTTAAAAATAAATTTGAAATACTTTGTTTATTTGTTTATTTGTTATATGTTTATTGTAATTACTACTGACAAAGGAAATCCCATGCTCTTTAATGAAAAAAGAATTATTCGATTATCGTCATTTAATCAGGAGTTATAGATTTTTGGCCGCTAAATGACAAAATTTTCCCACTGTGCGTCGCAAGGCTCCTTACAACGATATCCAGTTAATCAGCGAATACTACAGTCTAAGCTTCTCTATTTAAAAATGTTCCTCCCACCTGGACTCTTTGACCTAATTTTATCTTCCTGGGACAGGGGCCCCGAAAATTTGAATTTGAATAAATTCAAAATTGAAGAAAGAAAATTGAATTGAGAATTTGAAAACCGAAATCCGAATTTTTTCTCGTTTTCAATACTTTTCTTTTATTATTTATTTTATATATAAGTAAGTGAAATTAATACATCCTCGACTATGGAGTCCAATAAGTTAAGCATATTGCACTCAACCCCTAGGCACTAGTTATGCGACATAGATGTCGATGTTTCTTTTGGTTAAAACATCGATATTATACAGCCGATGTTTAGTGAACATCGAGGGTCGTGTGTCGATGTTAACATCGATGTTTTAAGTAATTAAAACATTTTTTTTTTTAATAATTATAAAAAATAACTAATTTGGATTATTTAAAGAAATTAAACTGAAAAATGGCATTCCATAATGTGCCCTGCTACTCATTAGCCCAGATTATGATATCACGTTCTGATTGGAATCAGTGTTATCAAGCCCCGGATTTATTTAGTTAAGCTTTGTAAACAATTATAATCCTATTGTGGCAAAGGTCATAAGAAGTTGTCCTCTCATTTCATGACTGCATCAGTTGCTATTCATTCTTCAGCCATGGACTTATCACAAGTGAGTACGGGGATATGTTTTTCGTCTACGGGTTCTGCAATGGCAATGCGCTAGCAGCTCAGAGGGCGTATCAGAACCGATACCCAAATCGTCGGGTTCCAAGCTCTGCCGTTTTCAGCAGGACATTCCGACGGCTCTCAGAAACCGGATCAGTCATAAAACCATGACGTGAAGTTGGGCCTCAATGAATGGATGTAGGCATAGACGAACATATCATCAGTGAAGTTGAGGAATCCCCCACTTTCAGCGTCCAAGTTACCTCTCAATTGAACAATCAATGTTTTGTGGTCGATGTTTGATTGACATCGATGGTTAAATTGTAAAAAGATTGATGTTTTGCCTTCGACGTCGCATCTCTACTAGACACACCACTTAAACTACAGACGATGCAATTCCACATTAAATAAAAAGATTAATTGCCTCTTATTTAACTGAGTAAAAATTAAGCAATTTTCTGTGTGTGTGAACATATTAGCTCAATAGCTATTAATCGTACGAAACTGAAATTAGGTATTTAGGATAAGTATATGCCCATTATGTGACTGCAAAAGTTTCGTCAAAATGAGTTAATGGAGGGAGTTCTTTATTTCATAAGTTTTACGATTTTTTCCAACATTATTAACATTACGATTTTTTCATATCGGTTCCAAAAGTTCGATTTAACTCTTCTGTTTATTACGAAAGAAGTATTTATTAATATCGGTAGTTTTAATCATCATAGAAATGTTCTGATGGGGCTTAAATGGCGGAAGGAAAAATGTCTTCTTATAAAGTACCATTGATTTTTTTTTTCTTTTAATGGAAAACCTATCTCTCATTATGCCATGCAATAAGAAATGGCTAAATGTGAAGTATGAAAGAATTTGATAAAAATCTGGTGCGTGCGCGCAACACACAACTTTCACTTACCAACTTACTTAGATTAGAAATTGACGTGTTTTGCTAAATATCATTTCCCAAAGTCACACATTTTTCTACATTCATATCTTATTTTTGTTAATCGTTTAAGCCGTTTTTGAGTAAATAAAAAAAAACCTGAAAATGATACAAAATTTATTAAGTAAAGTCCCCCCTTCGGTTGATCAATTTTGATGAAATGTTGGCTATCACATATTTGGAATATACATACATCAAATACCCAGTTTGATCAAAATCTTTAAAGCCGTTTTTGAGTAAATAAAAAAAAACCCTGAAAATGATACAAAATTTATAAAGTAAAGTCCCCCCTTCGGTTGATCAATTTTGATGAAATGTTGGCTATCACATATTTGGCATATACATACATCAAATACCCAGTTTGATCAAAATCTTTAAAACCGTTTTTGAGTAAATAAAAAAAACAAGTAAAAATGGTACAAAATTTATTAAGTAAAGTCTACTTATATTTTTGTTTAGAAACTTTAGTTCCATAATAGATTTCTGAATGCAATATAAAGTGATTTTAGAGGAACAGTAATCGTTCTCGATTTCCAGAAAGGCATAAGAGACAAACTTTACAATAAGACGTAAAGCAGTAGTAAAGTAATACAGTAAAGACCTTCTATCGATTCACCTTCACGATATATGTACAAAAAGCAATTCGCAGTAAAAAACAAGCACTCAGTATAAAAACTCGACTGTTGTTAGGTCCCTTAAAAAAAGAAATAAGCAATAATGAATCGAAAAGTACTGAGAAATTACAAGTTTTGCAATACAAATACTCTATAACTTATGGAGATATACAAATATGTATAAGCATATAAATGTGGAAACATGTGTGAAGTTGAGGAATGGCGTTTACATCGATCGTCATGCTCCTTAGCAATGATGTGAAGTTTTCATACACTTATGTTCATCGTTTTCAACATAATAATTTTCAAAGAAAGTAATGTTCCAGAGATTAACAAAATGGACAATATGACATTATAAGTATTTAAATATTTAAAAAATATATATCCACATTTTACAGTCGCGTAAAGTCAGTACATACCATTCTTATGTAGGAATAAGAATATAGGTATAATTCCTCCTGAATGGTATATAAGTTCACCTATCCTTCGTGCGAAACAGATTTTCTACTGTTAAACAGCGAATTCCTTACTTTCGGAACCGTTTCTTTGAAAATCATCAATCATTATGAGAAATTCATCTGAAAATGTTTAATTACATGTTTCTCTTCGATCGGCATTGTTGCTCCCTAGCTAGATGTTAATTTCATTTTTAGATAGGGAGTGACAAATCAGCCATTTTTCATCAATTTAGGAAAAGAAAAATACAAAAATAACTTAAAGACTGTAAAGAGTTTCGAGAGTTCTACAAAACTGTAATAAAAATAATAATAAATTACGTTAATTTACGTTAATGAGGTATATAATAGGGAGTGCCTCTCCATAAAAATAGTTTACTGCTTTACACCTTCACCCAGGTCTTGGAAGTAACTTAAGTAACCAAGCAACTTAAGTAAAGTTATAAAAGGGTTGTCCCAAATGATTTTAGTACGAATTTCCATTTCTTAGGGATTTGTGGGCATAAACAAAAACGGCTAGCTAGGGGTGACCTCAAAAATGTGTGAAAAAAGGAAAAACAGTCGTGGTACTTTGAAGTCCAGGTTCAATTTTATTTTGAGTCCTAAAAGTTTGCTCGTGTTTCAAATGTTTCTCTGGTCACAATGAAATCACGCATGCGCCATAAGATGACAATATAAATAATAATACAATAAAATTGGGGATAATTATCCTATTATGTATCTGCTAACATACTACAGCTTCAAAAAATCGATCTTTTTATTGGGTGGTTGAAGGAAGGGGTGCTCACAGAGTAATTTCTCAGAGGTCTCAAACTTGCACTGCCTATGGTTTTGGTCATTGGCACTAATTATAATAAAACTTCCTTTTCTACTCTTTGGCTTTCGTAGCTGGTGTTTCCATTTTGAATAATAAAGAAGAAGCTAAAGCAGTGCAGAGGGCATTGCACCGGAACTGTCCGACAAAACAATGGGAATGAGGACAACCATTGTCGGCTCCGTTAGCAAAAATGTAACACATTACCCTTATTCTTGCTGAGTTGTTCTGTTGTAAATAGAAATGATACAAGAATGTCAATGTCATTAGAGTAATTACCTAGTTTTAGTGTCCAGTGTAAAATCGAAGAGATTTAATTATTCTGTTTTTGAGAAAAACTAAATCTCACGTTCCAGGAGAGGGTAATTTTGATGATCAAAACCTTTGATGAGCTTTACTAACTAATTCAAAGATAAGATAAACGAAAATGTTATATAAAAAAAAAACTTATTTTCTAACAAGATGTATCTGTAAAAATTACAATACAAGTAAAATAAAAAATTTTAAACTATTTAAACTGTCCTAAAATGTAGAATAATTATCAACAACAAAACTAAATAGATTCATAAATATAAAAACACTAAAATCAAGGATTGGAACCATTATAATACTCATATACCAAATGATTGAAATGGTTGTGAAAACTCCCCATTAAATTCATTGTCCTCCTCGATTTCAAAAGATAAAATGATACAAGGATGTCAATGTCATTAGAGTAATTACCTAGTTGTAGTGTCCAGTGTAAAATCGAAGAATTTTAATTATTCTTACATTTTTGTAAAAAATGTCCTTGTAATTGTGGAATCTCTAGGTTGACAAGAAATTTTGCGAGGTCTTACAAGTTCGTATTCTCCAGCAATAGATAGGAACACGTCCTTCGATTGGAAAGCTGATTCCATTATTCTTATATTATTGATTCTTATCTTTCCCCGCTGTGCAAAATATTTTCTAATTCTAATTTTAGCGGAAACCAGTGTTTTCTTACCGGTGACAGTTTGTGTATTGTTATTTCACACCACTAGCCATCAAATGCCGCCAAAAACTCACTTTCTAAAAATATTTCCTAAAAAAAAAATATATTTAATCATCGTTTGCACTCTCAATCCTCACGCTTAAAAAAAAAAAAAATACGACTTTTGATTTCTTACCATATACTCGTGGCACTATGTGGCAGTAAAAAAATCGGATTGGTAAAAATGCCAAGTGTGTTCCAGCCATAAGAGGAGATTAATTACACGTACTTTTATATTTGGATATTTATATTTACAAATACGAATACGAATTTATTTTTATCTTAATTGTAATGTGAATATGAATAGATATACCAAAATATTTGTGAGTAGGAATACAAATAAATTCGTATTCACAAGTATGAAAAGAAATAAATTCGTATTCACACCTATTTTCGCGCAAATCACTCTGTAAATTCAAATAAATTCAAAGGTATCATGGTGAATATTTGGGTCATTCTCACGTAAGAGGATACCTACTTCTGTGTCCCAGGCCGTTTATAGCGATTTAGAAAAGCTTAGGACACTAAGACATCAATTTTCTAAATCCAGGCGAGTTGTAAAAGTAGGCCCCATACGACTTTATTTTAATTATATAGTACATGTATCCTAAAATCACCAGAAAAAGGTCGAAATTCATTCCCTGCCATGTCCGGAGGTCTGAGTTAGCTCAATGTAGAAGTTCTGTGCACAAGGGCGTAACCAGGATCAAAACTAGGGGGGGGCAAGCTATGGCCGTTAGGTTACATCTTACCGCGAGAAAGGTGAATGAAACCAAAATTATGTATAATTAATATAGCAGTGCTTTATCAACTAAGCTATTACAATTATTTGCTTGAAACAAAATATTCTATTACTGCATCCCGCCTTAAAAATCTGGTGCGTGCGCGCAACACACAACTTTCACTTACCAACTTACTTAGATTAGAAATTGACGTGTTTTGCTAATAATCATTTCCCAAAGTCACACATTTTTCTACATTCATATCTTATTTTTGTTAATCGTTAAAGCCGTTTTTGAGTAAATAAAAAAACCTGTGAAAATGATACAAAATTTATTAAGTAAAGTCCCCCCTCCCGTAGATCAATTTTGATGAAATTTTTACAGTCATATCTCGGGCATATAAATACATCAAATACCAAGTTTGATCAAAATCGTTAAAACCGTTTTTGAGTAAATAAAAAAAACATGTGAAAATGGTACAAAATTTATTAAGTAAAGTCCCCCCTCCCGTAGATCAATTTTGATGAAATTTTTACAGTCACATCTCGGGCATATAAATATATCAAATACCAAGTTTGATCAAAATCGTTAAAACCGTTTTTGAGTAAATAAAAAAAACACGTGAAAATGATACAAAATTTATTAAGTAAAGTCCCCCCTCCGGTTAATCAATTTTGATGAAATTTTTACAGTCATATTTCGGGCATATAAATCGATCAAATACTCAGTTTAATCAAAATCGTTAGAGCCGTTTTTGAGTAAATCGATCAAATACTCAGTTTAATCAAAATCGTTAGAGCCGTTTTTGAGTAAATCGATCAAATACTCAGTTTAATCAAAATCGTTAGAGCCGTTTTTGAGAAAATCGAAAAAAACGTAAACAGTTATTAAATAAAGTACCCCCTCCCTTTGAGCAATTTTGATGAAATTTTTGCTGTCACATCGCGGGCATATACCTACACTAAATACCCAATTTCAGGTTCCCACGGTTTATAGTTTTTGAGTTAGTCTGTTCACATACACACACACACACACACACACACAGACCATTTCGCGGGACTTGGTTATTTCGACTCAGGGGGTCCCAAAACGTGTATTTCCGTTGAAAACCGGAAGTCGAAAATTTTCACGATCGCAATACTTCCACTTACTATATATTTCATATATAGGTAAGTGAAAGTAAAAAATTATTGCATCCAGCCTTCAAGGGGGGCAGCTGCCCCCCCTGCCCCCCCCGCTGGGTACGCCCATGTCTGTGCACCTATACTAGATCAATTTTTTCTATTCAATTTGTTCAAAATACTTTCAAATTCCAGAAAAGCAGTCAAATCCTTGATGATAAAGGATTAGAATTAAAAGATACTTATTACTTTCACTTACCTATATATGAAATATATAGTAAGTGGAAGTATTGCGATCGTGAAAATTTTCGACTTCCGGTTTTCAACGGAAATACACGTTTTGGGACCCCCTGAGTCGAAATAACCAAGTCCCGCGAAATGGTCTGTGTGTGTGTCTGTGTGTGTGTGTGTGTGTATGTGAACAGACTAGCTCAAAAACTATAAACCGTGGGAACCTGAAATTGGGTATTTAGTGTAGGTACATGCCCGCGATGTGACAGCAAAAATTTCATCAAAATTGCTCAAAGGGAGGGGGTACTTTATTTAATAACTTTTTACGTTTTTTTCGATTTTCTCAAAAACGGCTCTAACGATTTTGATTAAACTGAGTATTTGATCGATTTATATGCCCGAAATATGACTGTAAAAATTTCATCAAAATTGATTAACCGGAGGGGGGACTTTACTTAATAAATTTTGTATCATTTTCACGTGTTTTTTTTATTTACTCAAAAACGGTTTTAACGATTTTGATCAAACTTGGTATTTGATGTATTTATATGCCCAAGATGTGACTGTAAAAATTTCATCAAAATTGATCTACGGGAGGGGGGACTTTACTTAATAAATTTTGTACTATTTTCACATGTTTTTTTTATTTACTCAAAAACGGTTTTAACGATTTTGATCAAACTTGGTATTTGATGTATTTATATGCCCGAGATATGACTGTAAAAATTTCATCAAAATTGATATACAGGAGGGGGGACTTTACTTAATAAATTTTGTATCATTTTCACGGGTTTTTTTATTTACTCAAAAACGGCTTTAACGATTAACAAAAATAAGATATGAATGTAGAAAAATGTGTGACTTTGGGAAATGATAATTAGCAAAACACGTCAATTTCTAATCTAAGTAAGTTGGTAAGTGAAAGTTGTGTGTTGCGCACGCACCAGATTTTTTTTATGCTGTGCCACAGCTTTCTTTCATTCCCCTTTCTTGGTAAAATAAGATTCTCTCCCCTTTTTTTTGGTGGGAAAATAGTAAAAACTATATAGTCAATAGGGAGGGGCCTCTCCCCTATCAAACCCGACTATTTAACTACCCTCAGTACAAATTCAAGCTCTCCAGAAGCAAATAGTTTCTCAAACCTGAGAGGTTATGTTTAATCATTTTCATTCACCTGTCCTCTATAGTTTTGGTAAGTAGGTAAGTTTTTTCTTTTCTAATTTTTCAAAGATAAATGATTTTGGAGCACTGCTTTTGTTTTGGCAAGTGGCATTTTTATATCTTTTTTTCCCTTTCAACGGTTATCAAACAAACCATAAAAATTCATTCTCCTCTTACTGTAAATCAAATACTGCAGGGGAATGAAGATAGCAATGTGGATTGGAGTTTTCGTTTGCTCCTCAACTTTTTTAAAGCATCATCGGCCCTTAACAATGAGAAATTAAAAAGAAAAAATCTGGTGCGTGCTCGCAACACACAACTTTCACTTACCAACTTACTTAGATTAGAAATTTATGCGTTTTGTTAATTGCCACTTCTCAAATGAACAGAACGGCTTTAATTATGAACAATGGTCTGTCATTAAAGGCGTACTCAGCAAGCGTGGGCTCAACGAGTTTTATGAGTTGACTGAATATTTTTCTTTTTTTCTCCTCTTTATGTTTTCTTTATTTTTATCATATTTCATATTTAGCCATTTCTTATTTTTAGGCGTAACGAGAGACAGTTAATTTCTCCATGTAAACAAAAACAAAGGTACTTTATAAGAAAGAAAGAAACAAACAAAAAAGGCCCCCCCCCAAAAAAAAAGCCCCCTCAGAACATTTTAATAATGATAAAGCTTACCTGATATTAAAGAAAACCTAATTTTCATTAAACATGACGAATTTGATAAAAAGCCGTTTTTGAGATAATCGAAAAAAAGGTAAAAATTGGAAAAAAAGTCACGAAGTAAAGTGCCCCCTCAGTTGGACCAATTTTGATGAAATGTTGGCTTTTACATATTTGGTATATACATACATCAAATACCCAGTTTCTTCAAAATCGTTAGAGCCGTTTTTGAGTAAATAAAAAATATGTACACGTGAAATTGGTACAAAATTTATAAAGTAAAGTCCCCCCTCCGGTTGATCAATTTTGATGAAATTTTTACAGTCGTATCCCGGGCATATACATACATCATATACCCAGTTTGATCAAAATCGTTAAAGCCGTTTTTGAGTAAATAAAAAAAACACGTGAAAATGATACAAAATATATTAAATAAAGTCCCCCCTCCGGTTAATCAATTTTGATGAATTTTTTACAGTCATATCTCGGGCATATAAATAGATCAAGTACTCAGTTTAATCAAAATCGTTAGAGCCGTTTTTGAGAAAATCGAAAAAAACGTAAAAAGTTATTAAATAAAGTACCCCCTCCCTTTGAGCAATTTTGATGAAATTTTTGCTGTCACATCGCGGGCATATACCTACACTAAATACCCAATTTCAGGTTCCCACGGTTTATAGTTTTTGAGCTAGTCTGTTCACATACACACACAAAAAACAAAGCGAAAGTGTACAAAGATAATGCTAACATTACGCTTGAAAGACAATATGAAAGACTAGGGGAAAATATCGACAATTTCTTTTTAAAAAAAGAGATTTGTCAAGTAAAAAGTATGCACATATGTCTTTTATCATAGAGGCATTATTAAAACGAAATGTATTCAAAGAAGACATCAATGCTATCAATCAATGTTGCAAACACTCTTGCGATCCTGTTAATCCCAAAGGTCTGGTAATTCATTCCATAATTTTATTTAGTCATCTCTATATCACGTTTAACGTGAATTGGTGTTCTGCCACATCGACTCCTTGCTTCTTATAGCCAAAGGAATAGTATACAGAAAAATTACAAATTGAGCTGTGAAACACAATCAGTCAATTTGAACACACACACACACACACACACACACACACACACACACACACACACACACACACACACACACACACACACACACACACACACACACACACACACACACATACACACACACACACACACACACAGACCATTTCATGGGGATTTGGTTATTTGAATTCAGGGGACTCCAAAATCTGCATTTCCATACGTTACTATTCGACTACTTTGGCAAAACTGGAAGTCGAAATTTTTCATGATCGCAATACTTTCCCTTACTTTGTATCTCATATATAGGTAGGTAAGTAAAAGTAAAAATAAATTCTTTTAGAATAGAATAGAATAGATTGTCAGGATTTTCATTTAAAACTTTTGTATTTTTAAAAGCCAACGTTTCGATCCAACTTGTGGATCTTCATCAGGGCTTCTCGTATAGAGATTTTACCTTCAGTCTTTGTATTACTCTGGCCTCAGAAGCCCTGATGAAGATCCAAAAGTTGGATTGAAACGTTGGCTTTTAAAAATAAAAAGGTTTTAACTGTAAATCCTGACAATCATTCAACCTATCGTAATGAATTACAGTTGACTATCTCTAATATATAAATTCTTTTATATAACTTTTAAAAGATGAGAGACAAGATCGCAGTAGTATAGAAAATGTTTTATGGATGAATAGTTATTTTTTTAAATAAAATATATAAAAATATATAAATAAAATTATATTCTTATGGTTTCTATATAAATACTACTTCTTCCTTTTGTTGCAGTTACCAGAGTATTTAAATTTATTCCCCTCCTGTTTTTTCTACAATAGCTATGCAGTAATTAATTTAAAATGATCTAATACCAAATTTTTGTCTGTATTTTCATACAGTACACAATATCAGGCATAGTTTTTTGGAATTTATGCCCCCTCTCTTATCAAATATGTCATTCAGCTCTCAGTTTATCCCAAGAGTGAAGAAAAAGATTCATTACATGGTTCTCCAAAAATAAAAGACAAACCACACAAACCAGATAGAAAGAGTTAAGTCAAAGGTAAAGTCGACTCCGTTTAATGGGTCATCGGATAATTGGGACCACAGCTTAACTGAGCCATTTTTAACAAAACGGAATCAAATATAGGTAAAACATCACTGCTTTATTGGGACACAACATCGGTTAATTGGGATGAAACGTTTTGAGACTAACTTTTCCAAGAAACAGGAAGTAAAAAACTAGGAGCCCAGTGTCAATCGAACAACCTAAGAATCTGAGCCTGTTTCTCTAGAAGAAGCAAGAATTTGCATCAAAAAGTTATGTCGCCTTTTTTTTTTACAAAATGGAAATGAGGAAAGTCCTTAAGACTAAAAGTTTACAAGTAAAGTGTGACGATTCTTTTCTATTAAAAATATTGACATAAACACATGTTCTGATTCATTTCTTATTTCGAAATTTTGTCTATATAAGTATAATTTATATTATACACAAATAGTTATTTTAATTTGAATCATTTTGTATATTTCTTATATTTTATCATATTACTAGCAGACCCGGTCACGCGTTGCTGTGGCTCATTAGTTATATCCTAATATTTTTAAACAAATACAGTAATACCAATATTCATTGATAAAGATGAAAACCTTTCAGCTAATCAAAATCCAACGTGATTGCGAATAGAGCATTACACCATTTAAAAGTAGGGGAGAGCGGGGTTGGTTGGCATAAGGGGTAGGTTGGCCATCGGCTTATAGTTTCTGTCACACCTGTTGTGAAAGCCCCACCATTGTACCATGTCACCCGCTCGACCTCGGGAGTCTTGTCCTGAGTTTTCAATCCGGTGCTAACACTCTAGAGAAGAGTGTGCATCATTGATTGATTTTACAATGTGTAAGTAAATTTTTATATTTTCAGTAAATTTGGTTTAAAGGCATGGTAAAACATTTGACTCCGATTCTGTTCACATAGCCCCAAACTCCTTTGAAAAACCTAACCTTTCGATTAACCAATTTCTTGTTTGATTGTTCTCCCCTCAACAGGCAGCCATCTTTCATATGATCCCTCCTGTGGGGTTAGTTGGCTCTCTTCAACTGGGTTTTGTTGGCGCAATAGCAATTCACAAAAGCAAGGTAAAAATAAAGAAAGGCGAAACTACCAATTGTCTTTAGTTCCAGCAAATAGGGTGAGAGCAATTTTTCTTATTCAGAAAGTGACGACAGTCTAAATTTCTATCTTCTTCTATTGTCGTTCTATTTTCCCTTAAAAGCTGTTAAAACCGATTCAAAATTATTATACCATTATAATGCAGCTTTTAATAACAATAATAAGTGTCAGGCAGTACTTGAATGAGATGGCTAAACAACGCCACCTTGGGGGTTAATTGACCTACTCTGGATTGACGAATTCTTCAATTTCTATGATCTTAGTATTAAATATTATGTGGTGAAAAAAATACTTGAAGCACTCTAATACTTGGAGTTTACAGTGGTATCAGCCCTATTGGGATTATATGAACAGGAACGACTCAACAATCAAAAAAGTGAAAACTGTTGCCAACCAACCCCGCTCTCCCCTATTTGGTAAAGAATATAGGAAAGTTAAAGTTTTTATTTTTTACATCTCATATTTCAATGTAGCTTGATTAAAAAGGAGCTGATTGTGTTTACGACAGGAAACAGGAAGTAACAGCCTCTATTCGATTGGGATTAGATTTTCTCAACTTTGAATTATTGTTGATAAAGGAGGAATTACAAATCTTCACTGACATTTTTTAAATTTTACATTTTAGATCTCGGGATAAAAATGATAAAAAGGTTTGGTAAAATAAAAAAACACTGTATTTAAATAATAATAACAAAACGAATAATGAAAATAAAGAAACTTCTGTTAAATAAATCAAGTAAAAATATAATATTAAAGTCTTAATTATGCAGTTCTTTAGCAAATCACAAAGTATCCCACAACACCTAATCAAAACATACTCTTTTTGTGAGGGAGTTTTTACGACTGGTTACCCACAGTGTAGCCACTCACTAATTTTCGGCAACACTGACTCCCCAAGTAAGGTTTCTATTAGGTTACACCTATGACAGTAGGTGCTGTTACAACATTTATAGAGTATTATTTCAAATAATAGCCTAATTTAAATTATTAAAATGTATTTACTTTACTAAAAGTTGGTATCAGGCTGGGCCACAGCAAAGCGTTTCAGCGCTTAGCTAGTAATTTAATTTAAATACAAATAAAAAAGGAAAAGGAAGAAAAAGTACCTACACATTTGAGAATTTATTGTAACCTTTTCTTGATCTATTTATTCTTTAATGGAAATTAACAATAAATATAAATTTTTATTACTATTTGTCTGTGGAAAATAATAATATAGGAACAAATAACTGCACTCACATAACGCAATACAAAATTATAATAATGATAACCTGTATTACAATAGCATGCTTATAAAGAAAAACATTATGAAATCGACATATGACGCCATGTTAATAAATCGAAACACGACCTACTGTATTTGCAATAATTCGCTATATAAGAATTATTTTGATCACTAATCAAGTTAAAAACTATCCGGTCTGGTAAGTTGGCCAAAACTATGTACATTGAGCCAAATTTCATTAAAATCGGTTGAGTAGTTTCTGAGAAATAGAGAGACAAACATCGGGACACGAGATTTTTATATATATAAGGATAAAATACATTTTAACAGTTATATCAATCGTATTATTTTGACCCCCATCATTTAATTAATAGATGAGAATACATACCTGATAACTTGGTTCTCCCACAAATATGTCCAATTTGGGGCATCAATTACCATGCTTGTACGGTAGCCCAGTGATGAGGCCATTTAGGCATATTTTTATTGCATTTAAGTGTGGATCAAGATCTCCGCTTTATTGGGTCCTCCGCCTAATTGGGACAAAACAAATTTTCCCTTTATGGCCCAATAAACCGGAGTCGACTGTACACACAAACCGGATAGATAGAGATAGTTAAGTCAAAGGTATCAAAAATCATACCAATAATATTGAGAGTTAATTGTGAAGTCATTTGTCTTGTACTTCATTTTGAAATGTATCAGGTGCCACTACATTTTGGTAAAGGTTTTGACACATCAAATTAGGCTATTAGAATACTAATGAAGACTCTTGTCATTAAAGATATTTACTTTATATAAATGTATATTTACAAAGCTGAATTAAGTTCATTACAGAAAAATGAAGACTACTACATTAATAACCATTTAAACAGCCTCAGTGATAATATCTGTATACTTCTTAATCTTGCTAGAAACACTCATGTCAACATAGTTATCACCAATACTGACGATCATTCCCCCTATGATAGCAGGGTCAACCTTCAGCTCCAAGATAATATTTTCACCCTTTTTAGCAAATGCTTTCAATACGGTCTCAAGCTGTTTTCTCGTTTCATCATCCAAAGGCTAGAAAAATAATCCAATGTTCAATAAATAATAATAACATTATTATATAGTGAAATTAAAAAATACCTGTAAAAAACAAGATAACATTTTAACAACCAATAAGTATGAAGATATACTTTTTTAAATACAAATAGTTAAAACTTGAAACAGTTAAAAAAAATCTGGTGCTCTGCACACAACACACAACTTTCACTTACGAACTTATATTATATTTTTATACTTTTATTTGCATATCTCTATAAGTTATAGAGTATTTGTTTTGTTTTTTTACTGAGAGTTGCTTTTTGTAAATATATCGTGAATCGGATAGGTGTATTTACGTCTCGTAGTAAAGTTTGTCTCTTATGTCTCCCTGGAAACCGAGAACGATTACTGTTCCTCTAAATATTGCATTCAGAAATCTATTATAGAACTAAAGTTTCTATAATTTTTCTAAGCTAAAAAATAATAATTAAAGAATATCTTATATTTTTTCACACCTTAAATACTTTAAATAATTTGGGAATCACATATTTACTTTCTGAAGTAAAATAAATTTTTATTATTTAATTGTGAAATAGAATTTATTTTCATCAATGATAATACGGGAAATGAAATTCTGGCTGTCACATCGTGGGCACATAAATACATATAAAGCATATAAATATATATATTTGAATATATTTTATTGATCTTATTCACTGTTTTAGTTCCAAATTTTATGTCGCTTAAATCATATTTTCTGAAAGTGTTTTCTACTTTATTAGTTAGCCCTTCTATATATGTTACTCCAAAATATTTGTTGAGGTATGACTTGGGGTTGGTTTGTTTGTTAACATCATTTGTGTGTGTAGTGTCTATATTCTCCTTATTAGTTTTTGATATATTATTTTGAACATTAAAATAGATAGTGATTAAGTTTCTATTGCACTTTTTAGTATCTATTTCAATTGTACTACTTTCCCCGTGTCCCGTTATACATCATGAAAAGAACACTAACAAAAGAAGAATATTAGAATCCATCTATATAACCAAAAACCTGACTAAAACCGTGAATCAACAAACTGATATTGACAATTTAAACATTTTCTACGCCAATACCATACAGAAACTTAAAATAAACGTCAAATAAAACCATTTTTTTTTTTTCGTTTTTTGTGAACCACGTAAAAAAACTTTATAAAAGATACTTTAAATTATTCATACCCAATCAGCGATCGCCTACAATCATTCCTACTTAGCACCCCACCCTTCTCATAGAATACCATAGTAATCCAATCAGTTGCTCGGTGGCAGATATAACAATGTATGACAGATGGGTAAATATAATTTTTTATCAATCTATAGCAAATAACCTTTCTAAACACAACATAAGATAATTTTATTTACGATTTTTTACATCAAATATCAATATCAAATATCAAAAAAGTACCCTCTCCGTATGACAATTTTAATAAAATTTTTGCTGTCGCATCGTGGGCGTATACATACACCAAATACCCAATTTTAGGTTCGGACGATTTATAGTTTTTGAGCTAGTCTGTTCTGTTGATGTATGTATATGGGTCATTCCCCCAATACATACAAATTTATATCCCAATGAGATTATATTATTTGTGTGAAATTGCTAATAATTCAATTTCCTCCACTGGTTAACAGAAGACCTCAGCTTGTTCAAGAATTTTTATCTCAGTAACAATTGGTTTATAGGCCTAAATTTAAACTTAAAATGTCAATATCTATCTCCCTCACTTGTCCCAAAGCTCAAATTGCTGACTTTGATGGCGGAAAAAAGATATGTATTCTTTTATTTATGACCTAGTTTTTTTTTCATACTTGTTAGAAGGTCTTAATTATTTGGTTTTAAGGTATATTGCTATTTTCGTATTATAGAAAAAAAGTTATGATCCATAATCTACCTGTCCCATAGATGCAACCTATCTCCCTCACATTGTTTTGAAATCGGGCCTCAAAAACTTTGGAAACCTTTATTTCATTATAATTCATTGCTGGCAACATTGTAACAGATTCCCGTCTCAACAAGGATAAACTTTTTCACAGAAGTTCTGCTCTCGTTTCCTCGAGAGGGTGTTTTTATCGGTTAAAACAGTGAGTGTCGTTTCATTTCCTATCTCCCTCACCCACTGATATTTCCTAAAAGGTGAGTTTGATTCACGTTACATTATGGCTAATTTTTAGGTTTACAAGGGATTTCAATAACCCATAAATGTCGTTCATAAGAGACTAACATGGAATGGTCTAATTTAATATAACCTCAAAAACCTATCTCCCTCACTCATGTGGAATGAGGGAGATAGACTTTGAGTTTAGTAAATCCTGAACTCTAAACTTATTTAAATATTTAAGGGAAATTTATTTTCAGGTTTGTTTTGAGCACTTTTGAATAATATTTGGAGATTACAAAGACTTAATTAGTTGACACGTATTTGTTTTGTTTGTTTGTTTAACGTCCCTTTATGCAACTTAGGCTAGCCGGACGATGCTACAGTGGGAGTCCTAAATTTTGCATGTCCATGTATAATTAGGATAGGGATTTTTAACCGTACCGAGTACCGGACATGCCACAGGCTCGGGTCCTATATTTTTTGTCCTGTCCGAGGGACGCTTTTCGCTTACAACTCGCAAACGAAGGGATTAATCGAAAAAATGTATATGACCGAAAATGTTCTCCTTGAAAACCTGAAAAGATTGACACCATTTAGAAACCTCTACGACCACTTTTTCGCAAAAAACGGTTTTGCGCTTATAACTCGCAATTGAAGGCGAAATAAGTGATTTGTATATTTTTCCGGTATAGCGGTTAAGGAAAGCTTTAAAATGATGCCTTATTCATGAAATTTGATAAGTTATTAAGGAAGTTATGGCGTAACGACAAAAAAAAGGCCTTGAGAAATAATATATATATGTTTTATGAAGGCATTTTTTGTAAACACCATTAGCAGCCTACCTTCTAACAATTTGTGGAAAAAAATCATTGGAAAATGTAATTTTTTCGCATTGAAATTAGAACAATGAAATTTGAATGAAATGGGAGAATGACCCATATGTGACAGCCAAAATTTTATTAACCGTATTATGAAAATAAAAACTTTCATTTATTAATAAAAAGATTAATGTTACTTAACCCGGCATTGGTCGCCAGACCAACTTTAACATTGATGGTCGCACCTGAGAATTTCTCTCAAAACAATTACTACTTTTTTTTTTTCATTTTAATCGTACATTAGCTTAAATTTTAACAATAAAGCTGTACTTACAAAAGGGTCAATTATTAGTACAAATTTTGAAATCTTGAAAAAACTTTTTTATTAAGAGGATAAAACAACTATAATCATTCAAAACTACTGTTTAACATTTTTTAAAAAGAGTAAAAACATTAAATACTTAAAGAAAAAGAATAATCTTAAAACCTAATTAATACTACAAGCATTTTGTTTAATTAACAATAGTGATTATAATGTTCAATTAGAAATACAATGTATATTGGAACTTCCAAGTTCGAATATAAAGTAGACAGAAAATTCTACAAGAAAACTATTCTTTAGTGTAGTCATTGAATCATTTTTCCCTCTTAAAGAAAACATTTTGGACGTTGACGCACATACAATTGTACGTAACACTGACAGTCGCGAGTGAGAAAAACTCTCATTTAAATATATCATTGACAGTCGCGCGTGAGAGAATCTCTCATGAGATCGGATTGAGAGGAGTAAAAGGAAGTTGGAGCAGGTATAAGGTTTGGTATTGGAGCGGGGAAAGTTCAGGGAGGGCCGTGAGTCTGTAAACTACAGATAATAAGGAGGGGAGGTTTTCAGAAGCACCAAGAGCCGTTTCCCACCAAAAAAACAAAATATGTGAGATAAATTCTCATGCAGCGTCCAATGATGGGTTAACAGAGTAAATACAGGATGCTCAAATTTGTGAAGCATCTCAGGTGTGTAAAAATATGGTATAAGATAATAGTCTATAATTAATATAGGTATATTTTAGTCTAGAAAATTTTGTTCCATAATAAATTTTTGAAGGGCCCAAAGGGGTGTGATGCGTAACATATGACCACCAGCGGTCACTTAGCCTCTCCTCTCCCAACCCCACTCTCACCTACTCGATGGTGGGCCCTGTTAAACTGAGCAACCCAGTCCCAAGGTTGAGGTAACCAATCCCTTCGGCGGGGCTGGGTCAGTGAACAAACGAGAGACGGGGGTCCTGGCTAGCCAGGATGGTAGGTCGAGGGTGCCACGAGCCTTCACCTACCTACTAAAGTTCGTGCTGAAACCGAATCAGCTCAGCGATTCACATCCAAGGTTTACAATGGTGAGGACCAAAGAAAATAAAGAATTCCCCGTAGGGGCCCATTCGGATCCGGGGGGGCCCCAGTCAACACCATGTGTTAACCACACAAACAATTATATTAAGAAAAAGCATAGCCTGGATTTTAACCTGGGACTCTGGAATGTCCTGAGTCTCCATCGACCCGGAGCTCTCAACGGGCTCCTAACACAGCTCGATTTTTATAAAATAGACGTAGCCGCAATCCAGGAGATCCGATGGACGGGGTCTGGAATGCTAGAAAAAAGAAGCCACACCATTTACTATAGCGGCCACGAACGACTCCACATGCATGGTACTGGGTTTGTGGTGGGGAAACGGTTCAAGCGACTTGTCATCGACTTCAAGCCTATAAGTTCGAGGATATGTGTTATCCGACTTCGAGGGAAGTTTAGGAACTACTCGATAGTTAGCGCCCATGCACCAACCGAAGTAACGGCGGAGGCTGAAAAGGACGAGTTCTACGACCTTTTGGAAAGAACCGTGCACCAATGCCCGAACTATGATGCTAAAATAATAGCAGGCGATATGAATGCAAAAGTCGGACGCGAGAGATGCTTCATACCTACTATTGGAATGCATAGCCTGCATGAGCAAGCCAATGACAATGGCCACAGATTGATAAATTTGGCTAACTCTTGTGGCATGACAATTGGAGGCACGCTTTTTCCCCATCGGAATATTCATAAGGGTACATGGAGGTCACCCGATGGTGAGACCGTTAATCAGATCGACCACATCCTCATAAGTAGTAGGAATAAGTCCAATCTTTTGGATGTTCGTTCTTTTAGAGGAGCAAATGTGGACTCGGACCACAACCTGGTTAGAGCCCACCTCAGAGACAGGATCTCCCTCGCCAAGAGGCAGCCTACTTCACGAATGAAGAAATTCAATATCTCCAGACTGAAGGACGAAGAGGTTCAGACTACCTACGAAAGGCGTCTCAGTGAAGAACTTCGAGCACTTGAGATGTCTATGATGGACAGTGTGGATGATCAATGGCAGAAGATAGAAGAGGCCATATCAAGGGAGGCTGAGGGAGTTCTGGGACTGCAGGAAAGAGAGCCTCGCAACCAGTGGTTCGACGAAGAGTGCGAGCAGGCCACCACATACAAGAACGAAGCTTACCGAGCGATGATCCAACGCAAGACCCGGGGAAGTGCTGAAGAATATCGTCGCAGAAGGAGACTTGAGAAGCACCTTCATCAGCGGAAGAAAAGGGAATGGTGCAGAAGTCAGCTTGAGGAGCTGGAGACGCTGAAAACCAGCTCTGAAGTCCAAAAATTTTATCAAAAAATAAATCAAGGAAGGAAGCCCTTCAAGCCGAGACTGACAGCTTGCAAGGATGAGGACGGAACTCTTCTGACTGACGAGGCTAGAATTCTCCAGCGATGGCGGCAGTACTTTCAGGAGCTCCTAGGACATGGAGGGACACTTGAGGATAGCCCCTTAAGGCCAATTCCTATCGAGGACCTGGACCCCCCGGACGAGGATGAGATCACAATGGCCCTGGGTAAACTGAAGAATAATAAGGCACCAGGATACGATGGACTTCCCGCCGAGCTATTCAGATATGGTGGTCAAGAACTTGTGAAAGCCCTACAGGAACTTCTGATGGCTATCTGGAAGGAAGAAAACATGCCTAGAGAATGGCGTAGGACCATCATATGCCCGATACACAAGAAAGGGGACCAACTGGATTGCGCTAACTACCGTGGCATCTCTCTCCTACCTGTCGCCTATAAAGTTCTGTCCCTCATACTAGTTGACAGACTGCAGCCTCATGCGGAGCGTATTGTCGGTCCCTACCAGTCGGGATTTCGCAAGGGAAGGTCTACAACCGAGCAGGTCTTCACGCTTCGGCAGATACTGGAGAGAGGTCGCGAGCACAACGTCCAAACCCACCACCTTTTTGTGGACTTTAAAAGTGCTTACGACAGTATAGATCGGTGCAGACTCTACCAGGCTATGGAGGAGCTGGGGGTGCCCAGGAAGCTGGTACGAATGTGCGAGGTCACCATGGAGGGCGTTCGATGTTTTGTCAGAGTCCAGGCTGGCCTGTCTGACCCTCTCATCCCAGGCAATGGTGTAAGGCAAGGAGATGCATTGGCCTGTTTGCTATTTAATATTGGTCTCGAAAAAGCGGTGCGCGACTCCTCCATCCAAATAGGCGGGACTATCTTCAATAGATCGACACAGCTACTGGGATATGCCGATGACTTAGACATCATAGGGAGATCTTACCGGGACATGGTAGACGCATTCCTCTCGCTCGATGCTGCTGCCCAGCGTATCGGACTAAGAGTCAACTCTTCAAAAACAAAATATATGGTTACCGGCCAATACTCTAAAGAGGGGGAAAAAGTAAAAATTGACCCCTATCAATTTGAAAAGGTGAGCGAGTTCACGTACCTTGGGTGCCTGGTCAATAGCGACAACGACGTCTCCCGGGAAGTCAGATGCCGGATAACGAAGTCGAGTCAGTGCTTCTTTGGACTTCGGCATCATCTGAGAAGCCGACTCCTGTCCAGGGCGACAAAGGTGCTCCTCTACAAGACGCTTATCCGACCAGTAATGACCTACGGATCGGAAACATGGACTATTAAGAAGACAGACGAGTTGGCTCTACAAGTCCACGAACGAAGGATACTCCGCTCCATCTACGGAGGTGTCGTCCGGGATGGCGAGTGGCGCCGCCGGACAAACCAGGAACTATACAGCTTATACCAAGAGCCTGATATCTCCCGATTCGTTCGTTTCGGCAGGCTGCGATGGGCTGGTCATTTGGCAAGGATGGACGAGCATGCGATCCCCAAGAAGGTGTTCCTGGGCAAGATCTTCGGAACGAGGAAGAAAGGAAGACCCAGATTAAGATGGCAGGACGGTGTGGCACATGACGCTCGGACCCTACTCGGAGTTCGCAACTGGAGGGCGGCGGCACTGGATAGGGACACTTGGCGAAGGCTGATCCAGGAGGCCAAGACTCAGAGATGAGTTGTCGGGCCGCTGATGTATGTATGTATGTAATAAATTTTTGAAAACAATATAAAGCGATTTTAGAGGAACAGTGATCATTCTTGATTTCCAGAAAGGCACAAGAGACGTAAATACACCTATCGATTCACCTTCACGATGTATTCGCAAAAAGCAACTCGTAGTAAAAAACAAGCAAGCAGTAAAAAAAACTCGACTGTTGATGGAATTAGGTAGCTTCAAAAAAAAAATCTGGTGCGTGCGCCTAACACACAACTTTCACCAACCAACTTACTTAGATTAGAAATGGACGTGTTTAGTTAATTGCCACTTCTCAAAATCACACATTTATCCACATTGATTTCTTATTTTTTTTTTTTATTTGCTCTATGAAAAACACTATTTTTTTATTATTAAATACAATTTTTTACTTACTTACTTACTGACGGGCACTACAGCTCTTGAAGAACCTTGGCCTCCTCCACAATTTTCAGCCACTCCTGACGATCATTCGCCTTCATCCGCCATCCTCTCACTCTCATTTTTCTTAGGTCCTCCTCAACATTTTTCAACCACGTCAATCTTGGCCTCCCTCTTGGTCTTTGGCCGCCAGGTTTGCCGTATAACATCCTCTTGGGGATTCTATACTCGGGCATCCTCTCCACATGGCCAAGCCACCTTAACCTTGCCTTCTTGACGTACGTTACTATGTCAACTTCCTGGAAGAGTGCTCTTAATTCTGTGTTTGGGCGGATTTTCCAAGTTCCTTGACGAAACACCGGGCCAAAAATCTTTCTTAGAACTTTTCTCTCCCATACCAGAAGAATTCTTTCCATGACCTTGGTGAGAGTCCATGTTTCACAGGCGTATGTCACAATTGGTCGGATTACTGTCTTATATACTATTATTTTTGCCTTTCTAGACAGGTTCCGAAATTTTAGCAGCTTTTGTAACGAGAACATACATCTGCTTCCCGCTGCCATTCTTGTTTTAATTTCAGCCATCATCTCATTAGTGTTGGTAACAGTGACACCCAGGTATTTGAAAGATTCCACCGCCTTAAATTCATGGGTCGTAAAGCGAATAGACTTTTCTACCCGTCTTTTTTTCCTTGAAGTCATCATATACTTCATTTTGTCTTCATTTATCTCAAGGCCCATTCTTGACGCAGTTTCCTCCAACTCCTGTAGGGCTCCTGACAAGGCAGCTTCTGTTCGGGCTGAAATCACTATATCATCTGCATACGCCATGTGCTGGGAAAGCCTGTTATATATTGTGCCACCGGGGTTAGTCTTAATGGCTCTTATAGCTAACTCGAGGCCAAGATTAAAGAGTGTTGGAGAGAGAGGGTCACCCTGTCTTAAACCATTTCCCACTGAAAACTCATCCAATAGGGTATTATGGATTTTCACTACTGACTTAGTGTCTTGCAGAGTCATTTGTGTGAGGCTAACTAGTTTCTTAGGTATGCCTAATGTCTTCATCGCTATCAACAGTTCTTTTCTGTTAATACTATCATACGCCTGCTTAAAATCTATGAATAAGTGATGCAGGTCTACATTGTATTCGTATGATTTTTCTGGCATCTGACGCAGCGAGAAGATTTGATCCACAGTAGACCTTCCCGGGCGAAAGCCACACTGATATTCACCGACTACTTTGTCCATCCAGACCATAATTCTTTTATTTATAGCGATGGACAGAATCTTATATATTGTCGGGAGCAAGGCAATACCTCTGTAGTTATCGCAGTTCTGCCTATCACCTTTTTTGAAGATTGGACATAAAACCGCCCTACTCCATTCTCTCGGCATTTTTTCTCCCATCCATATCTCCCATATCAATTGATAAATGCAATCAATAGTGGTTTTACCTCCGTGTTTTAACACCTCTACACTTATCTCATCGATTCCCGGGGCTTTGTTGTTATGCATATTGCCAATTATTTCAGCTATTTCTTCTTTGTCCGGTGGTATTTCATTCTCGTCTATTTCATCTTCATTCTCTTGTTCAATGGCATCGCCTGAGTATATTAAGCTCGACTGAACCGGTTGTGGTATCCTTGTGGCATTCAGAAGATCATCAAAGTGCTGTTTCCATCTTTTTAGTATATCCTTAGTGCTACCCAAGATATTTCCTTTTAGGTCCTTGTAAAGATCTAATCTAGGAACAAAACCCGTCTTCATATTACGTACTCCTCTATAAAATTTTCTGCTTTGTTTGCCCGAAAAGTCCTCTTGTAGTTCTTCCATCTTTTTCTTTTCGAATTCCCTCTTTTTCCTTCTACAAACGGTCTTAGCCTCTCTTCTCTTCTCTGAGTAAATCTGCATTGATTCCCTTGTTTTCCTGTTTAAGCATCTTAACCTAGCTTCATTCCTTTTCCTTATCGCTTCCCTACACTCCTCATCATACCAACCATTGTTTACCCTTTTTGATTTCTTTCCTAGTACCTCTTCCGCAACACTCCTGAGAGCTTCCTTTATTTCCTTCCACTTGTCCTCTATATTTTCTCCATGAAATGTTGCAATCTTTTCTTCCATCCGCTCACTAAATATTTTGGATGTTCTTTCATCTTTTAGTTTTTCAACATCGTATGGGGTTAAAGTTTCTCCTCTCTTTCGTGGGCCTAATTCTAATCTTTGCCTGTATTTAACTTTTACGAGCCGGACGGATAAAGGGAAACGACAAAGGCGAGGATTAGGCATAATCTCACTTGGAACTTGGAATGTAAGAAGTCTGTACCAACCGGGAGCTAGCAAAGTGTTAGAACAATTTTTTACTAGTGATAATTTGGCAATGCAAGCATAATACTCCAAGTCGTCTGATTTTATAATTCTCTATGTAGTTGTTGAAAACTTCATTTAGTTACCATGAAACAAATTACTTCCATTAAATGAACAGAGCGCTTTAATTATGAACAATGGTCTGTCATTAAAGGCGTACTCCGCATGCGTGGGCTCAACGTGTTTTATGAGTTGACGGAATATTTTTCATTTTTTCTTCTATATATGTTTACTTGATTTTTTTCATATTTCATATTTAGCCATTTCTTATTTTAAGGCGTAACGAGAGACAGTTAATTTCTCCATTTAAACAAAAACAAAGGTACTTCATATGAAAACAAAAAAAAAAAAAAAAACTCAGGGGACCCCAAAACGAGTATTTCCGTTGAAAACCGGAAGTCGAAATTTTTCATGATCGCAATACTTTCCCTTACTTTATATTTCATATATAGGTAAGTGAAAGTAATAAATAAGCAATAATGAATCAAAAAGTACTGAGAACTTCGAAATTTTGCTATACAGATGCGGATAACTTATGAGATATACAAATATAACCATATAAATGTGGAAAAATGAGTAAAGTTAAGGAATGGTGTTTACATATTATCGAAACACATCGATTTCTAAACTAGGTAAGTTCGTAAGCAAAAGTTTAGTTTACTTAATTCAGATTTCAGGTAAGTTAGATTGTAGTATACTGTTTTGTTGCCAGTAAAAATGCATAAAAATCAATACATATAATTTTTTTTTCAATTATATATATTTTACTTCAAATAGTAGTACATCTATAAATAAAACTTTATTGGAATGATAATCATTCATGTTTGAATGAAATCACTGACCTGTTTGTTGGTTGGGTCTTAATCAGTAAAACAGTTTTTTCCTGGCTAGATATCGATTTAGATCGATTTTCATTATCTTTGACCATTGTGGTAATAATTATAACCCAATTTTTCTATCTACGCTATTTGAATTCTGAATCTAACTACATCACTGTCGTCAAATACGTATACATATATATGTATTTATATAAACAGGCAGTGCAGAAAGTATTAGAACAGTCTGATTATTTTCTGAATATTTTTAATTTAACTTACATATTACCTTTAGTTATGACTAAATAGGTAAAAAATGGATTCATTCCCCCCCAAAAAAATCAAATGGGGAATTAGAGTTAGATAAAGGAATTCTGTCTGAGACAAAGAAGCAAACATTATTCGAAAAGTAGGAGTATTTGAACCATAACTTGTTTATGGCGATAATCCTTTCTGTATCACTAGTATAGGCTTAGTATATACATACAAAGTCTCCTTTGCATCAGTCAGAGTTAGTTCGCTCAAGATGGAACGTAAATCAAGAGAGACAAACCCCGAAGAAAGGAAAATTATAGTAAATTTGCATAACCAGTGTAAATCGTTGTGCGAAATCGCAAAACTAGTAAATAGGAGCAATGAAACGGTGTCAGACATTATTAGACCATTTCGAAAAACGAAGTCATATCAATCTCAACCTCACAGTGGTGGACCTAAGCTGATCACAGAAGTGAACGAAAGATGGATGGCATGGGAAATTCAGGTAAATCCAAGATTAAGTACTTCAAAATTGGCAATGATCTTAGCTCAAACAAAGAATATTAATATTTCGGCCAATACAGTGTGAAGTTATTTAAGAGATTTGGGCTTTCATGGGCGAACAGCACGTAAAAAATGCTTTATTTCACAAACAAATAGGGTAAAGAGGGAAATTTATGCAAAAGAACAGTGGAACCAACCTCCAGAGTTCTGGAAACGAGTCAGTTTTACTGATGAATGCAAATTCGAATTGTTTTCTACAAGAAATCACCAAAAAATGTAGAGGAAAAAAACTGTTCAATGGATCCAAAAAAATCAGTTCCAACCGTCAAGTACAGAGGTGGTTCCCTTATGGTATGGGGCTGCATGAGTGCCAGTAGAGTGGGTAAATTAGCGTTCATAGATGGTATAATGGACCACGTAAAGTATGTTAACATTTTAAAGACACAATTACACATACAAAAATAATTTTCACTAGTGTTTGAATACTTTCTGCACTGACTGCATATATATATATATATGTATATATATATACTGGGTGTCCCAGACCTAGTGTAAAAAAAAATTGGGTAATACTGCATGTTAAATGGGGTAGAATGGCGCAGAAACAAGTTTCCTATTTCAATCTGTTGAGGATATAGAATTTTTTTTTTTTTATTTTTAAAATCTTCCTTTTTTCTACTTATGACAGTTTTCTCTACTTTGATTTAGCGTAGAAACAAAAACAATGATATTTACTTAATCAGCATTAAATTTTCTAAAAGTTTAAATCGGTCTGGTTAATTTAAAACCACTTTCAGTGGGACTTTTAACGCGCTAAACACAAAACATTTTTAAAACTTAAATTTTTAATAGTTTTTGAAAATTCCTCACTCCCCACGGGAGCACCCTAGAAGCTGTCAAATTTCCTAAAAACTGCGGAATTTAGTTGCTTTTTAGTGGTGTAATCCATGATACAATTGCACTTCACCTTTTGAGTCTAAAAGAAGTTTTTCTGATGAAAAACTCGTTATAGAATGTCACTGCTGGGGCAATGAGGAAGCGCGCTAGAGCCTCTATCCAAAGTAATTGATGCCGAACTTCGCATTAGTTAGAGTTAGTTTTACTTTTTTAAGATTACAAAGAACAATGTATGAATTCTAAATAATATAAAAAGAGTAATAATAATCTAAAATTAAAAAAAAAAAACTTCTTAGTTTAAATTTAAAAAATACTTTCTTTAAAATAAATTAAACTTTTTTCTTCTCTTCGACTAAAATTTGAAAAATCCTACATAAAAAATGTTGAAGATAAAAAATAATATTATTATTGTTGATCCATATTAAAATGGATTATTGCAGCGCATGTTCAAAATTTCCTCCATTACTTAGGATGCAGGCTTATATTCAACATTTTTTATGTAGGATTTTTTTCTTTTTAATTTTAGATTATTATTACTCTTTTTATATTATTTAGAATTCATACATTGTTCATTGTAATCTTAAAAAAGTAAAACTAACTCTAACTAATGCGAAGTTCGGTATCCATTACTTTGGATGCAGGCTCTAGCGCGCTTCCTTATTGCCCCAGCAGTGACATTCTCTAGCGTGTTTTTCATTGGAAAAACTTCTTTTAGACTCAAAAGGTGAAGTGCAATTGTATCATGGGTTACACCACTAAAAAGCTAACTAAATTCCGCAGTTTTTAGGTTAGCTCCAGTGGGGAGTGAGGAATTTTCAAAAACTATTAAAAATTTAAGTTTTAATGTTTTGTGTTTAGCGCGTTAAAAGTCCCACTGAAAGTGGATTTAAATTAACCAGACCGATTTAAACTTTTAGAAAATTTAATGCTGATTATGTAAATATCATCGTTTTTGTTTCTACGCTAAATCAAAGTAGAGAAAACTATCATTTTTCAGAAAAAAATAAGATTTAAAAAAAAAAAAACATTCTATATCCTCAACAGATTGAAATAGGAAACTTGTTTCTGCGCCATTCTACCCCATTTAACATGCAGTATTACCCAATTTTTTTTTACACTAGGTCTGGGACACCCAGTATATATATTTTATATTTTTCTGCCCCAAAGAAGGAGAGTTTATTGAACGACTTACATGCTCCATGCCTATTTTATTAGGCACATTACATGTATTACATGTTACATTATATAGTGAACAAATTATAATTGTTTATACCTAAAGTGTGTTAAATACGAAAAACACAAAATAAAAAAATAAATAAGAATTTACAAAAGTAGCAATATAAATATAGACAAAAGTAGCAATATAAATATAAACTAAAGTAGCAATATAAACACAAACTAGAAAACAATATAAATATAAACTAAGTAGCAACATAAATATAAAGCAGCAATATAAACATAAATAACTAAGTAGCAATATAAACAGAAACTAAAAAAGAAAAGTTACCAAATGTAGCAATATAAGTAACATTAGATTATTAAGATTTATGATATACAATTATTATTAATAATTATATTAAAAAGAAGTTACAAATAAAATAAAAGATAAAATAAACAAGTAAACTGAAATGAATTCTGTACAAAGCTAATAAATATAGATAATTTAAACCGCCTTCGTCAGTCAGTCGGTCAAAGTCTATTTTACCAATAAAATCCAGGAATTCTTTTTTAAATTTTGTCATCAGTCTCTGTTCTGTTTCAGGCCATGTACCTCGTGTCAAGTTTTTTGCAGAAAATATTAGGTGTCGAAAATTGTGTATTTGTCCGTTGTCTGGGCACTTGTCATTGTGTAGTATGTTTAAGTGTGTTAAATATTATTACTGTTAAAAATCTCGGTAGGCCTATTTTCTGGATTGTTTTAGGTTCGATGTTCGCCCCGAGTATACACACAGAGAGGTACGACCACTAAGTGCTCAAACTCATTCTACTGCTAGTACTACTAATCTATATACACTTACTAACAAAAGTCTCTGCACACCCTCAAGCTTTTTTTTTATTTTACCTAAAGATATCTTATGAGCCAGATATGGGCAACGAAACTCACATATTTTTTACATAATTTAATTTATTTTTATGACCAACAATTACATTTAATATAATTTATTTAACTTATAAATTGTGAGGAAAATTACATAAAATGTCAAAATATTGATGCGCCAAAAGTCTCTGCACGCAGTGGAATTAGCCAAGATACTGATATGTATACAGTTTGCACATTATCCCATTCATCCTCCGGCTAATCCTAACTTGCCAGTGTTAATTTGGGCCCAAACAGTTAAGACTGTGATAAAAAATGGAGGTTCCAACACCGATTCCCGACCAAATTGTAAATTTGAGGAAACTCATACAACTCATACAGGTAAATAGGACAAATCGTCAACAGGGGCTATAATACGGTAAGGTATGTCCTAAAACGGTACGAAAAACTGGGTACAATGGAAAGTAGATACCGCTCTGGCCGCCCCCCGTACTCCAAGCTCCACCACAAGAGGGCTATCATAAGGACTTTGGCTGAAGAACCCCACACAAGTGCTCTAAATTTAGCAGGTATGGTGTAAGAAAATTACAAGATTGGGGTATCTGCACAAACGATTAGAAGGACCCTAAAGAAAGCTGGCTATAATGTGCGTAAGCCTAGGTGTAAGCCATTCATTAGTAAACGAACCGGATATTGAAACTGCAGTTCGCAAAGGAACATGTAAACAAGCCCTTATAGTTCTGGGAACGTGTTTTATTTATTGACGAGAGTAAATTTAACATTCATAGATCAGATGGAAGGGGGAAAGTTTTGAGAAAACCTAACAAAGAGCCCCTGGAAAAAAACATAGTTGGTACTGTGAAACAAGGTGGAGGGAGTGTTTTGGTTTGGGGATGTATGTGTGCTGCTGGAGTTGGTAATTTGAAATTTATCGACGGAATAATGGACCAACACATTTATATAAATATTTTGAGGAGTAATTTACCGGAAAGTTTAATGAAGTTTGATCTCCAGGAAAAATTCATTTTTCAACAAGATAACGACAGCGCGGAAAGTTCAAGAATAGTTGCTCTACAATGCTCCACAGCAACTTAAAATCTCCTAATCTTAATCCAATACAACATCTGTGGGATCAACTAGCCCGTCAGAAAGTAAAAATTAAAATAAAGAACAAAGACCACTTAAAAAGAGTACTAAATGAATTGTGGGGTAAAATTACTCCAGAAACTACAAAAAACTAGTTCACACCATGCGAAATAGATTATGAGAAGTGATAAGACATAAGGTAGGAACGACTACCTATTAAAGTTGATTTGGTATCAATAATTAAGCTTCAAGTTAAAGAAAAATGATGTGTGCAGGGACTTTTGGCGCATCAATATTCTGACATTTTATGTAATTTTCCTCATAAATTATAAGTTAAATAAATTTTACTAAATTTGATTATTGTTAATTAAAATAGACTAAATTATGTAAAAAATGTGTAAGTTTCATTGCCAATATCTGGCTCATAACCTATCTTTAGGTAAATAAAAAAAAAGCTGGAGGGTGTGCAGAGACTTTTGTTAGTAAGTGTACTCTATAAAGAATTTATCTGCCCATATGACACAATTTTTTTTTTTTTTTACTATAATTTGTCTACTAAGAATTGCCAGTTAGCAAATACATTTAATTCGATAAGAATCCATTTCGTTACAATTAATACAGTTAAGGTTAGGTGAATATTAAACATATTCTAAAATATAGCCCTTCAAAGCATTTCAAGAAAATGCAATATTTCCTTTGCCTATGGAGAAATTGAAAAATTAAAAAAAAAAAAAACTTTAATATAAATTATACCTCAAATTAACATACATATATTGTATACAAAGAAAATAAATAACAATATAATTTAAAAAATTCTTTAATATCACCTTTGCAGTTGTAACCTCGCATCGAAGATCACCTCTGTGACCCGCCATAATTGTAGAAAAGGCATTTAACACTTGGTCCAGTCTATTTAGTCTGCCATTTTCAGCAAGGAGGCCAAGAAGGTTGGTAGAAGGGGCACTTAACTTAATTTTACTTGACACATCCTTGATAGCATCTATCTTCAAATTCCTTTTAATGGTGGGATTTTCAATAAAAGTTCTCAGCTTGGTGTCATTTTTCAATGCACTCTAAACATGTTAAGATTTTTATAAGAAGTATAAAGGTTACTTTAAAAGAACAAATTTGAGGTCATGCAGGTTAAAAAGCTCTCAACCTGGCCAATTCATCAAAAATCCTAATACTGAGGGTACCAGTTCCCGTATATTACTTCTGGCCATAGCCAAAATGGCACCCATCTCAACTGAAAAGAAAGGGTTTGAGGTTCGTAATCCCCTGAAGAGGGAATGTAGAGTGGGAGTCAAAGGCTGGGATCTAATAAAGGCCCTTTTTAACTGAAAAGCACATAATAAGAGCTCACTAATTTTACGGTCACATAACCTCTTGAAATAGGCCACGCCCAGAATTAACATAGGGGAAGCTTTACTATCAAACCAATCTACTTGGTTTTCCAGTTTAAAAAGAATGAAAAAAGATGCATACTAACCATTTGCATTATTATGTACTTGTAAGAATGAATTCATGCAGTCTATTGATTTCTTATGAATTTTAAAATACCTTTTTCTTTGAGAAAAGTAAGTTTGCCACTTAGGAAAACCGGATTAATAGAGAATTTTTTTAACAAGGCTTTATTTTTTTAAGATAAATAAGATAAGACACAACAAAATACATTTTTTTTTTTTTTAAACAGCATATCAATTCATACAGCAGGTTTTAATAATAGAACTATACCTGAATATTTTTCAAATCCTTTTCAACTACATCTAGTTGTTTCAATTTCACTGCAGCAGAATAAAGTGCAGAAGCATAGCGACCTTCTAATCCAAATACTTGAACAGGTGGCTAACAGAACAACAGAATAATCACAGTTGTGCAATAAAGAAGAAATTGAAGTAAAGTAACTGCTGAGAACATTGCTATAAGTCATAGGTAAAAAATGGAATTGATCAATCAGAAAATTATGAAAGTCAAAGGAAATGTCTACTGGTGCTAATATAAGTACTACTAATAAAATTAATATTATTTAATAATTACTTTGATAGATTTTGCAGCAGCAGCAGAAGCGTAATTTCTAACCTAAAAAAAAATACATATAATAACTGTCACATTAAACCGGTTTCAATTGAAAACGGAATGAAATCAAAATATCAAAAACTTACAATACTCAAAATTTGATTTGAAGTCATTTTCCTGCAACTTGATGAGTACACTTCAACAAAACTGGGTTTATCTATCAGCTGTGTGCAAAACTAGGCTGCCCCCTGCTTCTGGATTTACAACCAATCAGCTGTGTTTCTTTAAAAACCTGATCTTGTTAGTCATAGATATAATTTCATGTATTAATAAGAATAGTTTTATTAAGTAAATATTTTCTTCATAGGTCGATAAAGTATTTTTTTAAAATGATTTACGTATACGGGTGATTCTCAAACTACGGGGAAGTTTTACATTTTATTTTCGAATTTTTTCAGTGTGGTTAAAAAAAAAAAAAAATTGTACATGTATTTGGTCCATGAGTAGTAGCGCCTTTTTTACAGTTACAACCAGTCTCTTTTTTATTTTTGGAACGTCTGGATGTTAAAGGTTTATATATATACCTTATTTGTATAGTTAACATCTGCTTGCATCCCTTCCCCAGCCATTTCCTCACTGTAAAGGTGCCTTTACACCTTACGAACTTTACCTTCGAACACCACCCTCGAACAACCTTCGTGAAGCCTTCACGTCGACTGTTCGGGTGTTCTAGGTACTTCATCGCCTGGGTTCGGGGGTAGCGCTAGTGTCACTTTTGATTTGGGTTTTTCCTAAGTGACAGGAGTTGTTTGTGATACTAGTGTAATTTGTGAGACGTTGTAAATCGTCTCCCATTTTTTTATTTTTCATATAATATAAAATATATTGATAATGGAGATTTTTTCTTTATCATAAGCTAGCTTTGGGTTCTCCGCCATATTGGTTCGCTTAACCTCACGTGAAGTATAAATGGCTGTTCGCTTCACGTCGGTACGGCAAGGTTCGAAGGAGAACATGTTCGAAGGTGAAGTTCGTAAGGTGTAAAGGCACCTTAACATTTACCTAACATTTACGATTGCGAACTATATGATCTATTATCATTCTATCAGAGAACGATGTTTTACACTCAGCTTTAGAGCAGACAACATTGCAATTGAGTGCTTGGCTTTTTAACTCAGTTAAATAATTGGCGAACATTTGTCCCAGGGAATGTTTCATTTTATTAAATTTATAAGATTTCATTGCTAAGTTTATTTTAGGAATACAAAATTCATCAAATAGTTTGAAAACATCTTCTAAAGAATCTTTCTTACCTTGGAACGTGGAATGAATTTCTATAGCTTCCTCACCCATATGTGTTATTAGAAGACCTATTTTCAATTCATCATCCTTTGATCTATATTTTTCTATAGCCGTTAAATAGAATATAAACTGTTTCCATTTCGGCCACTTCTTTGCAATATGAATATTGTATTCCTAAAATAATCTTAGCAATGGAATCTTATAAATTTAATAAAAAAAAAACATTCCCTGGGGCAAATGTTCAACAATTATTTAACTGAGTTAAAAAGCCAAGCACTCAATTGCAATGTTGTCTGCTCTAAAGCTGAGTGTAAAACATTGTTCTCTGATAGAATGATAATAGATCATATAGTTCGCAATCATAACGATCCAGAGACGCAAAAAATGTTGCTCAAGGATACCAAAACTCTAACATTGGAGGAGGTGACCCAGATCTGTCGAGCAGCAGAAGTAGGTAAATGTTACAGAGAGGAAATGACTGGGGAAGGGATGCAAGCTAATGTTAACTATACAAATAAGTTTAATATAGGTAAACCTTCAACATCCAGACGTTCCAAAAATAAAAAAGAGAATGGTTATAACTGTAAAAAATGCGCTACTACTCATGGACCTAGGGATTGCCCAGCATATGGTAAGAAATGTGAGCTTACCATACTCAGCTTGATAACTGAAATGAAAAACGATGGTTAGAAATATAATAATAAATATATTAAGAAAACAGAAATTGATTTCCTTTTTTAAAAAGGTACATAAGGTTAGAGAGAAATGCTTTATTTCAATAATAATAATAAGCAGTGCTGCACAAATACATTGGGTTGCTTCATTACACAGCATACCAATCAATATTTAAATACATGTATACTTATAACTAAAATATATGGTTACATTTCATTTTATAATTATAGTATCATAATATTTTTGTCCCTCCTATATCTTTTACAATTATGTTTTTTTTTTGTTTTTTTTATCCTTATTTTATTCTCATTTATTCTATTTTATTTTATTATTCTTCCTTCTTATTTCTCATAAGAAATACTCCTTTTCTCTTTATTCCCTCTCTTAACGCTCACATTAGAAATAGGCATACATACGGATTGCTAGAGAAAAAAAACACAAAGAGAGATACACCAATGAAAACCTTATATCTAATAAATAAATATGCAAATAAATAGATAAATAAATAAATAAAAAGATATGATATATGATGGAAACTGATATATGACTGTTTGATCTCCAGCCCCACCTTTAAAATGATGGTGTAGGTCCCTGGAGACCATACTTTTTTATATGATAAATGAAATATGAGTGGACTGTATTGGTTTATAAAATGAAAGTAAATTACTTTAATGAGCATATTTATTACAATTTTAGCATTTGTTAACTCACTAGAGATGAGTTCCTGGCAAAAAAAAGGGGGGGGGGGGGGGGGGTTGTGTCTTCCTGCATTTTGAGTGCCTCTGTCCGTCCGGAATTTTGAGGGGCCTCCGTCGCCGCCTTCTCTATTCTACTCCTGCATATCAGCGACGATTTTCTTTTACCTTTCTTTCTTCTCACCCCTGTCGCACTTGTACCGGACTTTTCTTGCTCTGGGTAAAGTTCAAGCCCGCAGTGTTGCCACGGCAGTTTGGCCCCGCACACCCGTACAAGTGAGGGGGGGTTTAACATAAAATTTATGTTGGGCTCTGGGTCCCCAACATACCCCCCACCTAAATTTTCCCTGGCTAAGGGAAACATTTATCTTTTCTACAATGTACCTATTACAATGCATTAAATGTAAATACATATGACCGTTTATACACAATGCATCATGCCAAAAAACCCGATTATCATGCAAATGAGTAAATAAAGAAGTGATCATGAAGATCAAAAATGAAATTTAAAGAAAAAAAACAAAAAAAAACAATGGCCTCAACAAATTAAGGAAACGTGGTCTGAACAACATTCTAAAGAAAACTAACATAAGTGAAACCTGCTGGAAAACCGAAAATAGTGCAAAGAAAATAAATGATATAAAGCTTAAGATTGAAATTAAGAAAAAGGATACATGACCTCATGTACAGGTTACACGAAAAGAAAAAAAACAAACAAAAAAACAGAATACTAACCAAAATATGATGAAGAATCTGGAGGAAACAAAAGCGCAAGCCCGGATACTGATCTTTTAAGGACAGTGCCTGTGGACTTCCGATACGGCTCAGAGGATTTTCTGTGATTTGGAGAACTTTGGTCGAGGCTCATGAGTCTTCGGACCCCTATTCCTCCGTTTTCTCCGAAGGATTTTGCCTCGAGGTGATCCGGAAGCCTGACAACATAACTTCCATTCACATTCCTTCCATGATCCGTTTGAGGTATGATGCTCCGCTCGCCCTGGGGGCCATTGGGATTTTCGACATGAACATCTGGCTCCTCCACTCCGCAGAATCGCTTGCCAAGTTGTTCCAATTCCGATGGCGCGTTGGAGCTGAAAACAGATAAGCAAACAGAGGGCACTGAAAAACAATCATCGGGCACTTTTCCCATAACGACATGTCCAAAATCAGTGGGAAGCAGATAAATTCCCTTATACTGTGTCTGATGAGGGACGCCAGTGATGAAAGCAGGGAAGAGGTCTCCACCGATGAGAACATCAACCGAGCCAGGATTTCCGAATGATGGGTCTGCAAGTTTCTCACTGGAAAGCTCCTCTATTATGTTCTGACGCACTGGCACTGCAGGGGCCTGCGCAATGCGATCTACGATTAATGCGTCAGTCGCGAACTCCTTGTCACGACCCGATATGGAACACGTTAAAATTCCAGATGGTCGGTCTAGCACGGCTCCTCCAAGTCCTGAAACTGTGACGGACGCCCGCTTGACATTACCTCCGATCTTTCGAGCCAATCTCGAAGTAACAAAGGAAAAATGACTTGCTGAGTCCAGAAGCGCACGGCATTCAACTGGTTTTCCGCTCGGCGACTTAATCTTGATCCTTGCAGTACCCAAAATGACACTAGATGACGTTCTTGCCTGTCCATTTCCGCTAGTGTGATAAGTTGAACCTTCTTCTGAAGCTACTATGCATGTGGACACTACAGGTGTAACGGTTAAAGTGGCGTCATGAAGCAGGCTATGATGCCTTTTGCCACAGAATTTGCATGAGTACTTTGAGGGGCAAGATTTGGCCCAATGACCGACTTTGAGGCAATTCATGCAACCTTTCCAGCGCTGTACAAACTCAATCCGTTCTTTTCTTGAGCAGTCGTTGAACCTCAAGCATCTATGCAGCGCATGGTGTTCCTTGCAAAAGGGGCATTGGTCCCTTTCATCGGTAGAATTCCTGGTTCAACTCTGTTGAATTGGTCGACTCTGTGATGTGCTTAGTGAGATGTTGTACTTTGAGGAGCTAGGTCGTGGAACACCCCTACTGGCTTGTTTCTTTTCAACAAAATCAGATTTCCCGATGGCCTTTTCATCTGAACATAATCGAAGTGCGGTGATGCGGTTTCTTATGTAATCGAATATGTTCGCAGTGCTTGGGAATTTTAATTCGAGATGAGCCAGCTCAAACTCCTGACGAGTGGTAGGGTCTAGTCCTCGCAATGCAATTAAGGCAAGGAGGAAATCAGTCGATTCCCTCAGATGGAGACTCTTGAAGGCTTCAATGTTATCCGCCACTCCAGTCAGAAAGTCCCTATACGCTTCGAATGACGGCTTGGCACTCCTTGGCTTGAAGTCGAGAGCCTGATGAATGTAATGAGACGCCAACACCCTTGGATTGTCATAATGTTTAATGACTGCATTTCAAGCCAGATCATAGGAATCGGCTGTGACCGACATTTTGGATATGAGTGTGGCTGCCTCTCCTTTTAAAGCTTCCCTTAGATAATTAAACTTTTCCACATTTGAGATGGATTGCTCTTCGTGGACGAGAGAGACGAAGGTGTCGCGGAAGTTCGACCACTTCAGTAGGTCGCCATCAAACTGAGGAATCTTTATCCGCGGTAGGTGAGAGGAGCGTTGAAAAGAGCTGGAATTGAGAATGGAAGCGTCAAGAGGTGGGGGCGCTTCCCGCTTTTCAAGACGGTTAAACTCTATTCTTGCGGCCATCATTTCCCTTTCGACTTGTTCGTAGAATTCTTGATCCTCCTTTCTAGGGAACTTGTCATCTTTCTTGGCCTTAATATAAATTTCCTCAATGGACTCCCAAAGCTCCCTGAATCTCTCCCATGCCGCTTGGGCATCCTCAAACAAAACACGGAAGAATTCCGTTTTATCTGGCGATTCATGGACCTGCTGGCTAGCTTGTGAAGCTTTCCTTATAGTTCTAGCCCGTGTATTCAAGTTCCGTTTCGCAGTGCGAACAGCGGTGTTTTCAGTAGGAAGTGAAGTTATTTCCAATGATTCACTCATTATGCACTTAATGAAGGCAGCCGGACGACGACGTGCTTAAGGCAAGGTGACACAAACCTCAAGAATTGTATAATTGTTTAACCCCATAATGCCATGAATAATGACAGCATAACTATGTAACCCCAAATGTAATGAACAACTATCTTGAAAATCCATGAACACACATGAGAAAATACTAAACGATGATATCTCAAGAAAAAATCAAAGGGGCATCTGAATAAATGAATGAATGAAAGGTTACAATGCCGTCCTGGAAAGAAACAACACTATGACAGAAGTGCTGAAAATTAAACCCAAAAAAAAATCTTCATGAATAAAAGAGAGCTGAGGAGAGAATGTCCGTAAAACGGAGCTCACAATTAGAGCGCTGACGTTAGGTTATCAAGCACTATAGGGAGCGCCTACTTCCACGGAAAGTAACGATAGCCTAGCAAAACCACATCTCCTGAGTCTTAGGAATATAAGAGCCAAGGAGAGAATGTCCGTAAAACGGAGCTCACAATTAGAGCGCTAACGTTAGGTTATCTAGCACTATAGGGAGCGCCTACCTCCATGGAAAGTATCGATAGCCTAGCAAGACCACATCTCCACAGTCTATACTTGAATGGCAAGCAACGTGATACATTGTTTACAATTTAATGAGATTTGACCTGAAATGTACTACAATAATCAATAGATATAATTATGGTATCTGTAATTAATAGTTTTCACCCTGAAAATATGAAAAGTGAAAATGTGCAGAGAAATAATTCAGATTTAATACAAGTTTAAATTGTTCAATACTATTAAAGGTAGTTTAATGTATGTTAATAGTTTAATGTATGTTAATAGTTTATGTAATTATTCTAAGTTTAACATTAACTAAAAACAAGGAGAAAAGTTTATTTCTTTGCACACACAATGATGAACCTAAAATCAACTGATATAACCTTAACCTTATACACTAAGACAGAAATCATGTAAGTGGCACACAATATTTCATTTACAAGTTCTTTATCAACTGTGATCAATTATTTTAGATTCTGGTTCACTGTAGGAATAAAAAAAAATCAAAAGGCATGGAAGTTACATATCATTTCACATTGTCAAACAGTAACTCTTTTTTAACATAATTTATAATCGCTTAGAATTTACTAATTTTACTTGAGAAATCACAATAAAATGATAAATGCAACTGGTATAGGCTTTCACAATAAAAGACAGTTGGTTTCTTTGAATAGAATGCACACTTGCTTTGCATTAACTGTTACTGTTTTACATGAGTAAGTGAATGGCTTATGATTTAACCTTTATAATAATTTAATTGCCTTACAAATGACCTGCAATTTATTTAAATTAAATGTGATGATTTTGTACATACCTTACATGACTGAACAATACTAGAACAAATCATTTAGTAGTAAAATAACTCAGCGGATGCCACACATCAATCTGTTCACTACTTAAACTTGAGTAAAACCATCCTGATTTCTTTATGGTCATCGCTTAATTGTAAGGGAAGGCTATTGATGACAATTGAAAGCTAAAAATTGGTAATTAAGATTCATGCATATACATATAACCTAATAGCTTTGAAACATTTCAATAGATGATTAGGAACATTTTAGTTTGAATCATTCAAAGTTAATAATTACCACTGATTTTTGATCAACTAAATAATAGGCTGCCAATAAATACCAAAGCTATGCTATGACAATTTTAATTAACTTCAAAGTAGTTTCAATGATCAAAAAATGCCACTTTTGAAATTTATTGATTATACAAGGTTCGCTTAACTTCTGACTTCTTTATGTTCATTACTTTATTGTAAAGACACACCATCAATGGCAATTTGAAGCTAGAAATTAGTAATTAAGATCTATGCAGACACATGTATTGCATTACAGCCATAGTACATCTCAAAATAATAAGGAAAATATCGGCTAGCCTCATTTAAACTTGTTAATTACAATTGATTCATGTTCAATTAACTTGTTAATTAATAGGCCGCCAATAAATACAATAAAGCTAAGCTTTTCACAACCTTCAAAATTCAAGTTTTAACCATCAGAAAATGTCATTTTTGAGAATGATACAAGCAGGTATGCAAGAAAATAAAATACATTATAATAAAGTTCTTAAAATATTTAGGAATGGAGCAATGATTGAAGCAAACATTTAAATAATTAAGTTTTGGCAAGGTAAGGTTACATATGAGTGTGCAAAATGAAATTTTGAAAATTCTCTCTACAAATCAAGCAAAACACAAAGGCATGTAGTTATGATAAAGCAAATTTAAATGAAATTACACTGCTATTATCCGGCCCGGTTAAGACCATTATGTTTGATCTCCAGCCCCACCTTTAAAATGATGGTGTAGGTCCCTGGAGACCATACTTTTTTATATGATAAATGAAATATGAGTGGACTGTATTGGTTTATAAAATGAAAGTAAATTACTTTAATGAGCATATTTATTACAATTTTAGCATTTGTTAACTCACTAGAGATGAGTTCCTGGCAAAAAAAATGGGGGGGTTGTGTCTTCCTGCATTTTGAGTGCCTCTGTCCGTCCGGAATTTTGAGGGGCCTCCGTCGCCGCCTTCTCTATTCTACTCCTGCATATCAGCGACGATTTTCTTTTACCTTTCTTTCTTATCACCCCTGTCGCACTTGTACCGGACTTTTCTTGCTCTGGGTAAAGTTCAAGCCCGCAGTGTTGCCACGGCAGTTTGGCCCCGCACACCCGTACAAGTGAGGGGGGGGGTTTAACATAAAATTTATGTTGGGCTCTGGGTCCCCAACATGACCATGTATTATCAATTTCCATACACATGGTGGTGGACAATTCCCAGGGAGTCCAGGATTATATTTTCGGCCAAAACCGCAATCTCTCTCATTTCGACACCTAGGTCTTCTAGAAAACTCCTTGTTCTGTTAGGGATCGTTCCGCGAGATCCAAACCAGAGGTCCCTAACGGAGAACTCTCTCTCACCAAAGGTCTCGCGGAACTTCTCTTTAAGGAAATGGGTGCACTTTTCGTAGATCTATCTCTCACCCGCCTGGTCAAGGTCATTGTTTTCATATCTAACTGTCGGAACCAGGATCAGTGCTTTCTTTCCGGTATTGGGGAATGCGACAACGTCTGAATACCTCGTGGATCCATCTCGTCTATACAGTAGACCTCGTCAAAGCAGGCAAAGTTCCTCTCTTTCAGGAGTTTTGTAAGTTCATACTTAACCCTATGGTACCGTCGAGTTATGAGGAGAGAGTTGTTGGGGCCTTTTCTCAGCACATGGGCTGGTGTTTCAGACTCTCATCCGCATTTGACAGCCGCTGAGCAATGGACCAATGCTGTAGAGGAGCCTCCCATTGGCAACGGATCAATCCCAGTCCTCGATATCTTCTTGGTGCGTAGAGCATTGCTGTAGAGGTGTTGGCTGGTAGCCCGATAATGGCTTTGATACTCCTCCGAGTATCATTTGTTTTGCTATGAGGCGGCGCTGAAATTAAAATCGCGCTTCATCTGGCGGCTAATAATTCAGAATAATAATTCAGAACACAATCGAATGCGTACCGCCGGTGACCCGCGCAGCCCGATAAGACAGTTTAGTGCAGTCACCGGTGGCCCGCGCCGCCCGATGAGACAGTTTAGTGCGGGTCACCGGTGGCCCGCGCCGACCGATGAGACAGTTTAGTGCGCCGGCGTGAACGTGTTAAAGACCAGCTCCCCAGAGAAAGAGCATCCCAAGTATTTTATTCTTTCATCCATTTTTACAGTTTGGATGCAGTCTCCGTTCTCCAGGGTGAGTGTCGACGGTAGCAGCTCTCCTTTATCTATGGTAATACCAACGCTTTTAAGCGGATTTATAGCCAGACCGATCTCTGCTAGTGTCCTCTGAGTGCTGTTGATAATTCTCTCTGCCGCACCCTTGTCGCGCGCTGAGACAGCCTTGTCGTCCACGAATCCTATGAGGACCACACTTTCTTGGTCACTTAATTTATAATCAAACTTATCGGAGAACTCTCGGTCACACAGGTCGCGGTAGAGGTGAACTATGGCCAGGTTGAACAGCGAAGGCGACAAGGGTCCGCCCTGAGGCACTCCTCTGAGCACACTGATCTGGCTGGTCGAGTGTGCTCCTACACTAATTTTAATTTTGTTAGTGCGCATGAGAGCTGCTATCACGTTTCTGAGGTCTGGTGACACCCCTCTGGCCTCCAGCGAGCTGACTATGTGATTATGGCCAATGCTGTCAAAAGTGCCGACGACATCAAGGAATACCACCGCGCAATCATTTTTCCTTTGCTTTGTATCTTTTATGATCGCGTCGATAATCCTCGCGCTAAGACGTGCTTCCGGTAAGTCTTTAATGAAGCCTCTCTGATTTTTGCTGAAGGTGATTTGCTTTCTCAATTCCTGATCCTGAACCTTCTCTATGATCCGGCGCACAATTGAATATATTGTAATTGGTTTGTTTTTAACATCCCCTTTCCCATTATAGACCAGTATTGTGCGCCCTTGACGAAGAGGTTCCGGTACATGCGTCACCTTCAGCATTATCTCCGCAATTGTCTTAATAATATGGGATACATCGAAATATTTTATCGTGCGGATCAAGACTCCATCAGGCCCCGGTGATGTGTCCAATGACTGCAACACTATTATCATCTACATTAAAAAATCTGGTGCGTGCGCGCAACACAAAACTTTCACTTATCAACATCCTTAGATTATAAATTAATGGGTTTTTTTAATTGCCAATTCTCAAAGTCACACATTCTTATTTTTGTTTTCATTTACTCTATAAAAAGCACTAATTTCTTTTATTATTAAGTAAAATGTTTTGCATGTGATAATTGTGTAATGCAAGAATAATACTCCAAGTCGTCTGATTTTATAATTCTCTATGTACTTGTTGAAAATTTCATTTAGTTACCATGAAACAAATAATTTCTATTAAATGAAAAGAACGGCTTTAATTATCTGTTATTAAAGGCGTACTATGCCTTTGCAGCATGTGTGGGCTCAACGTGTTTTTTGAGTTAACTGAATATTTTTCTTTTTTTCTGCTGTATATATTTACTTGATTTTATCATATCTCATATTTAACCATTTCTTATTTTTAGGCGTAACGAGAGACAGTTAATTTCTCCATATGAACAAAAACAAAGGTACTTTATAGGAAACAAAAAAACAAACAAAAAAAAGGCCCCTACCCCATTTAACCCCCTCAGAACATTTTAATAATGATAAAGCTTACCTGATATTAAAAAACACCTAATTTTCATTAAACACGACGAATTTGATGAAAATCGTTAGAGCCGTTGTTGAGTTATCGAAAAAAAGGTAAAAATTGGTAAAAGAGTTAAGAAATAAAGTGGTCCCTCCGTTTCACCAATTTTGATGAAATGTTAGCTATCACATCTTTGGCATATACATACATCAAATACCCAGTTAGATCAAAATCGTTAAAGGCGTTTTTGAGTAAATAAAAAAAAACACACGAAAATGATATAAAATTTATTAAGAAAAGTCCCCCCTCCGGTTGATCAATTTTAATGAAATTTTTACAGTCAAAGCTCGGGCATATACATACATCAAATACCCAGTTTGATCAAAATCTTTAAAGCCGTTTTTGAGTAAATAAAAAAAACACGTGAAAATTATATAAAATTTATTAAGTAATGTCCCCCCCCCCCGGTTGATCAATTTTGATGAAATTTTACAGTCATATCTCGGGCATATTAATACATTAATATAATTAATATACATTAATATTCAGTTAAATTAAAATCGTTAGAGCCGTTTTTGAGAAAATCGAAAAAAACGTAAAAAGTTACTAAATAAAGTACCCCCTCCCTTTGAGCAATTTTGATGAAATTTTTGCTGTCACATCGCGGGCAAATAAATACACTAAATATCCCAGTATACTTTATATTTAGCAAGTTGTAATAAATTGTTACGATTTTCATAATCACACCTACAATAACATAGTAGCCGATCGAATATCGATTATATCGCTTATGTTGACTTGACAGCGGAATCAAAAAATCGATATTATTTTTATAATCAGCACCTCAGTTAACCCTACGGCCGATACCAAGATAGATTATATCGCACAAGTTGTAATAAATCTATACCTGACGGTGAAATCTGAAAATCGATACCATTTTCATAATCAGCACCTCGGGTACCCCTATAGCCGATACCAAGATCGATTATATCGCGCAAGTTGTAATAAATCGATACCTGACGGCGGAATCTCAAAATCGATATCATTTTCATAATCAGCACCTCAAATAATCCTATAGCCGACACCAAGATCGATTATATCGCGCAAGTTGTAATAAATCGATACCTTAAGGCGGAATCTCACAATCTATATCCTTTTATAATCAGCACCTCGGGTACCCCTATAGCCGACACCAAGATCGATTATATCGCACAAGTTGTAATAAATCTATACCTAGGTGAAATCTGAAAATCGATACCATTTTCATAATCAGCACCTCGGGTACCCCTATAGCCGATACCAAGATCGATTATATCGCGCAAGTTGTAATAAATCGATACCTGACTATAGCCGACACCAAGATCGATTATATCGCGTAAGTTGTAATAAATCGATATTTTTTTTCATAATCAGCATTCCAAAAAACCTTGTAATCGATATCAGGTAATATCTGATGTGATTTTCATAAAAAGGGTTAACTCTATAATGTGTACCAATATGGAGAAATCCGAAAAGAATTTTATAAATTTATTGGGAAATTATGAATTTAGTAGAAATTCACATCTCAATTTGTGAATTTTTCCATATTCACATCTCTATTTGTAAATACGGCCGAATTCACAGACTGAGATATAAATATTCACATTTTTTTGTAAATATTCACAATTTTCCCTGTGAATTTATTTTTATTTACAGAAAAATTTGTATATATGAATAAATTCGTATTCACACCTGTGAATATGAATTTATTTATAATTAATCTAATCTTAATTTGTGGCTGACCACCATTTTAAATTATTTTTAAATAATTTATTTTTTGAAGAGAAAAGATTTGGCTCCGCCGGGAGTCGAACCCGGGTCTCCTGCGTTACATGCGAGGATGCTAACCACTACACCACAGAGCTCTGCTCAAGGCAGAGCAAATCCTTTGTCCACCTCCCGCTACTGCTCGCAAAACTTGTGATTTAGGGGGAGTAGGTATCAGTGAAGAGGAAGGATTTGCTCTGCCTTGAGCCGAGCTCTGTGGTGTAGTGGTTAGCATCCTCGCATGTAACGCAGGAGACCCGGGTTCGACTACCGGCGGAGCATTTCTTTTCTCTTCAAAAAATAAATTATTTAAAAACAATTTAAAATGGTGGTCAGCCACAAATTAAGATTAGATTAATTAAAATAATTTAAAAAATCTGGTGCGTGCGCGCAACACACAACTTTCACTTACCAACTTACTTAGATAAGAAATTGACGTGTTTTGTTAAATATAATTTCCCAAAGTCACACATTTTTCTACATTCATATCTTATTTTTATTAATCGTTAAAGCCGTTTTTGAGTAAATAAAAAAACCCGTGAAAATGATACAAAATTTATTAAGTAAAGTCCCCCCTTCGGTTGATCAATTTTGATGAAATGTTGGCTATCACATATTTGGCATATACATACATCAAATACCCAGTTTGGTCACAATCGTGTAAGCCGTTTTTGAGTAAATAAAAAAAACACGTAAAAATGGTACAAAATTTATTAAGTAAATTGCCCCCTGCGGTTGATCAATTTTGATGAAATTTTTACAGACATATCTCGGGCATATAAATAGATCAAATACTAAGTTTAATCAAAATCGTTAGAGCCGTTTTTGAGAAAATCAAAAAAACACGTGAAAATGTTACAAAATTTATTAAGTAAAGTCCCCCCTCCGGTTAATCAATTTTGATGAAATTTTTACAGTCATATCTCGGGCATATAAATACATCAAATACCCAATTTGATCAAAATCGTTAAAGCCGATTTAGAGTAAATAAAAAAAACAGGTGAAAATGTTACAAAATTTATTAAGTAAAGTCCCTCCTCCGGTTAATCAATTTTGATGAAATTTTTACAGTCATATCTCGGACATATAAATAGATCAAATACTCAGTTTAATCAAAATCGTTAGAGCCGTTTTTGAGAAAATCGAAAAAAACCTAAAAAGTTATTAAGTAAAGTACCCCCTCCCTTTAAGTAATTTTGATGAAATTTATGCTGTCACATCGCGGGCATAGACCTACACTAAATACCCAATTTCAGGATCGCACGGTTTATAGTTTTTGAGCTAGTCTGTTCACATACACACACACACACACACACACAGACCATTTCGCGGGATTTGGTCATTTCGACTCAGGGGACCCCAAAACGTGTATTTCCGTTGAAAACCGGAAGTCGAATTTTTTCACGATCGCAATACTTCCACTTACTATATATTTCATATATAGGTAAGTGAAAGTAAAAATGTGTAACTTTGAGTAGTAGCAATTAACAAAACACGTTAAGTGTAAGTGTAAGTTGTGGAGATAAGAATATATGTATAAATAAATAAATACATGCATTGACTCAAACATAACGTATTCGAATTCGAATAATTAGCAAATTATTCATTAATAACAAAAGCCCTCAGAAGAAGGCAGTTAGATAAATAATAATATATTTTAGCCAACGATTCTTTGTTCGTTACCTTAAGTAATTTGATAAATTGTGAAATATTTATATTTTCAGCGTGGGGAATATAATGTTTTCTGAGGGAAGAATAAATAGGGCAAGAAACAAATATATGATAAAGGGTCTCTTTAGCTTGGAGATTACAAATTGTACAGTTGAGTTGAGGTTTAATAATATGTGCAGTGGTTTTATAAGTAATTTTTATAACATGTCTACCAGACAATCTAAGTTGGGCTAACATACGGACCATGGGAAAGTGACTTTCTATTGACAAATATGGATGGTGCATTATTTGTGGATCCCATAAATTTACATAAAATGGGCTGTATGCGGAACTGGTTAATTTAGCCTTATCCTCCTCCATTAAATATGATTTGAAGCTATTTAAAATCGCGGGTATTTTTTCTTTTAGCACTTTTGGGTCATTAATTAACGCTGTATCACCGTATCCGATATTATATAAGATTTTATGAATTTGTGTGATCCAATTATATTTAATATTTTTTCCGGGTTGAAGTGCATATTGCTGTTTTAGTTTTATGAAGCACTGCTTTGGATATCTCTCATTATCCATTTCTAACAACTTTAACATTAGTTTTAATGTATGTTTCATTAATCTGTAACTAGAATGAATTACATTGAATTCCTGCCTGATAATCCATCCCGGAGTGTTCCGTTTCAAAGAAAATAAATTTTTGAAAAAAGTGATATGAGCCCTTTCTATAATGTTAAGATACCTGAGTCCCCAAATCGGTGCGGCGTAAAATAATGCACTCATAGCTATGGCGTCATTTATCTTCAACCTGCCCTCCATGCTAGGAATTTTCGCTTTTCGACACATTTTGACGACGCTTCCGACTGCAATTCTGGTTTTAGACTCATTGAGCTTCGCAGCTTTAATACCTAGCCCTGAGCTGGAAAACATTACTCCCAGATAAGTGTATTCCTGCACTCTTTCTACCATTTTTCCCTCATAGTAAAACTTTTTCATACTTTTGTTCCTACCCTTATGAAAATGAACTATCTTCGTTTTTGTAATATTTATTTCTAAGTCGTTTTCCTTGCAGAAATAGCCCAGTATTCGTAACTTATTTTGGACATCCGTCACACTGTCCCCGAATATCACTAAGTCGTCAGCATATAACTCCATAATAATATCGCAGTCAGGGGTAATTGGAATGCCGTGTGCCCCATTATCTCTAAAAAAGTCGTCTATGTCGCTCAAAAACAAACTGAAAAGGTACGGGCTAAGAACCTCCCCCTGTAGAACTCCTTGAGTGACCTCGATGCTATTCGATAGTTTCCCATTCGTTTTCACTTTCATAGTGATTTTTTTGTAAATATTCATGAGTAGTCTCACTATTTTCGGGCTTACACCTAGCTGAAAGAGTTTGTTCCATAGCAGGCGGTGGTTTGTGGTATCAAACGCTCGTTTAAAATCAACAAAAATCGCAAAAACATTTCCCTTTTCCTTATTCAGTTTTAAGTGCACAATGGAGTTCAATATAAAAATATTATCGATGCATCCACGGTCCTTCCGGTAGCCCGATTGTGCTTCAGGTAATGCCTTCACCTCGTTATCCCAAAGTATTAACCTGTTTAACAGCATTTGTGAAAATATTTTCATTATCACATTGACGAGTGATATCGGCCGATAATTATCAGGTTGGTTCGTGCTTCCTTTTTTGTGAATTAATACAGAAATAGCCTCACACCACTTATCGGGAACATCCTCTAGATATAAAATTTTATTAAACAAATTTAAAATAAATAATTTCCAATTTTCAGGAAGATTCTTGTAGAATTCGGGAGTTATATTATCGGACCCTGATGATTTCCCCGTCTTTAATTTGTTTAAGGAACAATCAAGTTCATCTTGACTAAATGGAGTATCTAATAAAGGATGAGTTACACCAAAATATTGAATTATGCTTGCCTCTTTAGGAGTGTAGAGATTTTTAAAATAAGTCTCCCATTGTTCCACTGTTATAGGGTTAACAAACTGAGCAGTATACCGATATTTGTTTACTGTTTCCCAAAAATTCTTCGAGTTCTTTACATCAGCCAACTGTATCATTAAATTTTTTAAAAATTGCCGCTTCTTCTGCTTGATCAGATTGCAATAAGTACGTTTAGATTTAAAGTAAATGTCTTTTAATTCTAATGTATAGTTCCCTCTTTTAAAATTAAGTAATTTAATCTTTATTTCATTTTTTGCTGAACGACACTCTTGATCAAACCATGGTTTACTAACGGTATTTCCTTTGTTCCATCTCGATCTTTTAACCATACCACACGAATTCGCTGCCTCGAAAATCGTCTCCGTTAAATTCAGATTTAGCTCATTTATATTACCCTTTATATATTTTCCACCGACTTTGGGGGATAACAGCATTCGTTCCCTAAACATATTAGCTTCTAAAGGATCCCACTTTAATTTAACATCAGTCGGAAAATTATTTTTGTTATTGTTTATTTTATTATTCAAGGATATTGTCAAAATAACCTTGACCGGAAAGTGAGTTGAATGAGTAGTGATGTTGTCTACTATGAGATCATAAATATTATTAGCTTTATCTAAACCACACCATACGAGATCAATAACACTACTACCTAGCGATGTAATGTTTGTAAACATAGCTGGGTTATCACTTACCGTACGCCCATTCAACAATACAAACGAATTATTTTCCATTTCTTCTATTAAGTGAACCCCCCTTTTATTTGTTTTAGAATCTGATGTGTTTCTGATAGCCGAAATATTATTACTAATTAATTTATCTGAATCATATTGATTTAAATTGCCTACTTTTGCATTAGTGTCCCCTCCCACCAGTATTAACTTTCCACCATTTTTATTTTTAATTTCACAAACTGAATTACTGTATATTTCTGATATAAACTCAAAATCTAATGACGGCTTAAAATAAACTAATCCTACTACAAATTGCTCATTATTCTTAATCACTTTTACATTTACAAACTCAATGCCAATACTCACATTTTTCTAATAATGTTACATCGTAAAAATCACTTCGGTAGAGAATCACTAGACCGCCGCTGGCTCTCCCCCTACTCTTCTCTCTTACTGCCATTGCTGTGATCGCTTTAAAACCTCTAAAACAGCTGGACGTGAAGTCTGGCTCAGATAGATGCCATGTTTCAGATAAACAGTAAATACCGTTATCTAAGACCTTTAACTCGTTTTCCATAAATTTATTAAGTCCTTGTACATTCCAATATATTACCGTTACTAGCCTGTTGACAGAAACCAGTGGTTGCTAGAATTCTTCAGTTTTATCCTCCGAAGTAGTACTGGTGCCAGGTTTGTTTTTTGGTCGAAATGCAAACTGCTCCAGCTTTGCGGTCCGTGACGGCCTCATATCTACTTCCGCTTCTCTTTCCTTCCTTTTCATCGCTGGGCTGTCTTCACTAGTCTTAAACCAGTTTTTAACCTCCTGGATTGAGTATGGCTGGGAATCCACAAAGATCTGCCCGTTACGAAACTTAACTACTTTTTTAATAAGCCTTAATTGGTACAGTATCGGTGCGACTTCCTTGTATTGCTCCCTTTCTTCTTTCGACCTATCATGTGATATTCTATATCCTAATTCTGTCAACTTTTTTGCTGATTCCATAAATTCAAATTTGATCCTTTTTGAACAGAATTTAATCAAAACCGGTCTCAGGCCAACCCTTTTACCTATTCGGAAACATTCCTCTATATGGTAGTCTTCTATATTTTTGCCCACTTGTTGGAAGATGTTAACCACTTTATTATAAAGTAAATTTCCTTCATTTTCGTTTTCTTCTGGAATGTTAAACATCAAAATATTTCTTTGCCTCTCTTTTAATTGCATTTGTTTTATCTGTATCTCTTGTTGCTCAATTTTTTTCTCTAATAATTGTTGTTTGTCTTTTACTTCCTTCAAGCCAGTCATGCACATCTCCAAAGATTTCACAACAGTGGCCAGATTATTGTTAATAGCTGTGATTTGTGTGGAATTATTTAAAATCTCATTGCGAATGTCGTTGAGACTTTTTTGTATATCAATTAAAATGGCCTCACTCATTGTTATATATATTTAAATATATTTATGTACGTGACTATTGTTTTGGTCCTTTACTATTATCACCTGCAACTAGTGTACGCTAGTTGAATTAACAGCAGTGGCAGTGGGGGGTTGCAGGAAAATTCCTCACCATCTGATAAGCAGCCAACTCTCCGCAAAAGGCCGTTTCCTTCAAAATCGAATATTAAAGAAGTTTTCAGTCCGATTATCTTGAAACTTCGCCAATCACACTATCACAACAATTACTACACAATTGCAAATTTCCAGCTTAATGCGCCGCGAATGAACCGTTTTAAAATTTGGTTAACATGGACCCGATGTACTACCTTCCTCGAACTGAGGCTAACTCCATATAAGTAGTAAGTGGAAGTATTGCGATCGTGAACAAATTCGACTTCCGATGTTCAACGGAAATACAAGTTTTGGGGTCCCCGCAGTCCACATAACCAAGTCCCGCGAAATGGTCTGTGTTTGTGAATAGACTAGCTCAAAAACTATAAACCGTACGCACCTGAAATTGGGTATTTAGAGTATGTATATGCCCGCGATGTGACAGCAAAAATTTGATCAAAATTTCTCAAAGGAAGGGGGTACTTTATTTAATAACTGTTTAGGTTTTTTTCGATTTTCTCAAAAACGGCTCTAACGATTTTGATTAAACTGAGTATTTGATGTATTAATATGCCCGCGATGTGGCTGCGAAAATTTCATCAAAATTGCTCAAAGGGAGGGGGTAATTATTTAATAACGTTTTACGTTTTTTTTAGATTTTCTCAAAAACGGCTTTAACGATTTTGATTAAACTCGGTATTCGGTGTATTTATATGCCCGAGATATGACTGTAAAAATTTCATGAAAATTGATCAACCGGAGGGGGGACTTTACTTAATAAATGTTGTCTCATTTTCCCGTGTTTATTTTTTATTTACTCAAAAACGGCTTTAAAGATTTTAATCAAACCGGATATTTGATGTATGTATATGCCAAAGATGTGATAGCCAACATTTCATCAAAATTATTCAAACGGAGGGGGCACTTTATTTCATAACTTTTTTTTTCCAATTTTTACCTTTTTTCGTTTATCTCAAAAAACGGCTTTAACAATTTTCATCAATTAGTCATCTTTAATGAAAATTAGGCGTTCTTTAATATCAGGTAAGCTTTATCATTATTAAAATGTCGTGAGGGGGCTTAAATGGGGTAGGGGCCTTAATTGTTTGTATTTTTGTTTCCTATTAAGTACCTTTGTATTAGTTTATATGGAGAAATTATCTGTCTCTCGTTTCGCCTAAAAATAAGAAATGGCTAAATATGATATATGATAAAAATCAAGTAAACATATAGAGGAGAAAAAAAGAAAAATATTCAGAAAACTCATAAAACACGTTGAGTTCACGCATTTGTACTACGCCTTTAATGACAGACCTTTGTTCATAATTAAAGCCGTTCTGTTCATTTAATGGAAATTATTTGTTTCATAGTAACTAAATGAAATTTTCAACAAGTACATAGAGAATTATAAAATCAGACGACTTGGAGTATTATGCTTGCATTGCCGAATTATCACAAGTAAAAACTTTTATTCAATAATAAATGAAATTAAATGTTTTTTATAGAGCAAATGAAAACAAAAATAAGGAATGAATGAGGAATAAAAAAAACACGTGAAAATGATACAAAATTTATTAAGTAAAGTCCTCCCTCCGGTTAATCAATTTTGATGAAATTTTTACAGTCATATTTCGGGCATATAAATCGATCAAATACTCAGTTTAATCAAAATCGTTAGAGACGTTTTTGAGAAAATCGAAAAAAACGTAAAAAGTTATTAAATAAAGTACCCCCTCCCTTTGAGCAATTTTGATGAAATTTTTGCTGTCACATCGCGGGCATATACCTACACTAAACACCCAATTTCAGGTTCCCACGGTTTATAGTTTTTGAGCTAGTCTGTTCACATACACACACACACACACACACACACACAGACCATTTCGCGGGACTTGGTTATTTCGACTCAGGGGGTCCCAAAACGTGTATTTCCGTTGAAAACCGGAAGTCGAAAATTTTCACGATCGCAATACTTCCACTTACTATATATTTCATATATAGGTAAGTGAAAGTAAAAACACCAAAAAAAAAACCTTACAATTAGTGAAAAGAAGAAAAGAGTGAAGGGATTTTGCTTAATAGAATTATAGAAACCTTCACATACAGGAAAATCACGTTAGAGGTAAGGAAGGAATCTGCTATCTATAAAAAATAAATAAAATTAATTAGTTGGGACCATAATACGTTTATTTAAATAAATTTCATTCCGTTGATCAATTCTGAAAATCACGTTTTTAATTGCTATTTAATTTTTCAATCTTTACCATCATGTCTCCCACACTTGAAGATATTATGAACGAGATAAAAAAAAACACAAATGAGACTACAGCTATTGCATCAAAAATTAATGAAATTAATGGACTACTAACACAGATTATGGAGGAACACAATAAAACAAAGCTCAAGCAAACAGAACTGGAAAAAAGGGTGCTTAAGCAGGAAGAAGAAATAAATAACCTTCAGAGACAATTAATTAGAAATAATATAATATTATATCGTGTATCGGAGGCAGAAGGAAAACCAGGCGAAGAAGATGTGTATAATACAGTTAGCAAAACTTTGGATGCGGCCGGAATAAATGAAAAAATTTCTTATTGTAGGCGAATAGGACGACGAGAGGGAACTAGGCCGATTCTGGTATCACTAACGTCTTTCAAGGAAAAAATAAAATTACTAAAT